>JAYKKT010000052.1:11890000-12282500 GCA_036023115.1 Brasenia schreberi
ATATCAAAACTTTTCAAAAAACAAAAAATCGTGGAACATGCTATTGAACATGGGATACATGTCCTATCAAAGTCTAGGGAATCAAAACCAAGGTTGCCTCGAGCCCATAGTACCAAGTGCCAACCCAAGCCGATATGGGATTGGCTATACTCCCAAAATACCACCAGAACCACCACCTGGGTCAAGGGTGCCCTAGAACCTATAGAAGCAGAAACCTACAATTTAGACCTCTTGTTTAGAGTCTAACTTGTGGAGTTTTCCTTTGTAGGTATGATGAAAGATCCCTTCTTAAACCAAAATCCAAAAAAAATGAAAATTCTCAAAATACAAAAACAATTTGAAAAATCTCAAAAACCAAAAACATTAGAAATTTGTGAAAAGTCAAAAAAAGTTGTAGGTTGTATAGCTCCAAGTGTCTTTGCTTTGCAAAAATCCAAAAAAATCGAAAAATTGGAAAACTCCAAAAACAAAATCGTGTGTATATCAGCCCCTGGTAAAAATTTGGAAAAAGCCAAGGCTTTTGAAGAAATCGTCTTTATAAAAGGACCCTAGTCTTCAAAACCTGTAGAAACTCCAAAACCAGAACCAGGTGTTTGCAAAAATCACGCATCCACTCCAAATTCCCTAGGATTTAGAATTCTCGAGAATGATCAAAGCCCAGAAGCGGATCCCCTTCTCCTTGAGGAGGATCTCACATCTGAGCTTCCCGAGTTTAACAAAATCCTTGATTTTGAAAAACCTTCGAATTCTGTAGGAGAGGATTTCGTAGAGATCAACTTAGGGAATGAAACAAAACCCAAACACATTAAGATAGGCGCATGTTTGCATGAGCATGAAAAAGCATCATTCATTGCATTCTTGAAAACCTATATCGATGTGTTCGCATGGACGTATGAAGACATGCCAGGTATAGACCCAAGAGTCGTAGAGCATTGCCTTCCCCTAGATTCGGACTCGAAACCTATAAAGCAAAAGCTTAGGAAGATTCATCCGAATGTACATATACAAGTTAAAGAGGGTTTAGAAGATCTGCTAAAGGCCGGTTTTATAAAACCCATTGCGTATTCTGATTGGTTATCAAATATTGTTGTAGTTCGAAAAACCAATGGGAAAATTCGAATATGCATCAATTTTAGAAACCTGAACAAAGCCACTCCAAAGGATAACTTTCCTTTACCTAACATTGAATTGATAGTCGATAGTACTGCAAATCATGAAATGTTTTCATTTATGGATGGCTATTCAGGATATAACCAAATCAAATTAGCCCCAAGAGATTAGGCTAAAACTTCTTTCACCACACCCTGGGGCACATACTGCTATACAGTCATGCCCTTTGGTTTGAAAAATACCGGCACCACCTACCAAAGAGCCATGACTACGATCTTTCACGATCAAATTCATGAGCTCGTAGAGGTATATGTGGATGATCTTTTGGCTAAATCAAAAACTCGATGTACCCATATCGAATGTTTACAAAAAATTTTCAAAAGGCTTAGGCTTTATAAAGTAAAACTAAACCCTTAAAAATGCGTCTTCGAAGTAGAATCTGGTAAGCTCTTGGGCTTTATGGTAAGCAAAAGGGGCATCGAAGTCGACCCCTCTAAGTGTAGAGCCATCATAGAAATGTCTCCACCCTCCAATCTTATGCAAATTCGTAGCCTCCAAGGTCGCCTCCAATCAATTCGTAGGTTTATTTCAAACCTCGCTACAAGATGTGAACCTTTCCACAAACTTTTGAGAAAAGGGGTGAAATTTGTGTGGGACGATGATTGCCAAAAGGCTTTCGAAAGACTAAATGCGTATTTGGTTAATCCTCCTGTTTTAAACCCTCCAAAACAAGGAAAACCTCTTTTACTTTATATTTTTGTGCATACAAATGCTTTGGGTGTATTATTAGCTCAATATGAGGATGATACCCATAAAGAGTATGCCATCTACTATATTTCGAAAACTCTATTGGCTTATGAATGAAATTATCAAGCCATGGAGAAGACGTGCTTGGCCTTGGTGTGGGCCTGCTAGAAATTTTGACACTACTTCCTAGATCATGAGATCTGGATAGTGTCTAGGCTTGATCCAATCAAGCATCTATTTAAAAAACCTATCCTCACAGGTAGGCTAGGTAAATGGCAACTCCTCTTGATGGAGTATGACCTGAAATTCCATCATCAAACATCCATCAAGGGGCAAGCCCTAGCGGACTATGTGGCCGACTTCCCTTTAGAGGATGCATATCCCACACTTGACAAAATGCCCGATGAAGGCATCTTTCAAAATCAATTTCAAAAACATATCTTATCAAATTATTCAAATGAAAACCAAGTGTGGAAGATGCACTTTGATGGGGCACGAAACCAAAGAGGGGCTGGGGTAGGAATCGTCCTCATATCCCCTGAAAAGGGAGAAATACCCATAGCCATTTGCCTAGATTTCGAATGTTCCAACAACACAGCTGAGTATGAAGCACTCATACAAGGCTTAAAAATTTCGAAAACTCTAGGGGCATCATGTATCGAAGTCTTTGGAGACTCTTTACTTGTCATAAACCAATTGTTAAAGATTTGGCAAGTCAAAAACGAAAAACTTCTTCCATACCACGAGTTGGCCACCAACCTGGTCTAGTCGTTCAAGTCGTGTACACTTACACATGTAGGAAGAGAGGATAATTGCATAGCCGATGCCCTCTCATCCTTGGGCTCAGCCCTAAGGGCCGATCCCACTTTGGGAACCCAACCTTTAGAAATATGGCACTCGCCCGCTCCATCCACACATGATCTTGAGATTTGCCAAAACAACACAACTTCCACTGAAAAACCCTGGTTTCAAGACATTAAAGAGTTCTTAGAAAATGGAGGATTTTCAGAATTCGCTTCGTCCAAAGACAAAGCTTTTATACGAAGAATTTCAACCCAATATCTGATTTTGGGAGGGGTTCTTTACAAAAAGAGTTTCACTGGCATCTTACTAAGGTTTGTCGACCTGGAGGAAGCTAGGATAGTAATGCATGAATTCCATGATGGAGAATGTGGAGGGCATGTAAATGCCAATATGATGGCAATGAAAATACTTAGAGCGGGTTATTTTTGGTCCACTTTAAAGCAGGATTGCCATGACCATGTTAGGAAGTGTCACCCATGTCAAGTGCAACGACACGCCATTCATACCCCGTCATCCACATTGCATTCCGTGGTCATCCCCTGGCCATTCACCATGTGGGCGTTTGACATCATAGGACCAATATTTCTACATTCTTCAAATGGGCATAGGTTTATACTAGCAGCCACTGAATACTTTTCCAAATGGGTTGAAGCTACCTCCCTAACCAATGTTCAGGGGCAACATGTAGTGGCTTTTATTAGGAAAAATATTTTGGCTCGATTTGTGGTTCCAAAGGACCTAGTGTATGACAATGGCACCCCCTTCAAAAACGAGAGTATGGTTAAGTTATGTAACACGTATGGCATAACTCACCACTTCTCATCGCCCTACTACCCTCAAGGCAACGGCCAAGCCGAAGCCACCAATAAGACTCTCATAAGCATTATTGAGAAAACTCTAGAAAAGGGTAGAACATGGCATGCGAAGCTGGATGAAGCCTTATGGGCTTATAGGACTTCCATCCGAACTCTCACAAATGCCACGCAATTTGAGTTGGTCTGTGGCACAAATGTCATTCTCCCCATTCATACCAAAATTCATTCATTTCATACATCACTTGCATTCGACCTTCCCCTAGAGATGCTACAACATGCTAGAATGGCCGAACTTGATTTACTAGATGAGCGAAGGCTCCTTGCCATGGATTATGCACATGCATACCGGCAAAGGGTAGCCCGACACTATGAGAAGCATATGAGACCTCGCCACTTCAAAGTGGCAGACCTTGTGCTCAAAATCATCCAATATCATGGCCCACATCCACTTTGAAAGTGGCGGCCCAAGTGGGATGGCCCTTATGTTGTGCGTGGAACCACCACGAACAATGCCTAGTGGCTAGTCGATGTTGAGGGTAGGAACTTAGCAAACCCCATGAATGCCCAATATTTGAAAAAATACCATGTGTAGGGTCTAAGCTAAGCCCTATTTCGAAATTATTTTCGAAAAACCTACTTTGAAACTTCGTGAGTGAGGATCAAAGCAAATCGTGCAACCCTGAATGAGAGACTCGATTGCTTGCAAAAAAGCAGAGTTTTCCAAAACCAATGGGTTACAGTTCAAAATCCTTCTTCTTACAAAAGAGGGCCTTGTTCAAAATAGCAAGATACTTGCAAGTAGTACGTGTTATTTCTAAATAGGCTGATCTAGGATGAATTGAGTAGATCCTTGGGATAAGTCTTTCCCCTCTTCTCTTCCCCAAAAGGAAAACTTGGCCAAAAAGAAAAAGGGAAATCCTTGAAAAAATCTCTTTCCCAAAAGAAAGCTGAATCAAAAGGAAAAAATCGTTTATTCTATGAAAAAGAGGGAACAAAGAAAAAATACTCCCAAAGGGAGACCCTCTACGAAAAACAGGGAAAAAGGCCAAAAAGCTCAAAAAAGAGATGTTTTCCGCCTCCTTGGCTCAAACCACGGGACACTCTAGAAGGGACCCTGGTAAACTCTTTCCCATCCCTACGACTTATCCCAAGGTGAAGAAAGGTTTATTTCGAGGAATCCTAAAGTAAAAATAGGATTTGCTTACTTGAATCTCATCTTGTTTGAGAGTTAGACGTCTGAGTAAGGCGTAGGAATTTTGAAATATGGCTTGATTTTTGAATAAAACCTCTGCTAGATTAGCGAGTGTCAAAACTCAAGTAAAGGGAAGACACGAAGAGCTGAAATCCTTAGGATTGAAGCCAAAAGGAGCTTTCCTCTTTCAAAAACAAGTTTAGAAAACCTCGAACATCGAGCAACATAAGGCCAACCCACTTGGTGTAGCAGGTCTGCATAAGACTCCCAAAGTTCGACCAATACATTAAGTCTCTAGGAGACCACACTTCCTAGTATATCATCCCATGCCACTCATTCATATGCATGCATGAATGCTTGCACAATCCCATTCAAGACTAGCATCACTTTAGGTGAAATCCCCTTTGGCGAAAATCCCCTCTTATTGGGCACAAAGCAAAACATTTTTCTCAAAACTGGGATGATCCCATATTCTCGAGGATGAATCCAGGGAAAAAGCAAACAAGGGTGTTGTCGTCTTTGCCATCATCCAAATAAATTTGGATAATGCCAAAGAGGGGCATCTGTAAACACCCCAAAATAAAATGAATTTCAAAATCAAACACCTGGTTTTAATATTCATTTCAAAACCCAAATCTGGAGTTTTCGAAAACCCAGGGGCTATAAAAGCTCAAAATTTTGCTTTAGACCCCTTTTTACTTGATTTTCACACATATGGGCCAAGTCCCAAATTTGCAAAAGCCAATTTTCAACAGGTAAAGCCCTGAATGCCGAAGCAGCCTCAGAAACAGGTGCAGAAGCCCAAAAGCAGCACCCTGGCTTGATAAAAGCCAGGGTCAAAAGGCAAAAGGAAGGCCCAGGCCCGATGAAGAATGTCAGCCCGGAGCACCCAAAAGCCAAGTCAAGCACATCCACCCAAGGAGCAGAAATCCAAGCCAAAAATGGCGAAAATAAGCAAAAATGAAGTCCAAAAAGGCAATAAGGAGTTCAGACGACAAAGTTGGAGAAAACCCAGCATAAGATGGAGCACTGATGAAGCTAGGGCCCGCACAAACCGTCCGTCTCGAAACGCCAAGAAGGACTGCTCAGAGAAAATTTGGATTGGATCTAGACCATAAATATCCAGATCCATATCCAAATAGTGTTTGGATTTTGATCAATCCAAATAGTGTTTGGATTTGGATCGATCCAATTAGTGTTTGGATTTGGATCGATCCAAATAGTGTTTGGATTTGGATTGGATCCAAATAGTGTTTGGATTAAATCAGATCTAGACCAAAATATCCAGATCCATATCCATATAAATGTTTGGATTTGGATCGGATCTGATCATAAATGTCCATATCCAAATAGTACTTGGATTTGGATTTGGATTCAGATCTCGAACCCAAATTCAAACCCAAGACCCACCTCATTTGCCTATAAATAGAGGTGAGGGGGTCCCCAAAATTCTACACATGAAATGCTTGGGAGGAGAGAGAGTGAGAGAGTGACCTAGCCATGTTGGCTCATTGGGTGAGGTGGGTTCAAGCCATGTGAGCTAAGTGGGTCTAGACCAAGGGGCTGCAACCAAGGTGGGCTCGATCAAGGAAGGCTGCAACCATGGCTTGGACGTGGACTCAACCAAGAAGGATCGGCTCCAAGAGGTAGGCCCCCTAATCCTAGCCTAATCCCCCCCTTAATCCTAGCCTAATCACCTAACCCTTCACTAAACCTCACCCTAACTAGACTAAACCTAACCTAACCGACTCAAACCAAACACCACAAACCACCTAGGCTAAACCCTCAAGGCCACTCATAAACACCCTCGGCTCCCTACGCGCCCCTACAGCCCCCGACTCAACCTGCGTGCCCCTACAGCGCCAGACGCCCTTAGCGCCCCCACCTAGTGCCAAACACTGCTTGCATCCCTGCGCCTGCCGCGCGCCCAGTGCCAGACACCACCTGCGTCCCTGCGCCTACCGCGCGCCCTGCTCGCCCAACACCAGACACACTGAGCACCCTGCCCCATTGCTCTGCGAGCCCAGCGCCCCATAGCGACTGCCTTGCTGCCCACTCTCATGGTCGAACCTTCCTACCCTTAGGACCTGCCTCGCTTTAGGACCAGCCACCCCATTTAGGCCGTGACCTCCTATCCCACCGACTAGGACCAGCCTTGCTTTAGGCCGTGACCTCTTCTTGACCGAACCTAGGTTCACCCAACCTACGAGCCTTCCCAAGCCCCAAGCTCTCTCTCTCACACCCACCTAGGGAGACCCCTCTTGGCTGCCCAAGGTGGACACAAGCCCGAGCGTGAGCAAGGAGAAGAAAGCCCGAATCACTTGTAAGTGTTTAAAATTTGGTATTTACATTACTCCTTTCATACTTAATTAAATTTTGATACGGGGTTGTAATAATGGAGTGTGGTCTCCCCCCGAGATGTAATATTGGTGCTTGACACACGAGACACACATGTGCACTTGAGCCTTGGCTCTTATCTTGTACACAAGATACCCACATACACTTGAGCTTTAGCTCTTAACCGTACACGATTTGCACACACCTACAATTCAGCTTTCGCTCTTACTCCAAAGACTCTAGTAAGAGCCATATAGGCTGCAATTTCATTCGGGTTGTTATTTTAAGTCGTGTGAGTTTGTCATTTCAATTTTACACTTGCACACAAAGGACACCCGAGCTCTTGCTCAAACACTCTCACGCACATTTTGGCCTTGGCAGCCCTTAAGATATAGACATATCTATATACTTTCAGCTGCGTGAGTTTTACGGTTCTGCTGTGTACGTCTTTACATTCCGGGTTGTTAAATTTCAGTCGTGTGAGTTGTCTTTCAATTTATACACAACACACACGCACACATTGAGCCTTTCAGCTCTTATATCTATATTCCCCTTTCAGCAAGTTAAATTTCAGTCGTGTGTGTGAGTTGTCTTTCCATTTGCACACACCACACACGAACACGTTGAGCCTTACCGCTCATATATATATCTATATTTCCCTTTCGGCAATTTCAATTCAAGTCGTGTGCGTGAGTTGTCTTTCAATTTATACACAACACACACGAACACATTGAGCCTTTCCGCTCTTATATCTATATCTCCCTTCCGCAATTTACATTCAAGTCGTGTGAGTTGCCTTTAAATTCGGGTATTTTCCTGTTCAGCTGCATGAGTTGCACTTACTTTTCGGGTATTTTCCTGCTCAGCTGGGTGTGTGAGTTGCTTTTAATTTGAGCCTAGCTCACATCATATCAAACCCGCGAGAGTTCGTGCATCCTTGCATTTGCACATTTTCAAAGAGGAAACCCCAAACTACGCTCAAACTTCGCTAAATCTAGGCCACTTGATGCACACACATCCAACCTAATTAGCTTAAAAGCTCCAAGACTTGGATACGGATAACCTCGTAAATAAAACCTGCAACTTAGGCAAACAACCCTCATACTCGCTTTTCTTTTTCAAAAGGTAAGGTTTGTTTAAAAGATCGAAGTTTTCTAAGCAATGGAACTGACCCTTGAGCACCGGTTCAAGAAGGTTTAAAGCGAAAAGTTCCCGCTTGTCCACAATTGCCTTTCAAAAGTCAAATATATTTTAAAACCTTCGCTAGTTTGAGTAAGCTAGCTGGCACGCCCTAAAAGCGACATAAACGCGAAAAGGCTTGTTTCTGGTCTTGTAAACCAGGAGCAAGAGAATTTTCGTGCTTACAGGTATGAAAAGAAAAAGGAAGATATAGCCAACAGGGACTTCCTGTTCCATATATCTGGATAAGGCCAAATATTGAAAATTATTATCAATGTATTACATAGATGAAAAGTCAGAGAAGAGGGAAAATACCTCGTACAAATGGATATATTTTAGTCCATACACATGATGGATTAAATCTGGTGAGAACAGGAAAGCTTGAAACTGTCCTTGGTTAAGCAATCAACAAGTCCGAAATTCAAAGATATAAAGAGCATGAAGTTGCTTGCAGTTCCACTCTTTGAACCTGTAAACACCCAAAATTAAAATTTTCTCAAACTCCCAATTTCGAAAATTCAAATAATTTAAAACCTTTTTAAAAGTTCAAATCTTTTAGAAATACTTCAAAGTAAAGGTTTTAAATTCAAGTTAAAAAACCCATATGATTCAAAGAAAATCAGACGAATAGGTGAGACCCAATCCAATTCAAGATCGAGATCAAGTCCGAAAGCGAAGGGATGGACTAAGTCGAAGGCACATCTTCCTCAAACAAATCAAGCTACGTGGGCCATCAAAGCATCTCGAATTGGTTATGAAAATCGAGGATACCGTTTGGATAAGATGAAGATGGACTGGTTCACTTCGAAATCAAGGTGGAAGGACATTTTGAGGTCGGTTCCATAAACATATTAAAGACTTATTCAGCCCGTGTATCAAGACTAAAATGAACAAGACACATTGGAGATGGATCAAGGCACACATTCAAGCTTGGGTGCACTCGGCTAGGGCTAGGCGTGCCCAATGGAGCCAAGAACCAGCCCACATGGGGCTGGTCTATATTGCCTAAAAGTAGACCATACAAACCAGACCTTGGGGCTGGATTTGGGTCATGGAAGGCCCACCCCAAGAAAGCCCCTAGAAGAAGCCCCCTTGGCCTATAAATAGGGCCACGGGGGGGGAGGGGGGGGGGGGGCGTGATCCTCATGAATGGGAGAGTGCCAGCAAGAGAGAGAGCTTCCAAGGGAGGGTTGCACCTAGGTAGGTCGTGGGTTGCTAAGGGAAGAGTGGAGAGAGGGGAAATAGGGTAGATCCTAGGCTAAGTGCCCCACATATTTGGGGGAAACTGTGAGTGAGATCAAGGAGAGTGAATCAAGAAAAGGGTGGGCCAAGAGTCCTCTTTTGGAGCCGATTCTTGGGAAGAACCATGTAAGTATTTCTCATCCTTGATTCTTCATTATATCTTCTTCACATTGAATTTGAAAGGGGTTATATTAATGGAGCTTTGTCTCCCCCCATGATGTAATAAGAAGTAGATGTGCTGTGAAATTTTCCATTCTTACTTATACACTCTATGTGTTTGATTTCGTGATTCTACCCTAATATACTCTATAAAACACTTTATATTCTATAATTCCCTTTATGCTTAACCTAAGATACATATTTTCATTTATTTCCATTCAGCAATTTTTTTGGTGTTGTTGGATTTTTGCAATTTAAATTCAGGTGAGTTTGCATTCATGTATGTTCTAAAAACGGAATTCTGGTTTTCTAACATCTACATACCTTGATTACTTTAATTTTAATTCTCTGATCTATGATTCGAATGCTATGAAATTTTAGGCACAATACCTACACACACCAAATATTAGAAATAAAATTGGCAAGAATTTTAGGATCGTATAACCTCGTGAATAAAATTGGGTAATATCGGATAAATTCAGTTCTATTTTTTGCACAGTCAGTTTTTCTGCAATAGGGGTTGGGTAAAAGTTCTATATCTCTGTCTGTAGAAATCCAAATTTGATAAAATTAGTCTCATTGGAAAGATGACATCTATATCTTTCCGAAAAGACTAAAATTATAATATTTGGAGTTCTGTACATCAAGATATATAGGATTCTTTGAGTCTTTGTATTTATGTCACATAATGTCTTGAAACTGTTAAGTCAAGTCCAATTCCCGATTTAATTCTATAAATCTATAGTCCAAAATTCAAAGTAAAAGGTTACTTAGAATCCCAACACATTAGGCTATAGCTATAAAAATTTTATGAATTTTGGAGATCCCTAGACTACCCGAAAATTTTTGAGAATAAGTTCTGAAAACAGGATCAGTTTATGTTTTTTAGAACTTGTTGATTTTCAAGTTTTAAACTAAGTGCACCCATTGTTTCTTAGCAAAACACTTCATTTTCACGTGAATTGGAGTCTATCACCTATGAACTTGAAATTCCTAAGCACTTAGGCTGACCCTTGAGCATCGATTTAAGAAGGCCTAAAGCGAAAAGAGCCCACTTAATCACAATCGTGAATTAAGTCGGATTTTTATACTCTTTGCTAGTTTTTGAAAACTAGTTGGCACGCTCGCGCATAAGGTAGAATTGAAATTCTTGTTTCAAGTCTACATAGACTTGGAGTGAAACTTTCACATCTACGGAATTGGCATGCCCGATGGGACTCGAGTCTTATGGGATTCCAAGCTTAGGTGAACTTTTCCAATTCTAATATTTTTCGTGGTGTTAGTACCTCTTTTCGTGCACAAACTAATTTTGAAACAATGTTAAGTTTAGATGATTCCTTTGAAAACATGCCAAGGAAATCCTCATCGCATTTCTGAAAATGGCTTTCCAAATCCTCTAAAACCCTAGATGAAGAGCTTATTTCTCTAAGGGAAATAATGAGGGAAATGAAGAAAAAAATCGATGCCCTAAGCCAAAAGGCCAAGGCACATCGATCCCATGAAAATTCATCTTGGGTACATAGAGAGAAAAAGCATACCCGAAAAACTAAATTGAGCCCAAAATCCGATGAAGAAAATGAGGCTTCAAATGCAGCAAGTGTTGAGATTGCATCATCTAACCTTGCCCATCCTCCAAGCACCCCATTTTCCATTTGTAAACACCCCAAAATGGGAATGTTTTCAACAAACTCCTGAATTTCAAAAACCCACTCACAACCTTTTTGAACCTTTAAAACCCCAAAATTTTGAAGTTTTAACCTTTTCAGAAAATATTTCAAAACAAAGGTTTTAAATTCAAAGTCAAAAACCCGAGGATTGCAAAACAGTTCAAACGAACAGGTGAAACCCGATCCAAAATTCAACTCGAGATCAGGTCAAAAAGAGAAGGAGAGGCCCAGCCTATCCGGATAAAAGCGAGATGAAATATCGAACCCGGTGTCTATTTCAAAAGACAAATTCAGCTTCAAAAATACAAAATCAAACCAAGACCCTGATGAAACCCTCAAAAATTAAGAACTAGGCCTATTAAAACGAAAATCAGAGTCCGTTGGAAAATCTGAGATCAACCTCATAAAAAACAAGCCTGAGATGGGATCAAACAGATCATGACTGGGAAAAACCCAGCCTAAAATCGGGTCACCGAGGAATCAGAGCCCGCTCGAAAACCGTCCATTTCATGCACCAAAAAAGGACTCAAAAGAAAAAGGTTGGATTGGATCTGGACCAAAAAAATCCAGATCCAGGTCCCACTGAAGATTGGATCGGGTTGGATCCTAGGATCCAAACCCGATCCAAAGAACTACCCTTGGCCTATAAATAGGGCCAAGGGGATTCACGTGAAGTCTCTTGGAAAATTTGGAAAGGAGGAGAGAGAATGAATGGAGGTCAACAAAGGGGCCTCATGTGAAGTTTTGGTCAACAAAGGGGGGAGGACTTAGTCAAGGGAAGGTCTTCAAGAAGGAAGCTCATGTGAAAGGGGTCTTGAGGCTTGGGAGCTTGGGCCTTGACAAGGTTCATGTGAAGGAAGACTTGGCAAGAAGGAGCCTGTCCGGAGTTAAGCCTAACACTAACTTTATGTGGGTTGCACCAAACAAGACTTGGTGGTTGACCAAGCCTTGGCCGAACCACACCAAGAAGAAGGGTGGAATTGGGTAGAACCCAGCCCAAACCGTGGGCTGCCTTGGAGACACCACAAGGCTGCATCTTGGAGGGTTGACCACACGGCTGCACCTTGGAGCTCACAGTTGACCAAGTGGGCTGCACCTTGGAGGACCGGTTGCATCTTGAAGACACCACACGGCTGCACTTTGGAGATCACGGTTGATCTAAGGGCTGTACCAAGTGGAGGGGCTGACTTGACCTGGCCGAACCACACCAAGTGGAGGGGCTGACTTGACCTAGCCAAACCACACCAACAAGGGGGCTGCATCGAATCGAACCACGAGCTCGATTGAAGGGAAAAATTATAAGTTTTTAAAACTTTGATTTTAAACCGCTTTCTCCATTAAATTCAATTCAGAACGGGGTTGTATTAATGGAGCGAAGCCTCCCCCCATGTTATAATATTCGTGCATGAATATGATCACACCCACAAGCACTTGAGCCTTTTTGCTCTTAACTGGTGGATGAACACGATCGTACCCACGAGCACTTGAGCCTTTTCGCTCTTTACACTCACACGCACTCGAGCCTTTCCGCTCTCTGCCTCCATATACGTTATAAACATTCTATACTTTGAACCCCTTCTGTTCTTAAGCAAGTATACGTATTTCATTTAGCGTGAGTTTTACTTCCGTGATCGTAGAGTGAAAGCACTTAAATTCGTGTGAGTTTTACTTTCGTGAAAGCAGAGTGAAAGCACTTAAATTCGCGTGAGTTTACTTTCGTGAAAGTAGAGTTGCACTTAAATTCGTGTGAGTTTACTTTCGTGAAATAAGAGTGAGTTGTACTTAAATTCGCGTGAGTTTACTTTCGTGAAAGTAGAGTTGCACTTAAATTCGCATGAGTTTACTTTCATGAAAGCAGAGTGAGTTGCACTTAAATTCGCGTGAGTTTACTTTCGTGAGAGCAGAGTGAGTTGCACTTAAAATTCGTGTGGAGTTTACTTTCATGAAAGTAGAGTGGGTGCAAATTTCAATTTGGGTGAGTTTGTATCATCGTTCTAAAAAACCCAAAACAAAATTTATACCATCTCTGCATCCGCTCATTGTGGCAAAACGCTCGAACCCTCGCTCCAAACACGCTAAAACTAGGCCCCACATTCCACACACACATCAGGCCTAAATAAATAAAACTTGCAAGAACTTAGGGATGCCCAACCCCGTGATAAAACTGGCAAAAGTCCACAAATCGAATTCTTTGAAAAACACTGAGCGTTCAGTTAGTTTGAAGTCAAAATTGTTTGAAAATCGAAGTTCCTAAGCGCTTAAACCAACCCTTGAGCAACGGTTCAAGAAGGTTTAAAGTAAAAAGAGTTCGCTTGCCTACAATCGCCACCAAAAGTTAGAAAAATGTTTCAAAAACTTTCGCTAGTTTGAGTAAGCTAGCTAGCACGCTTGCGCAAGAGTAGGCACGAAAAGGTTCACTTCAAGTCTTATAACCTAGGAGTGAAAATTTTCATGTTTACACCTACCACAGGCATTTCGATGCATGCACCCACAGCACCACCAGCAACCCCTCTACGACCCCACACTAGGTCAGCTCCTGCTTCTTCCTTTCCTCACTCTTGGGCCCCCTTCCCATTTTCTGCATATATGCACGCGTCTACCGGCAACCCACCAGGCTGCCTTAGGCCCACCATGCGACCTTCGGGATGGTACTGCCTGCCCCCGACGTGAGTTTTTCCTTTTCGCAACCCCTCGCCCCAAAGAAGGTTCCTTCCGGTCCGTCACCGGCGTGCGAACATGCCTCGCACCTACCTCTCCTTGGTTTGTACTAAGTCCGCTTTTGCCACCTACTCGGCTCACCTCCGCCGACATTATGGCCTTTGGAACGACCTGTTCATGCACTCCTCTAGCAAGGTTTGTTGTCCACTTGCATTCGTCGCTCGTACATTTGGTAAAGCAGAAAAATAGGAATAAGGACTGCGTGCCTGCTCACGCATAACCACGGGATGGATGAGATGGAGATCCTGTTGTCAGCTTGCCCCTGGTTCAGTAGAAGGTTGAACTACTAGTTTCTGCAACTCAGCAACCTATACAACAAGTTGTGCATGCTACTGTATCAAAGAATTCTGTCCCTGTTGCAACCGAGATTGCACCAACTGTATTTCTTCCAACTTCAGTAGGATCTGTGTGAAGGCGCCTTCCACCACTGGTCTACCCGAAGGACCACCCTCCACCATGGTGTCTTTTCGTCCCTTACCCATGCTGGTAAGCTATAGACTCAATTACAAGGTTTTTACACCGAACTGAATCAAGAAAAGCACACCCGCAGACCATACACGATTGAACCTGACAGAACTGAAAAACGTGTACAGCTGGTTTTTCCCGATGTTTACAACCAAAATTCAAAATGATACAAAATCCAAACTTGCACAATACAATCTCCCTGACAAAATATATTATACATATAAGATCTGTACCAACTTTCAGCTCGAACAAATAACTCTAGACCCTTCGGAATCAACCTGCAAAACGGCAAAAATCCATCTGCAGAAAAACTATATCTGCTGCTGTAACAAATTTCGGCGGGAACAATTAGATATTCTTCAGCAACAATTCATCAAGATCTGAGTGTCACCTACTCAACTAATCTGATACACTATCATACCAACTCAAAACAGATGCTATTAGTCCAAATTTGCAGAAAACTAATCAAGAACAGCAAGATGGAACGACCTGCTACTGTTCATCAATTCAACCGTTCAGACTCCGTTCTGTTCCAATTCTTCACAGCGATTCACCACTTCAATCAGCTGCGGTTATGCTAGGAACTGAAATTCCTACACTTCTTCACACCTTACAATTAATGAATTAAAATTGAACATAACTGCCCTCTTTTGAACCGCACAGAATTTTCTTCTGAAAATCTGTTTTCCGACAACCGTTGATGAAAGCGTTAACAGATCTCGCTAGATCTGTCCCGATCGATCTCAATTGTCAACTGATCTCATCGTTGCTTGATGAATCACAATTAGATCCGATCAGACGAAGTCCTTTTGAACAGAATCAAGTGTCTAAAGCCTTCTTACAGATCGTTGAAAATTTTCACCGTCAAACCAACTTTTTCGGCCTGTTCTTGTTCCAGAACAGAACGATCTATACTCTAATGCTCAGATCGATCTCCGATCTAACTCCTCCAGTTAGATCAGGCCTTGATTGAATCGTTTCCCACACGAATTCAATCAACTCGACCTCACGGACTCAGATCTACAGCATTAAGCCGCAATTCAGCAGAAATTTTTCCGGCGACTGAATTTCTGCTTTCTGATCCGTTTTCCGGCGTGGTTTCTCACGGAAATCTGATCGAAAGTGCTTCGATTCGAGCTTACGAAGCTCTGATACCAATTTGTCATAGATCTAAATCTTAAATTTGATTTATTTTACCTGTGATGGCACATGAAGGCGTCGCATTCATCTCAGCCCGATTTCTGCAATTTGTCACAGGATAAATTCCGAGATCAGAATTTTCTTACCGGTGATGGCAGATGAAGTCTCCTTCTTCACCTCAGCCTGTTCCCTGCGCAGAATATCCTCTTCTTCACGTCACTGCAGCATCTGTTCATCATCTTCTTCTGCGGAAGTGTGTTCCGTTCAACACTAGCAAGGCTCACTCACACACTCTCGTCCTTATACTAATGTTGCACACATAGAACACTGATCGCACGTCCAAGCTCATGTAACCAAAGCACTTCACTATATTCAATCGATAATCAGATTACATCAGACGCATGAACACCTAGCTGAACAACTAGGCTACACTCAAGCTCCACTCAAAACACCCGTTGGACTCACTCTCAACACCTCACGATCTCATCTCCCCTTATCTAGCATCCGGTTACACATATTTATAACCATCAGGTAGCCTAAGTCCCAGCAGTTTAGAGAAGAGAATATTCCTTATCTCTCTAGACCCAACTTGTACCTAGTTCCCTATTCGTGTTACATGTGCAACCCAATTACATACCCACGACACTAACACGACTTAGTTTAGGTATAAGACACTCACACAAGTGACACGCTCCTAACCAAGACACGACACCTACAAGTGACATGCATGAGCCGAACACAACATTCAACTCACGCACTAACGCACACATATACATGACTTACATATACAATTGACACTTACAAAAGCACCAAAGCCCCACAACCACATCTCCAAGAGAGGTTCACGCTTGCCTCATGAACATGGTGTGCGCGCCTATGCCCGAGCCACTCCCGGTGTGCGTGCCCTTTGAAGCCTCCGGATGAAGGATGCGCACGGGTTCGCATGTCTCAGAAATTTGTCTGTGACAACTCTCCCCGGCCAAGCAGGACCTCACCCTCGAGGTCTCGTGAACGTGTGCCTCGCCCTAAGCACTCCCCAGCTGAGCACTCCTCACGACCCCTGCCAACTGCTCCTTCGTCCCTCCACGCTTCTGGCATGTTTACACTCTTCTTCGATCACGTCTCCTAGAAGAAACCTCTTTGGCATACTTGGTATTGGCCACCTGCCTCTCGACGGTACGGTCCCTATCCTAGTGCTGGTCACCCGCCCGTTGCGGCCTGACCCAGGCGCTAGCCCAGTGACACTATGCGTGGGTGCTAGCGTTGGCACCCCTTCGCTGTGACCTGCCATCCACAAAAAACCTCCCCGACTGAGGGGGTTCTCCTCTCCTCGGTTGGCACCTCTGCCACTGCCATGACTGACCCTGGCGCCCAGTCCTGTCCTCACAGAAGGACCCCCCTCCACTGGTGAAACCCGATCCTACCATTGGCCGCTCACTAGTCACATGTATGGCAGCATCTCTCGACATCTCAAGTGCCATGCTTCCGTCACGTTCCCCACCCTGGAATGTCATCTTGCCCGGCGTCTAACCTCGCCCCTTTGAGGAACCCAACGATAAGACCCCTCACATCTCCTACCTGAAACGTGAGCGATACTCGGCGTGTGCATCATCGACACACCTATCTTTCGGTACCATCCCCATACGCCCACATGCGCCTCTCGGGATGTACCTCCCATGCGTGAAACCCACACCGTCCCTCGCACTTCCATTCTCAACTCGGGAAACATCTTGAAACCTTCGGCTACTTGGAGGACACCTCATCCTCTCCCGAACTCTCAAACACTCATGCCCCCTACCATAGGCATTCCGATGTGTGCACCCACAGCACCACCGGTAACCCCTCTTCAACCCCACACTAGGTCGGCTCCCGTTTCTTCCTTTCCTCTCTCTTGGGCCCCTTGCCCGCTTTCTGCATGTATGCACGCGCCTACCAGGTACTCGCCTGTTTGCAATAGGCCCACCATGCGACCTCCGGAATGGCACCACCTGCCCCGATGTGAGTTTTTCCCTTTCGCAACCCCTCACCACAAAGAAGGCTCCTTTCGGTCCCTCACCGGTGTGTGAATGTGCCTCGCACCTACCTCTCCTTGGTTTGCACTGAGTCTGCTTCCACCACCTACTCGGCTTACCTCCGCTGACGTTATGGCCTTTGGAACGGCCCATTCACGCACTCCACTTGCAAGGTTCGCTGTCCACTCACATGCATCCGTCGCTCGTGCATTCGATAAAGCCGAAAAAGAGGAATAAGGACTGCGTGCCTGCTCACGCATAACCACAGGATGGATGAGATGGAGATCCCGTTGTCGGCTTGCCCCTGGTTCAGTAGAAGGTTGAACTACTGGTTTCTTTAACTCAGCGACCTGTACAACAAGTTGTGCATGCTCCTGTATCAAAGAATTTTGTCCCTGTTGCAAGCGAGAATGCACCAACTGTATTTCTTCCAACTTCAGCAGGATCTGTGCCAAGGCGCCTTCTGCCACTGGTCTACCCGAAGGACCACCCTACACCATGGTGTCTTTTCATCCCTTACCCATGCTGGTAAGCTCTAGACTCAATTACAAGGTTTTTACACCGAACTGAATCAAGAAAAGCACACCCGCAGACCATACACGACTGAATCTAACAGAACTGAAAAACGTGTACAGTTGGTTTCTCCTACTGTTTACAACCAAAATTCAAAATGATACAAAATCCAAACTTGCAAAATACAACAGCCTTGACAAAATATGTTATAAAGGTAAGATCTGTACCAAATTTCAGATCGAGCAACTAACTCTAGCCCCTTTGGAATCAACCTGCAAAACGGAAAAAATCCATCTACAGAAAAACTATATCTGCTGCTGTAACCAATTCCGGCGGGAGTTGTTTGGCTTATTTAAGCAACAATCCGGCAACCTCCGGCTATCACCTGCACACCCAAGCTAGTACACTGCTCACCCAAACTCAATCAAATATTGCAGAAAATCACTCAAGAACAGCAATCAGAAATCCATGTTCTGTTGTCTGTCACCACAGTCCACCAGGCGCTGTTCTGTTCACCGTTTTGCAGCAATCGCTCACCTTGATCTGCTGCGTTTTGCTATGAATTGAACCACTTCACACTAATCCACATTTAGATTAGTTCAATCAATTCAAAACCGAACAGAACCTGCCTCAACCTAAATTGAACCGAACTAACCGCAGAAGTTCTGTTTTCCGACAAACTCCGGTGAGAATTTCAACAAATCGACCTCCGATCTGTTCAGATCTAGGCATTCCTTCACTTGATCTAACTCACACTAGTTAGATCGTGAATAGACCTGATCCAATGGAGTCCTTCACCATGGAATTGAGCGTTCAGAGCTTGAGTTCAGATCTCAGAAAATTTCACCGTGAAACTACCGTTTCCGGCCTGTTCTTCTTCAAGAACAGATCAATCTACCGTCTATTGTTCAGATCGGTCTCCGATCTAGTTCCTCCAACTAGATCTAACCTTGATTGAACTGTCTCTAACACAATTCCAATTAGATCGACCTTCAGAACCGGATCTGCACACACTTGCAGAACTTGAACAGAAAATTTCTAGTAGGACAATTTTCTGTCGTTCAATTCAATTTTCCAGCGTGATTTTTTGCTGAAATCCGATCGAACGTGCTTCGATTCGAGCTTTGCAAGATACCAATTTGTCATAGGATAAATTTTGAGATCAGAATTTTCTTACCTGTGATGGCAGATAAACGCGTCCGTTCACCTCTCAACCCTTCTTTCCCTACGCAGAACAGCAAGACTTCACGGTTCTTCACCGCTTCTGGCCGTATTCTTCATTTACAGTCGCGGAAGTCTTCTTCGTCTAACAACGATAATGCTCCCTCAAGAACAGTATCGGCTCTCAAGCTAATGTTACACGTTGAAGCTAGATCACACACACAAGCTTACGAACCCAAAGCACTTCAATGTTTATTCAATCGGTAATCAGATTACACCTGATGCATGAACACCCGACTGAACAACTAGGCATACACACTCAAGCGCTACACTCACTCAACCGCTGGACTATTCTCACGATCTCATCTCTCATCTCCTCCTCCCCTCTCATCGAGCCACCGATTAAGTACTTATAGCCCTCATCGTGTTTACGGAGGATCAATTAAAAATACCATATAGGACCCATAACCAAGCCTTGCATATAGAAGTGGTTTTAAATCACCACACTCTAGACAAGTGCTTGGTCGATGGGGAGAGGAGGTCTAAACATCCTTTCGTTACACGTGGCCTTCTAAGTAGGAGTCACCATGTCTTGTTTAGAGCCAAGTTTCATCGTTATCACGGGATATAATGGCAATGCATCCCATCCTTTAGGAGCCACAAAATTACCCATGAAAGTCGGGAACATTCAACACAAGGGGCTATTTCATGTCTTAGACATAAACCCCCATTACAACCTTTTGTTAGGAAGGCCATGGATTCATAGCCTTCGGGCTGTGCCTTCCACATTCCACAAGTGTGTGAAATCTCATATGAAAACCAAGTAGTGGTGATTCTAGGAGAAGACCACCTACAACCCAAGGGAATCCAGAATTTTCCTTGCATATCAAGTCATCCATCCCATGAACAAGTCGTAGGAGAGCTTCCCCCACCCTTAATCAAGTTTCCCTTAGTCGACTCCTACTTAGGAGTCATTCACCTTTTAGGGAAGCCCAAACCGATTCCAATTGATCAAACAAGAGTCGTGTGCATCTCAGGGCAGCCCAAGCCATGGCCGAGTGAAGCCCCTTCCTCTAGGGTCATGTGCATCCTAGGGAAGCCCAAGACATCCATTACCCCTGTATCTAAGCCCCTAGCCAAGTCTAAGTGTGTGTATGTACATGATATGGACGACACCATGTTCCAAGGCTATCCATTATACAAAAAAATTTCAAAACTCAAAAAGCCTTGGAACATAATGTTGAATATGGGGTACATGCCTCATCAAGGTTCAGGAGCCCATAACCAAGATCGTCTAGAGTCAATCCTACCTAGTCCTAACCCAAGTCAATATGGAATATGCTACACCCCACCCATACCCCCTAAGCTACCACCTAAGGCCACTTGGGTCCAGGGTGCCCAAGAACCCACTAACACCGAAACCTATGACTTAGACCTCTTGTTTAGAGCCTAATTTATGGTGTTTTCTTTGTAGGTTTGATGGGAAACTCCTCCTTATCCGAAAATCCAAAAAAATTATATATTTGCAAAAGCCAAAAAAACTTAGAAAATCCTCAAAACCCAAAAACATTCAAAAAATCTGAAAATTCTAAAAAGAATGTGGTTTATGTTCCTTCTCCTAGTCTTTATTTGCAAAAAACCAAAAAAATATAAAAAACTGAAAATACCAAAAGGAAAGTCTTTTATGTTCATCTTCCTAGCTTTTGTTTTGAAAAAGACAAAAAAATTGAAAATTTTGAAAATTCCAAAAATACTTGTCATGTACAAAGTTCATTTTCGAGATCTTCAAAAATTGTATATATCTCTAAACCAAAATCATGCAAACTTGTCATTCACAATTCCACACTTTTGCCTAACACTTCTCTAGAAATTAAACTGCTTGAGAATGATCAAGGCAAAGAGGAATATCCCCTCATTCATGAGGAAGATCAAGCCTCCGAGGTTCCCGAATTTCATAAAATCCTTGACTTGGAAAAACCTTCAAATTCTGTAGGAGGAGATTTTGTAGAAATCAACCTAGGGAGTGAGTCTAACCCAAAATATGTCAAAATAGGTGCATATTTGCATGAGCATGAAAAAGCATCATTCATTGCATTCTTGAAATCCTATGTTGATGTATTTACATGGACCTATGAAGACATGCCGGGTCTAGACCCAAAAATTATGGAGCATCATCTACCCTTAGGACCCAATGCCAAACCCGTAAAGCAAAAGCTTAGGAAAATCCATCCCCATGTTCACTCCCAACTGAAAGAGGGTTTAGAAGATATTTTAAAAGTCGGATTTATAACACCTATTACTTATTCCGAATGGCTTTCAAATATTGTTATAGTTCGAAAATCCAATGGAAAAATTTGAATTTTCATTGATTTTAGAAATTTGAACAAAGCCACTCCAAAAGATAATTTTCCTCTTCCAAACATTGATTTGATAGTGGATAGCATTGCAAATCATGAAATGTTTTCTTCTATGGATGTCTATTCGGGTTATAATCAAATCAAGTTAGCACCAAAAGATCAGGCAAAAACTGTTTTTACTACACCTTGGGGCACATACTGTTACAAGGTTATGCCATTTGGTTTGAAAAATGCCAGTGCCACATACCAAAGAGCCATGACCACTATTTTCCATGATCAAATTCATGAGCTCTTAGAAGTATATGTGGATGATCTTTTGGTAAAATAAAAAAAATGATGTACACACATAGAATCTTTGCAAAAGGTTTTCAAAAGACTCAAAAATGTGTGTTTGGAGTAGAATCAAGAAAACTCTTAGGGTTTATGGTAAGCCAAAGGGGCATTGAAGTCAACCCCTCTAAGTGTCGAGCTATCATAGACATGCCTCCACCCTCTAACTTGACCCAAATCCGAAGCCTCCAAGGTCGGCTCCAAGCAATTAGGAGATTTATCTCCAATCTAGCAACAAGATGCGAACCTTTCAATAGGCTTTTGAGAAAAGGGGTTAAATTCGAATGGGATAATGATTACCAAAAAGCTTTTGAAAGATTGAAAACTTATTTGGTAAATCCTCCAATTTTAAAACCTCCAAAGCAAGGAAAACCTTTATTGCTTTACATTTCCTTTCATACGAATGCATTGGGTGTTTTACTTGCATAATATGAGGATGATAGCCATAGGGAGTATGTCATTTACTATATTTCGAAAACTCTATTGGCATATGAAAGAAATTATCAAGCTGTAAACATGAAATTTTTCACTCCCAAGTTAGAAAACTTGAAGTGAACCTTTTCGTGCCTATGCTTGCGCGAGCGTGCTAGCTAGCTTACTCAAACTAGCGAAGGTTTTTGAAATGATTTTCTGACTTTTGGCGATTGTAGGCAAGCAGACTCTTTTCGCTTTAAACCTTCTTACTCAAGCTAGCTTACTCAAACTAGGTCGGTTTAAGCGCTTAGGAACTTTGATTTGCAAACAAGTTTTTACTTTAAATTAACTGAACGCTCAGTGTTTTGGAAAGAATTCGGTTCGTGCACTTTTGCCAATTTTATTACGAGGGTTGGACAACCCTAAGTTTCTTGCAAGTTTTATTTATTTAGACCTGATGTGTGTGGAATGTGTGGCCTAGTTTTAGAGTGATTTGAGCGAGTGTGCGAGGGCTTTGGATGCGATGAGCGAATGCAAAGATGCTAGAAATCTTTTTGGGTTTTTGAAAGCGATGATGCAAACTCACCCGAATTGAAATTTGAACCCACTCTACATCCAAAGTAAAACTCACGCAAATTGAAAGTGCAACCACTCTACTTTCACGGAAGTAAACTCACGCAAATTGAAGTGCTTTCACTCTACTTTCACGAAACTAAACTCACGCGAATTGAAGTGCTTTCACGAAAGTAAACTCACGCGAATTGAAGTGCTTTCACGAAAGTAAACTCACGCGAATTTAAGCGCAACCACTCTACGATCATGAAAGTAAACTCACGCGAATTGAAGTGCTTTCACTCTACTTTCACGAAAGTAAACTCATGTGAATTTAAGTGCAGCCACTCTACGATCATGAAAGTAAAACTCACGCCAAATGAAATACGTATACTTGCTTAAGAATAGAAGAGGTTCGAAGTATAGAATGCTTATAACGTATATTGAGGCAGAGAGTGGAAAGGCTCAAGTGCATGTAAGTGTAAAGAGTGGAAAGGCTCAAGTGCTCATGGGTGCGATCATGTTCATCCACCAGTTAAGAGTGAAAAGGCTCAAGTGCTCGTGGGTGCGATCGTGTTCATCTATCAGTTAAGAGCGAAAAGGCTGAAGTGCTCGTGGGTGCGATCGTGTTCATGCACAAATATTACAACATGGGGGGAGGCTTCGCTCCATTACTACAACCTTGTTCCAAATTGAATTTAAGAGAGAAAACTGTTTAAAATAAAAGCTTTAAACACTTACAATTTTTTCCTTTAATCGAGCTCATGGTTTGGTTCGATGCAGCCCTCTCTTTGGTGGGTTCGTCCAGGTGCAGTCAGTTTACGCGCTTAGAAACTTCGATTTTTCAAACAAGTTTTCCTTCAAATGACAAGTGTTTTGAACGAATTCAATTTGTGCACTTTTCATCAATTTTATTACGAGGGTTGGACGACCCTAAATTTCTTTGAAGTTTTATTTGTTTAGGCTTGATGTGTGTGTGGAATGTGTAGCCTAATTTCAACATGATTTGAGCGAGTGATCGAGGGTTTTGGACGTGATGAGCGAATGCAGAGATGCTAGAAATCTTTTTTAGTTTTTGAGAACGATGATGCGAACTCACCCAAATTGAAATTTGCACCCACTCTACATCCGAAGTAAGACTCACGCAAATTGAAAGTGTATCCACTCTACTTTCACGAAAGTAAACTCACGCGAATTGAAGTCATTTCACTCTACTTTCACGAAAATAAACTCACACGAATTGAAGTGTTGTCACTCTACTTTCACGAAAGTAAACTCACGCGAATTGAAGTGCTTTCATTCTATTTTCATGAAAGTAAACTCACGCGAATTGAAGTGCTTTCACTCTACGAGCACGGAAGTAAAACTCATGCCAAATGAAATGCGTATACTTGCTTAAGAACAGAAGGGGTTCGAAGTATAGAATGTTTATAACGTATATTGTGGCAAAGAGCGGAAAGGCTCAAGTGCTCGTTGGTGCGATCGTGTTCATGCACAAATATTACAACATGGGGGTTGGCTTCACTTCATTACTACAACCCCGTTTCGAATTGAATTTAAGAGAGAAAGCGATTTAAAATAAAAGCTTTAAACACTTACAAATTTTCCCTTCGATCGAGCTCGTGGTTCAGTTTGATGCAGCTCTCTCTTTGGTGTGGTTTGTCCAGGTGCAGTCAGCTCCAAGGTGCAGTTTTGGTTCAGCTAGGTTCGGCCAGGTCAAGTCGGCCTTCCAAGGTGGTTTGGCCAACACAGGGTCAGCCGTGTGGTCCAAGGGTTGGAGTCTGGTTCAGTTGGGTGCGGCAAGGTCAAGTCTGCCCTCCAAGGTGGTTCGGCCAGTACAAGGTCTAGATCCAAGGGTGGTTCTTTGGATTGGGTTTGGATCCTAGGATCCAACCCAATCCAATCTTTAGTGGAACCTGGATATAGATTTTTTGGTCTAGATCCAATCCAAACTTTTCTTTTTGAGTCCTTCTTTGGTGCATGAAATGGACAGTTTTTTAGCGGGCTCCGGTTCCTCGGTAACCCGATTTTAGGCTGAGTTTTTTCCAGTCCTTTTGACCGGCCAATTTCTCACTTTTAAGACTTTTTTGATGTTTGGTTTTGATCTGTCTGGTCCCGTCTCGGGCTTGTTTTTGACGAGGTCAATCTCGAATTTTTCAACGGACTCTGATTTTCGTTTTGATAGCCTGACCTTTGATTTCTGACGGCTTTATCAGGGTCTTGGTTTCATTTTATATTTTTGAAGTTGAATCCTCCATCTCGCTTTTATCCGGACAGGCTGGGCCTGTCCTTTACTTTTTGACTTGATCTCGAGCTAGATTTTGAAGCTTAGGAGCTTTTTGAAAAAAACATCACCATTTTTAGGGTGTTTATAGATGCCCCTCTTTGGCATTGAAGAGAATACCCTTTATGGATTTTCTTTCCAAATTTTCTTGAGAATGAATCATCCTTCGTTTCGTAAAACTCCTTTTTCTTTGATCATAGGAGGGGGATTTCCAACCAAAAGGGGACTTTTCCTATGAGAGTGCTTTTCTTAGGCATGATCATGCATGAGTGGCTTTTTAATGCATGCATGAGTGAGCGAGGTGAGCTTTTTTGGGAGAGTCAATTTTTGGGGTTTTTGAGCCTAGAGAGAGCCTTTAAAGGCCAACTACCCCAAGCAGGTTTTATCCCATGTCTTTTTGACATTTTAGGTTTTTGGAGCCCGAAGAAAGCCTTTTGAGGCTGACTACTCCAAGCATGTTTTATCCCATGTCTTTTTGACATTTTTGGGTTTTGAAAAATTCTTTTTCAAAAAGGAACTCCCTTTATCTTCCATCAAAAGGACTTTCAATTTTTCATACTTCCCTTTATTTGGGTTTCGATACCTACTACTTGGTAGAGGTTTTTGATGGGAAATTTTAGAAAACATTTTAAAGTTCCATTTTCCACAAAACAAACTCTAATTCTCAAACAAAATGAAATCCAAATAAGTAGATTATATTCCTACTTTAGGATTTTCATAGTTGAATGTTTTTCCATTGGGATAAGCTGCAGAGATATGGGAAAGAGTTACCACGGTCCCTTCTGAAGCGTCCCGTGGTTTTAGGCAAAGAGTCGGAAAATTTGCTCTTTTGAGCTTTGGCTTTCCTTTTTCTTTTTTTCTTTTTCTTATTTTTCAAGAGAAGACCTCTTTTGAAGAAGTTTTTGTATTCCCTTTTCTGAAAAGACTTCTTTTTCGAGGAGTTTTTATATTCTCTTTTCTTTTTCTTTTTTTCTTTCAAAGAGAAGACTCCTTTTTAAAAAGTTTTTGTATTCCCTTTTTCAGAGAAGACTTCTTTTCTTGAGGAGTTTTTGTATTCTCTTTGTCTTTTTCTTTTGAACATTGCCAATTTTTCTTTTTGGAGAGAGAAGTAAATGGGGGAAAACTTATCTCTTTGGTTACTCGATTCAACCGAGATCGTCCCATTTCCTAATAGCATCTGCCATTTGAAAATATTTTGATATTTTAAACAAAGCTCCATTTTGTAAGATAAGGATTTTTGAAATGTCACCAATTTGTTTTTGAAAACTCTACTTTTTGTAAAGCATCAATTCCTTCATTTGGGTCATACAATCAACCTTGATCTTTCTTTCAAAAATTTTCAAAGGAGCTCAATTTTAAAAATCTTTTTGAAAGAATTTAACATAGACCCTTTCGAGTATTAGGCATTTCAGGGTCTACTAAATTTTTACCCACAATATCAACATATCAACATGTATTATCGATTTTTGTTACCCTTTTTATGACATGGGGACATTCCTACTTGGGCTGGCACCTTTTTGGGCCTCTTTGGATGAATGGGGTGTATATGATGTATGATATGTAGCAATGCACTCCATGTGATTCAATGGAAATATATGCTTTATGAAATGATGACAACATGAAATGTATTTCACATGATATGATGGAGATACATGTTTTATGAAATTGATTCTCCATGGAAGGTGTCTAGGGGATGCATTTTTAATAACCCTAGTTTGATGGAGATGAATGATTCACATGGCCACATGGTGAAGGGCCATGGATTTTCAAAGGGAATTGTAGGTGGACAATGGGATGAAGGTCTATGCACTTTACATTTATGGTATTTCTAACATGATCATGACACTTTTTGCTTAAGGATGGAAAACATAACCAACCCTAAGTGATCTTCATGGCCATCATATTTGAATTGACATGATCTTCGGATTTGATCCATATGGTCCCATCATCCACTTTGTATTCTATTATAAGCCCATGGCCCTTCACCATATGGGCATTTAACATCATAGGACTCATCTCCACCAAACTAGGGGCACTTAGAATGTATTCTCCAAAAATATTTTCATGGAGATTGAATATATTCATCGTCTCATAAAGCATGTATCTCCATCATATCATATGGAATACATTTTTACATGTCATGCATCACATGCACATCATTTACCCAAAGAGGTCCAAAAAGGTGGCAGCCCAAGTGGGAATATCCCCATGTCATAAAAGAGGCAACAAAAAATTGATAATGCATATTGATTGATTGATGTTGAGGGCAGAAATTTTGTAGACCCTATAAATGCCCAATACTTGAAAAAAATATCATGTCTAGGGTCTATGTTAAGTTCTTTTGAAAAGATTTTTAAAATGGACCTTCTTTGAACTTCTTGAAAGAAGGATCAAGATTGATTATATGGCCCTGAATGAGGGAATTGATGCTTTATGAAAAGTAGAGTTTTCAAAATCATTTGGTAACATTTCAAAAATCCTTGGCTTACAAAATGAAGCCTTGTTCAAAATAACAAAATATTTTCAAATGTTAGATGCTATTAGGAAATGGGATGATCTTGGCTGAATCGAGTAGCCAAAGGGATAAGTTTTCCTCCCATTTTACTTCTCTCTCCAAAAGGAAAATTGGCAAAATTGAAAGAAAAAGAGAATACAAAAACTCCTCCAAAAAGAGGTCTTCCCTTCGAATAGAAAGAGGGAATACAAAAAATCCTCCCAAAGAGGTCTTCTCTTTGAAAGAAAAAAAGAAGAAAAAGAGAATGTAAAAACTCTTAAAAAAATAGGTCATCCCTCCTGATAGAAAGAGAGAATACAAAAATTCCTCCGAAAGAGGTCTTCTCTTTGAATGAGAAAAAGAAAAAAAAGATAGAAAAGAAAAAGCCAAAGCTCAAAAGAGCAATTTTCCATCTCTTTGCCTTAAACCACAGGACACTTTAGAAGGGACCGTGATAACTCTTTCCCATATCCATACAACTTATCCCAATGGAAAAAGATTTATCCATGAAAATCCTAAAGTAGGAATATAATCTACTTATTTGGATTTCATTTTGTTTGAGAATTAGACTTTGTTGTGTGGAAAATGAAAATTTGAAATATTTTTCAAAATTTCCTACAAAACCTCTACTAAGTAGTAGGTATTGAAACCCGAATGAGGGGCAATATGAAAAATTGGAAGTACTTTTGATAGAAACTAAAAGGAGTTCCCTTTTGAAAATGAATTTTGAAAAACCCAAAATATCAAAATAACATGGGATTATCCTACTTGGGGCAGCCGGCCTTCCTAGGCTCTCCCCAAGCTCATTTATCTCTTAAGTGAGTCTCTAAAATTTCACACTTCATTAGCATCACCCACACCATGCATGCATACATTCGAAGTCAATCATGCATGATCATACTTAGGACTAGCACCCAGTGTAGGTCAAGTCCCCTTTGGCTGAAATCCCCTCCTCTCTATAATCCAAGAAAAAGGATTTTATGAAATGAATGATGATTTATATTCTCAAGAAAAATTTGGGAAGTAAATCAAAAAAGGGTGTTTTCTTCTTTACCATTATCTAAATAAATTTGGATTAATACCAAAGAGGGGCATCTATAAATACCCAAAATTAAAATGTTCCCAAACTTCCAATTTCGAAAATTCCAGTAATTTAAAACCTTTTTAAAAGTTTAAGTCCTATTAGAAACATTTCAAAATAAAGGTTTTAAAATCAAGTTAAAAGCCCAAGTGATTCAAGACCAATCAGACGAATAGGTGAAGACCCAATCTAATTCAAGATCGAAATCAAGTCCTTAAGTGAAGGACGGACCAAGTCAGAGGCTTATCCTCTCGAAATAAATCAAGTTACAAAGCATATCAGGTTGGATTTGAAGATCAAAGATACGGACTAGATAAGAGGGATTAGTTCATTTCAAATCAAGGGCCAGTGCATTTCAAATCAAGGGACGGTTCACTTCATGGGTTGGTTCACATCGAGAGCCAAGATGGACCGACTTTACTGGATGAATTGGACTTGAAAAGTACTGATTTTGAAGGATCACCAAAGTTACATCCAGCCGACATGTTTATTTGAATGAAGAAAAGGGAAGACGGGCTACATTAAGCCTAGCCGGCCACCTGGACTTCACTCGGCTAGGGCTAGACGTGCCCCATGAACTTATTCCAAAAATAAATAAAATTTTTTATGGGTGTTATTATTTTCCAGTAACCAAATAAATTTGGGTTAATGCCAATGAGGGGCATCTGTAAACACCCAAAAATTTTCTCAAAATATTTGATTTTTTTAAATTTTTGCCTTTTTAAGGAAATATTGCAATTTTGAGTCTTTTAGGGGTTTTCGAATAGACACCTTAAATGAACTCATTTCCGTACCAAAATTTCATGGCAAGCTCAAAATAAAGGTAAATTGTACCTCTCTCATAAAAATCAAATTTTGACAAAGAGCCAAAAAAATTATTGCTTTGCCCTCAAGCTTAAATTGGCAGCATTCTGCCTATTCAAATGATTTCATCTAAAGAAATGATGGTTTGAAATAATTTTCTTCAAATAAATGAAACATTGGGAACCAAACCCAAGCATGTTTGCTAAATATCAAACCTATCAAAAATCTTTTCAAATCAAATCCAAATCAGACATAAAAAAACTCACCCAATTGAAAAGAGTCCTACTCCGGGACCCTACACCCATCAAGGGTTAATATGGTCTGACACCCTATACTCATCCAAGGTTCAAGTGGTTTGATACCCTACACCCATCGAGGGTTAAAGTGGTTTGATACCTTATACCAAACAAAGGGTTAAAGTGGTTGAAACGGTAAAAACCAACTCATGGGGCGAAAGCAAGTCGTCCATATAAACAAACATTGGAAATGAAACTCAGTTATTTTCAAAAGAATATTTGAAGATTTTGACAAAACTCAATATTTTCAAATAAAATGGTTTTAAATATTTGAAACCATGAATAAAAAGGGATAAAGATGAATCATTCCCGTCAAAGATTCAGGCAACAGTTAAAGCAGGCTCAAGCAAGAAACGAGCTTAGGTAGACCTAGACAAAACGGGACTTGAAGACCCATGGCACACAATTAGCCATGGCCAAGCCCATATTATCGGACCAATGGGGCTCATCAAGGCAAAAGCTTCATGAAGACATGGCTCGAGCATGCAAGGATACCTTGGCCGGGCTTGATTCAATTGGTTCGAAGAACACAAGGCACAAGACCGCACCTTTCCAATATCGGTCTTATCTTGAAGATCGTGGGCTGCACATTGGCTAAAACAAGCTCATCTCGGCTGAACCTAAATGGACCACATGGAGGATAGATGGACTCACCAAGGATGGGACAAACCACAATTAAAAGCTTTGGGCCAAGACAAGGCAACACCATGTTGAAGTCAAGCCCACAGTCGAAATTGTCTAGCCAATTGCACTTGGAAGAACCTAACTAAGTGCACCTAGCTCAAGCCAAGGACCAACCCACATGGGGCTGGTCCAGCACATGATCAAGAGGGACCACAAAGATCCACATGATGGCTTTGGATTGGATCAAAGAAATGGGCCAAGAAGACCCATCTCCAACTAGCCCCATGGAAGGGTCTAGCAAGACCCCCCCTTAGCATATAAATAGAGGCCAAGGGCAGATGTTTCGAGCATCTAGCACTTTGAGGGACTTGCCAAAACATGAGAAAACAGAGAGGGAGAGCTTAGGAGAGAGGAAAAGTGTTGCAAGTTAGAGAGAGAGTGAGAGAAAAGAAGAGAGAAGAGAGAAAATGGAGGAGGAAGAAGAAGGGGTGGTTCCAAGAAAAGAAGGGGTTGAATTCTCCATTATGAATCTGGTTCTTAGGCTGCTAAGTGAGTATTTCTTTCCCTATTCCAATATTAATTCTTCTCTTAACATTCAATTCAAAGAAGGGGTTGTAATAATGGAGCTTTGTCTCCCTCATGTTGTAATAGCAAGTAGATATGCTGTAAATTTCATTTCCTATGCACTCTACTTGTTTGCTTCCTTGATTCTACCTCTCTATATTATATAAAACTCCTATAACTCCTAACCCCCTATATGGTTAAGCTAATATACATATTTACAATTATTTCCCTTCAATAATTTACTTTGGGTTTGCTGTATTTTTGTGACAGAACAGTTCTGATTGTCTAAGTATAGAAACTTCCTAGATTTAATTTTGAATAATTACAACTCTCAAAAATAGAATAAAAATATTTTTAGAATGTCCACATATGTGTCTATTCACTATGAAGTTTTCCTGATTTTTGGAGATTCGAACACCACTGAAAGAAAATTAGAAAGTAAGGTTTGAAAATAGAACTAGTTTCTGTTTTTCAGAATTTGGCCAAGTTTGTTTTCAAAACACCAAGTGCACGAATTTGATCAAGTTTCTTGGGATTTTCTTAAACTAGACTTAGAATCACACCTACACTAATGAGTCCTCAAAGCACCTAGGCAAACTCTTGAGTATCGGGTCAAGAAGGCATAAGGTGACAAGATCTTGCTTAACCACGATCGTTAAATAAGTCAGATTTATAAACTTTGCTAGTTTTGAAAACTAGCTGGCATGCTCACGCAAACGAAGTATATTAGAGAAGTTTATTTCAAGTCTCTACATAAGCTTGGAATGAAATTTTCATATCTACATTAACTTCAAAGAAGTTCGTCATTTCTTCATGAGTCCTCACACATGTTTTTGCACCATCGTACATGTCTCTTATAAGGTTAAGGTATGTTAATGGGATACCTCTTTTTTCCAAGGTTCTCTAAAGAACCTCCCTCGGTACTCTATCGTAAGCTTTTTCTAGATCAATAAATATCATGTGAAGGACTTTCTTTTTTGCTCTAAAATGTTCCATAAGACGTCTTAAAAGGTGAATCGTTTTAACAATAGATTTGCCTTACATGAATCCAAATTGGTTCTCTGTTGTACTTGATATTTGTCTTAACCTACGTTAGTATGGCTCATTAACTTAATATCTCGATAATTCGCACAATTCTAAATGTCTCCCTTGTTCTTATATATGGGTATAAGTGTACTCGCTCTCCATTCCTCGGGCATCTTTTGGTTTCTCCATTTTTCATTAAATAGTCTTGTGAGCCAAGTGATTCCTATTTCTCCTAGTATTTTCCAAACTTCTATAGGAATATTGTCTTGTCCTATCGTTTTACCACTCTTCATATATTTAAGAGCCTCTTTCACTTTATTCTTTTGGATATGTCGGTAAAAATTATGGTTTATATACTTTTCTGATTTGGCTAACTCTCCTAACTTAATACTAACATCTTTATTTTCATTAAAAAGATTATAAAAATAGTTTTTCTATTTATTTCTTATATCATCATTTAACACTAGAATCTTTTCATCCTCATCTTTGATGCATCTAACAAAATTAAGATCTTTAGTTTTCTTGTCTCTAGCCCTTGTTGTCCTAAAAATATCTCTTTCACCCTCTTTTCAGTTGAGTTTTTTATATAAATCCTCCCAAATTTTAGCTTTTGCTTCACTAACAGCATTTTTCGCTTCCTTCTTTGCTTTCCTATAAGTCTCTAAAGTTTCACTAGTTTTCTTAGCATAATATAATTTGTAACATGCCCTCTTTGCCTTGATTTTATTTTGCACTACTTCACTTCACCACCAAGCTTTTTTTGTGCCGGTACACCTCCCTTAGATTCACCTAATACATCTTTCACCACTTTCCTAATATGTATAGCCATATTGTTCCACATATCACAATTTAGAAGAATTGACTAAATAAAATAAATCTAACTATTATGTAATGTAACTAATATGCAATAATTAAATGTAAGGAATTGATGAACTTGATATGCAGAAAATTTAATTAACATGGAGAATTTTACCTAACAAGTAAAATTTTAATGTGGTGTAGAATACCTAATGTGTTGAAATCCTAATGTGTTGAAATCGTGATAGATGAATTTCATTTAAGCTAAAGAGAAATTTATCAATTTTAATTGGAGCAAGGTATAGGAGATCGAATAGGACTTGGCTTAGGTCGACTTACTCAATTAGATAGGTTAACTAGGTGAACCTAGTTTAGTCAAACTTGGGTGGGCCAAGTCAAAATAGAGCTATATTAATTAAATCCCAACAACAACAACTAAGCCTTTTCCCATACTAGACGGGGTTGGCTACATTGATTCTTTCTTTCCACAGTGCTCTATCATGTGCCATGTTAGCAGTTAACTCACAATAAGCTAGATCATTCTTTATTGTTTCTTTCCAACACTTTTGTGGTCATCCTCTACCTTTTTTAATACTTTCCAAATTTAGTTTTTCATACCTTCTTATAAGTTCTTCTTTTGATCTTCTTTCTATATGTCCAAACCATCTTAAATGATATTCTCTCATTTTATCCTCTATTGGTGCCACTCCTAATTTGTTTCTAATAACCTCATTATGTATACGGTCTTTTCTTGTATGACCACTCATCCATCGCAACATCTTCATTTCTATCACAAACATCTTTCGTAAATGTTGATGGTTAACTGCTCAACACTCACAACTATAAAACATGGCAAGCCTAATTGCTGCTCTATAATATTTATCTTTTAACTTTAATGGTATCTTGTTATCACAAAGAATACCTGATGCTCCTCTCCATTTTAACCAACCAGCATTAATTCTATGCGTAACATTTCTATCAATTCTTCCATCACTCTGAAAAATTGATCCTAGGTATTTAAAACTTTTCTTTTGGGGGATGCAATATGTGCCAATTTTAATTTCTATGTCGTCTCAAGTATGATCAAACTTACATTCCATATATTTTGTCTTTATTCTACTAAGTCGGAGGCCTTTGCTTTCTAATGTTTCTCTCCATAGTTTCAATTTTCTATAAACTTTTTCCTTAGACTCTTTCACTAACACAATGTCATCTACAAATATCATTGTAAACACCCAAAATCAAAATGTTCCTAAACTCCCAATTTTGAAAATCAATTTAAAACCTTTATGAACTCCCAAATGCAAAAATCCCAACAATTTGAAACCTTTTTAAAAAAAGTTCAAATCTTTTTAGAAACATTTCAAAATAAAGGTTTTAAATTCAAGTTAAAAGCCTAGGCAATTTAAGACAAATCAGACGAACAGATGAAAACCCAGTCCAATTCAAGATCGACATCGATTCCGGAAGCAAAGGATGGACCAAGTCAAAGACTTATCCTCTCCCAATAAATCAAAGCATATCAAGATTGGATAAAAGGATAAAAAATACGGACTAGATAAGATGGATTAGTTCGTTTCAAATCAAAGGCCGGTACGCTTCAAAGGATGAATTACTTCGAATCGTGGATTAATTCACTTCAAATCAAATGGACCAGTTGTACAAAACGAATTGGACTTGGAAGAGCTTATCTTGAAGACTTATCCAAGTTACGTCCAACTAATATGCCAAAGCAAGCCTAGCCGGTCACTTGAACCTCACCCGGCTAGGGCTAAACGTGCCCAATAAGGACTAGAACTAGCCCACATGGGGCTGGTCCATAGTACCACAAGGGGGACCACTCAAAGTGGATCATGGGCTGAACATGGAAGCCAAACCCGCCCCAAATGAATGCCCTAAAAGCCAGCCCCTTGGCCTATAAATAGGGCCAAGAGGGGAGGCGGGTTCTTCATTCTTGATCATCTTGGTGTTTTGCTAACTTTGGGGAATTGGTTAGAGAGGGGCTGCTCTAAGGTAAAGGGCTGCACCAAGGTTGGGTCATGGGCTGCAAGGGAGTGAAGCAAGAGAGGGAGATTGGGGTAGTTCTAGGCTAAGGGTTACACATAGTGAGTGAGTGTGAGGCATTGAAGCAAAGAAGCAAGTGGGTGCCGAATTCCATCTTTGGAGTTCAAATTTTTGGGGGAAAATCTTTAAGTATCCCTAAACTTTGATTCTCATACTTCTCCTCCTTCTATTCAATTTAAAAAGGGTTGTATTAATGGAGCCTTGTCTCCCCCCATATTGTAATAAGGAGTATATGTGCTGAATTTTCATTCACGTATGCACTCTATGTGTTTCTTTATGTGATTCTTCCCCAATATATTCTATAGAACACTCTATACTCTCTACCCCCTCTATGCTTAAGCTTATATACATATTTTCTTTCAGCAATTTTAATTCGTGATGTTGTGTTGTTGTATTTCAATTCGTGTGAGTTTGCATCACGTATGGTTCTAAAAATGGAAAACTAGATTTCATCATATTCGCATACGTTGATTGCTTAATTTTTAATTCTCGAACCTCTATTCCAATTGCTCCAAAACTTTGAACACATATTCTACATACACAAACCAACTTCTAATAAATTTTTTAAGAATTTTAAGGCCATGCAACATCGTAATTAAAATTGTGCAAAATCAGAAAAAATTCTGTAAACTGTCTGTCCTACCAGTTTTTCTGCAAAAGAGCATGGGTTTTTGTCCCATAACTCTGTCTATAGGTCTCCAAAATAGATGAATTTTGATTTATTGGAAAGCCGGCATCCATAGATTTCTATCAAGATCAAATTTATTAAATTTGGAACTCTGAACACTGAGATACAAGCTCATCTTTGAACCTCTGCATTTTTGTGATAGAACAGTTCGGGGTATTTGAGCAGAGACACTTCTCAGATTTAATTTTGCAGCAATACAACTCCGAATCACGATCTAAAAAATGCTACAAAACTTTTGATGATTTTAATGAGGTCTAAAAAGCATTGAAAACTATTCGAGAAACAAGTCTTGAAAACAAAACTTTCTATTTTTCAGGATTTATTCATTTTGAAGCTTGAAACCTAGTGCACTCACTCTTACTTGAATAAACACTTCATCTTCACATGAATTGGAGTCTATCACCTCTAGAATTGAAGTTTCTAAGCGCTTAGGCTGACTCTTGAGTGTTGGTTTAAGAAGGCCTAAAGCGAAAAGAGCCCGCTTAGCCACAATCGCCATTTTTAATCAGATTTGTTATACTTTGCTAGTTTTTGAAAACTAGCTGGCACGCTCGTGTAAGAGTAGATTGAAAATTCTCGTTTCAAGTCTCTACATAGGCTTGGAGTTAAAATTTCATGTCTATAATCATACACCAAGGCACTTCACCTTGAATATGTTTTGTTAACTCATCAATCACCATTATAAATAAGTATGGACTTAAAGTTGATCCTTGATGTAACCCAATATTAACTTCAAAGAAGTCTGTCATTTCTTCATGAGTCCTCACACATGTTTTGCACCATCGTACATGTCTCTTATAAGGTTAAGGTATGTCAATGGGATACCTCTTTTTTCAAAGGTTCTCCAAAGAACCTCCCTCGGTACCCTATCGTAAGCTTTTTCTAAATCAATAAATATCATGTGAAGGACTTTCTTTTTTGCTCTAAAATGTTCCATAAGATGTCTTAAAAGGTCAATCACTTCAACAATAGATCTAGCTGACATGAATCCAAATTGGTTCTTTGTTGTACTTGATATTTTTCTTAACCTACGTTCGATAATTCTTTCCCACAATTTCATAGTATGGCTCATTAACTTGATATCTCGATAATTCGCACAATTCTAAATGTCTCCCTTGTTCTTATGTATGGGTATAAGTGTACTCGCTCTCCATTCCTCGGGCATCTTTTGGTCTTGTGAGCTAAGTGATTCCTATTTCTCCTAGTATTTTCTAAACTTCTATAGGAATATTGTCTTGTCCTATCGTTTTACCACTCTTCATATATTTAAGAGTCTCTTTCACTTTATTCTTTTGGATATGTCGGTAAAAATTATGGTTTATATACTTTTCTGATTTGGCTAACTCTCCTAACTTAATACTAACATCTTTATTTTCATTAAAAAGATTATAAAAATAGTTTTTCTATTTATTTCTTATATCATCATTTAACACTAGAATCTTTTCATCCTCATCTTTGATGCATCTAACAAAATTAAGATCTTTAGTTTTCTTGTCTCTAGCCCTTGTTGTCCTAAAAATATCTCTTTCACCCTCTTTTCAGTTGAGTTTTTTATATAAATCCTCCCAAATTTTAGCTTTTGCTTCACTAACAGCATTTTTCGCTTCCTTCTTTGCTTTCCTATAAGTCTCTAAAGTTTCACTAGTTTTCTTAGCATAATATAATTTGTAACATGCCCTCTTTGCCTTGATTTTATTTTGCACTATTTCACTCCACTACCAAGCTTTTTTTTGTGCCGGTACACCTCCCTTAGATTCACCTAACACATCTTTCACCACTTTCCTAATATGTATAGCCATATTGTTTCACATATTACAAGGTGTACCAACATAATTCCAAGCATCTCCTTGAAGGACTTTTTGTCTCAATTGTAAACACTCAACATTTTTTAAATAAAAAATTTTTACCTTTTAGAAAATTACTTATTTTTGGCAGCTTTGGGTTTTTAAATAAAATGTATCAAATGAACTTGTTTTGATATCAAAATTTTATAGCAACCTCAAAATGATGGAATATTGCATCCCTTTCAAACAAATTCGAATTTGGACAAAATTTTATAAAAATGATGATTTTGCCCTCAAGACCAAATTGGCAGGATTTTACCTTTTTAAGTGATTGCCTTCAAAGAAAGGATGATTTTAAACAATTCCTTTTATATAAACAAATGAAAAATGTAACATTGGGAATGAAATCCAAAAAGTTTGAAAATTATAAATTTATGAAATTTTAAAACCCCTGATATTCAAAAATAAATTAAATCAAACTAGACCTCAGAAATTCTCCCGATTGAGAAGGGTCTCATTCCAAGACCTGATACCCAAGGTTAAAGTGGTTCGATGCCCCACACCCGTTAAAGTGGTTAAAGTGGCTCGATACCCTACACCCGTTGAAGTGGTTAAAGTGGTTCGACACCTTACACTCATTGAAGTGATTAAAGTGGTTCGATACCCCACACCCATGAGAAGGGTTAAATGGTCAAGGTGGTTATAGACTGACTCACAGAGCAAAAGTAAGTCACTTTTGCAAACAAAAAGTAGAAATGAAACCTAGTGTTTTCCAAAGCAATATTTGAAGATTTCATTAAATTTGATGTTTTCAAATATAAAAATATTCCTTTTTTTAAGTGTTTGAAACCTACATGTATAAAACTCGGACTGTATGGAGGCAAATTCCCCGGAAAGAAGAGACGACATAAAAGGTAGCTACCGAACACCTACCAATTTCGGAGTTGTTGGGCACGGTAACTTGTCATTTTTAGTTTCAGGTACAAAAAATACAAGGTCGGTATAAAGAAAGGAAAGCTGACATTCATAAAAGAAGTCGACGATCGAGAAGGAAAGTCGACACCTAAAAAAGAAGGTCGTCGTTTAAGAAAGTAAAGTCTGCATTCAAGAGAAATAAAGTGGCCTAACTTGTTAAGATATGAGCAATTATTGGAATTTCAACATTATTGGACCAGCCTACTTACCATACGTGGTCATTAAACGCTCAATTTGGTAAGTCACTACGTTATGTGCTGGATGATTTCAACATGACAACAATATATAGTCATTAAATGCTTGATTTGGTAAGTCACTATGTTGAATGATTTGAGCATAACCCGATTTGGTAACTACAAAGAATTAACTTGCCACATACCACACTCGGATGACTTCATGATTGATCAATTAGAGAATGTCACTTACGTGGACAAAGCACAAGAATTTGTGTTATTATCGGCCTCTACAAGAGACACAATTAGGCCATCGATTGCCCCTGCTCTAATGATATCTTCACGGTTTGAACCCAATGAACAGAGTCCAGAAATAGCTCTAACAGATCCGTTTGATATGTTGAGATGCTTTTGGAAGGCAAACCAAGCCCCTCACTAATCTCTCAGCCCTCCCTAAGATGAAATTGAGCTCATGCATCTACGGAACTAAACTTACTGAGGCCACAAGATTGCAGATGTGCATTTTAATTGTAATTCCACCTTGTTCCAATAAATTAATCAAAGAATTAAGACAAGAAAACTGCCGCAACATATTCAGAGCTTCAAACTTCTCCTTGGAAGCTGACCTCAGTAAGTTCAGTATGCAAAAGAGCCCTTCATCTGCAAGTTCTGTATCTTCACGAGATCATGTTTAGCCGATCCCAGCAAGGTTGAAGAAGGCCAGCAATAAAGGAAAGCAAGTGCAGCAGATTGCAGCCAAGTTAGGGAACTTACCATATCACGTGAAGAATGGTTTTGGTAAGAAAGTGCAGCATGCCTTGACTTGATTTGGAAGGCCATTAGCAGCATTCTCTTGCCCATTCTAGAAGCCCATAATAGGGCAAGTTGCCTTATCAATTGCTGCAGATGATAGGCAACCCGTGGCCTATAAAAAGGGGCTCAAGAGGTCTACAAACCATCAGCCACCAATCAAGAAATCATCGTTTGCGGCAGCAGAAATTCAAGTGCGGTGAGTTGTTCAGCAAGAGAGAAAGAGAGGGAGAGAGAGAGAAAGAGAGAAAGAGAGGGAGGGAATGAAGAGAGGAAGAGGTTTCTGCCTACCTCCAAACGTCTGTTATAGAGCCTCCATCACCGGCCACCACAGGTTATTCTTCTTTCTTTGTTTTACAGTGAATGAAACAGGCTAAAATTCAGGAATTGAATATTCCAGTGAATGTATTGATTCAAACGACAACCCTTTGATGTTTTTCTTTCTAATTCTTTTGACTCCATGGTATGATTGAAGACCATAAACCTCTTATTTCACGGATTAAGGTTGATCATTAAGCTATAGGTTCGTTTAAATCGAAACTAGAACACACTTTTTCTGAAAATCTGAAAATTTCCAGTCAATACTCTGCACACATCTAATCAAAGATTTCTATGTAATTGTCTATTACTCCAATCAAGTCTAGATTTGGCTCGTCTAAACTAGACATATACACGGACATCTGTTAAAATTTTAAGGATTTTAGGCTTTATTAAACATCATCAATTAAATCCAAAAAAATTTATACAAACCAAAATAGATTCTGAAAAATCAAAAAATTTTATGACACATGTCTATTATTTCTTGAATATCTCCGAGCGTAGGGAGCCAAATCAATTTAAAATAGTCTCTTTGGAAATATGAAATCCATACCTTTCCAACAAGACCAATTTCATAAAACTTTGATGTCTAAGTACTGAAATATCTCGGTTTTTCTAAACCTCTAATGTTCTGGTATAGGTTTGTCCCGAGTGCCTGAATGATATTTAGTTCTAGATTTAGTTATGCGAATCTATAGCACTAATTCAAAATAAAAATATTTCCTGATTTTGTATATGAATGTTTATCTTTTGTATTTTAGAATTTTTCGAAACTCAGAAGTATTTTAAAAAAATCAGAAAAAAGGTACGTGAAAACATAACCAATTTCTGTTTTTCAAAACCTGAAATTTTCCAAAGTCAAGAACTAAATCATGATTTCTTCAAACATTCAAATTAGGATATTGTTTTTTGAAATTTAATGGATTTCAAATAATTTTTCAAGCGTCTAGACTAACCCTTGGGCATCGGTTCAAGAAAGCCTACGTCGATAAGAACTCACTTGTCCACAATCGTCTAATAAAGTCAGAAAATGAATATTTGTTAGTTTGAGTAAACTAACTAGCACGCTCGCACACATGATGTAGTCTCGGGAATTTCCTTTCAAATCTTCACATAGGTTTTGAAATAAAAATTTACGTCTACATAAATATACCTTTTTTCTCGCTTTTGAGGTTCCACCATTTAATCCGAATAACTCGATACACTCTTTTCTTCTTTGTCTATTTTTTTATTTGTAAATCTATAACTAAAAGTCAATGTTGGGTGGTTAAACTTTCTCCTGGAATTATCTTGCAATCTTTACAACACGCTCTATCTTTTTTTCTACAAATAAAGTAATCAATTTGTGTTTGTGATAAGCCACTCTTATAAGTAATTAAATGTTCATCTCATTTTTTGAAGATTGTATTGACTATAAATAGATCAAATGCTACAACAAAATTTAAAATCTCCCTACCTTCCTTATTTATGTCCACAAAACCAAAGTTTACATGAATACCTTGATATCCTAATGCCTCTTTACGGACATGTCCATTTAAGTCTCCTACTAAACAAATCATCTCCCTTTGTGGAATCCTTTGATCATCTTATCTACCTCTTCCCAAAAAGTTGTCTTTATACTATCTTCTAGGCTTACTTGGGGTGTGTAAGCAAAAACTATATTCAAAACCTATGCTCCTAACACTAATTTCAACATCATAATTCAATCATCGTATCATTGTATGTCTACTACACTATCCTTTAAATCTTTATTTATGATAATACCAACTTCGTTTCGAGCCTTTTTTGTACCTGAGTACCATAATTTAAAACTTGTATCCTCTATCTCTTTTGCTTTCTCTCCAACCCACTTTGTCTCTTGTAAACATAGAATATGAATCTTTCTCCGAATCATAGTATCTACTACCTCCATTAGCTTACCGGATAATGTTTCGATATTCCAAGAACCAATAAGAATCTTATTATCTAGGACTACCTTCCTTACCCCCTGCATCCGTTCATATTGAAAATGCAGAGACTCTCTCTATAAATTATTCACTACATTCGGGCGGCAATATAGTGGGACTAACTTCTTTACTCACACCTGTCCATGATGTGAGAACCCTCTGTGCAATTGATTCACTACATTCGGGCGAAAATATAGTGACACTTTCTTACTTATCACTGCATTCGGGCTCTGCAGCGCATCGCTAGGCAGGGATGCCCCAAAGCAATGCTCATAATTTGTGTAATCCATGGTATAAAAATATTTAATTATATAAATATAAATTTAAAGTCCATAGTTAACTTACTTATAAAAAAAAAACTAAATGTTGGTTTTCTAAACAGATAAGAATGTAGAAACCTTTTTAAATACAAAAATATGAACCAAAAAGTAAAAGAACACTTTCCATAACATTTTTCATGAATCCATGTGTATTACATTAAACTTTTAAACACATAATGTATATGAAAAATAACTCCCCTACGTGGGTACATATGTTGAAACCTTGTTTATGCATGTAAAATCCATATTTAATAAAAAATATATATGTATATATGTATATAAAGTTACCCATTGGTTGCCCGATTGACCCTTCATTATTGTTCACAACAAATTACGGGGTTGCCCATGGCTCTGGGAATTATTATACTAGTGTTATGTGAGCATGATCTAGTTAGGTATATTCATGACGCAGCCATGCTTGTTTTTATTTTTCCTGCGCTTTTGAAAAAACAAGCTAGTTTAGGGAGAGAGAGAGGGGGGAAGGGGGGAGAGAGAGCTTGTAGCATATGTGCACAAGTACTCATGCTAGATTGTTGCTATGATTGTAATCATATGATAAAAAGATGAATGGTTGAGATTAAAATCAAAAGTTAAAAAAATTTAGTTTTATCAAGTACTATATATAAAAAGAATGAGTATACTTTAAGCTTTTAAATTTCAACTATCCATTTCTCTTATCGGACAATTGGAATCTTTTAGAATGATGTAACCTGATTGCTTGATTGCATAAGCTACATGTGATATGCATGTATATACATACATATATATATATAGCTACATGTGTGTATATATGTGCATGTGATATGCATGTATATATATATATATATATATATATATATATATATATATATATATATATATATATATATATATATATATATATATATGTGTGTGTATATTTATTGAGTGCATTTGTTGTACCTCCAAAAAGTGCTTAATTTTTTATTTTGAATTTCAACTATCAATCTTGTCGATCGAATGGTTGAAATTCTTGAGGATGTTTATTATATATTGATGTGCATGGATTATGCTCTCTATATATATATATATATATGTATATATATATATATATATATATGTATATATATATATATATATATATATATGTATATGTATATATATATGTATATATATATATATATATATGTATATGTATATATATATATATATATATATATATATGTATATGTATATATATATGTATATATATATGTATATGTATATGTATATATATATATATAGAGAGAGAGAGAGAGAGAAAGAATCTTATTTGTATAATGGTGTTTGGTGCATAATGTGACACAAACATTTCCATCGTTCAATCTTTGAAATTGATAGTAGATATTTAAATCAATATATCATTGTACTTGTTACTTACATTTAATGCAAAGCAATTCGAATCTCCACAGTCAATCTCAAAAATCGAATGGCAAAAATGTTGGTGTAAGATCATGCACCAAAATGCATTATGCAGCTAAGATACCTTATATACATACATATATATACATATGTATATACATATATATATAATATACATATGTATATATATATGTATATACATATGTATATATGTATGTATATATATATGTATATATGTATGTATATATATATGTATATATGTATATATATATGTATATATGTATATATGTATGTATATATGTATATATGTATATATGTATATATGTATATATATATGTATATATGTATATATATATATATATGTATATATTGTAAAGAGAAATATGCATTCATCACACATAGGGCTGCATTCACCCAGTTCCCATAATGGCACAGACTGAACTAAGCCGCCTTAGCTTGAAGGCTATGTTGTCACTAACATTTGTTTGAAGTAATTGCTATTATCCCAGAAAACGACCTTGTATCGGTTTTCACTTCCTTTTCGTGAAAATCACACTTGAATTGTGTGACATAGCAAAAATGAGACATGGATAATTGTATGATTTCTGGAGGATCTCGGTCAGTGGCATATCTGTAACTGTTCGTTTTTACCACGTCTTTGCAACATCGAGTCTCGAACTTTAGACCTCGTCCGTCTCGTTCTTTTAATCAACCCTCTAGCTAAGAGAAGCAAAGTCGTTCACTCTCGGCTAATTTGAGGGCTCTTTGAGTCGAACCCCTTAGCTAAGACATAGCAAGACAGTTGGGGTTCAGCTTATCTACCATTTCTAATGCAAAAGGGGCCTTTTGTGCAGTGCTAAATCGAGACGTCCATGATCAATTCATCATTTTCTCTGTTTTGTGGTTGAATCTAGATATGGCCAGTTTTGAGCTGAATTGACGGTTTCAACCAAAAGTAAACTTCGTTAGTAACTAATTAGAATTGAAACCAGGACCGGACTCAGAACCAAAGACGGTTAGTTGTTGCTTAGTCAAAGTCGTTTGAGGGGATCTGACCCGACCCTTCTAACTTGTTCACACTTCCTCAGAACAAGCAAGGCTTGGTACACTTGACTCGTGAAAAAGAATAAGAGAATTTGCACTTTGCCACTTAACATATGGCCAATTTACTGTTCACCGCCTAGTTTTGTGAGCTTTCATTTTCACCTATCTTTTAAGATATGATATGCATTAAAGTTTGTGTATAGTAAAAATTTATAGCTTGATTTTTTTGGGTAGAATTGAGGGAGTCGGAAACCAGATGCATGCCTCGGGTATAGAACTCATGACCTTGAACTTATTAAGTCCACTAGTTACATTGAAGTTGAAAGCATAATACAACCCTCATAGGGGACGACTGGTGCAGTGCTGGGAAGGAGTGATCTCTAAATACTCCATAGGATATGTAGTAAAACATAAACTTTCTCAATGAAAGTTCATGCTGTTGAGAATTTGAAAAAGTATCATCGTGCGACCCGGCACCAACTAGTTTTGGTGGGGAGAAGAGGACTGTCACATACCAGAAAGGAACATTTAAAATAAAGAGGCCTGAAGATTTGGAAGGAAAGAAGAGACAGAAACCGAAGGTCCGTGGTCGGCAGTAAAGCTGGCCCACAAGGGCCCCTCCCTAGCTTTATGGACGGCGTCGGTGGCTTTATGCAAAATTTCAACCCTTTAATCCTGGTCCTATGTGATTGTGGTAAGTGTTTTGTATTCTCTCTCACATTAAGGTTATATAAGTGCTTATATATATATATATATATATATATATATATATATATATATATATATATATATATATATATATATATATATATATATATATATATATATATATATATATATATATATATATATATTACTTTAAACTAGAATATGTCATGTACGGATGGCATCAACCCGAAGAAATTCCTCAATCTTTCTAAGACCTCTCAAGTTGAGTTGAGTGCATCTTCTGTGTTCCTCAATGCGGAATTGAATATGAGCTGGATCCATTCATAAAAGTTAAAGTTGGTGGACTATCCTTCTGTTTCAAATGATGAGGAACCCTCATCCACAAAACCGGCTGGCATGACCATCCTTCTTTTTTTTGTGTAGGGCGTGGTTTAGAGAGAGATTGCCAATGCCAATATAGTCAAATTGCCACGTCATTTTTTATAAGATTTGAATATAAGAACAAACAAGTAAAAATATTATATAGTGCCTTTAAAATGCATGAAATTTCACACTTTTTTAGGCTTAATTCACTATTCGATTCTTTTCATATATGTTAGCGGCTCTCGGTGAATTTCATGTAAGATTCATTGAATACCACTTGGCTTGCTTTGCATAGTCAAGTTGTAGACACCGATAATGGTAATAGAATAATAAGTCTTTACTATTCTTTTCACGTATAAAAAAATAGAGATGAAATTAAACTTATTTGAAAATAGCATAACCAATGCTTTATTTCACATCATACATGTTTCATCCTCTCCATGATTCAGTATGACAATGCATTTTCGATATTTATGCACTTACCTTTTATTATATATGCACATTGATAAGTGCATCATTTGTCAAAAGGTATGACTATTCAAAACATAGTAGGATATTTCCATTATTTTAGAAATTATCCAATAACTCATCATTTATAAAATAATTCAAGTCTTTATCATTTTCAAAATCTTATATTTCAATAAAAGTATCTCACAAGTTGATCATTTACCTAAGTTATACTAACAGAAAATAAACTTATTCGCAAAAACAATTCGACCTGTCCATAACAGTTGTAAAAAAGTGGCATATTCTAGCTATTAAATAGCTAAAATAAAACTACATGACAGTTAGAATTGGTTAAGTATAAAATACGATTTGTGAGGATTTACTTAACAGTTGGATTTGTCTATGTACAATAGCGGGAACAATTGTTTCCACGAGCGAGAATCACTTTCCTCTTTTCCCTTTCTCTCTTTCACATGTGGTGGCTAATAACCCCAACTCCTCTTTCTCCATTTTTCTCTATGGCTCTCTCTTTGGAACCTCCTACTAGTGAACTGGTCAATCTCCATCTTTCTCTTTTGTAAACACCCAAAAATTTCCTCAAAAATTTTGATCTTTTAGAATTTCTACATTTTTCAAAAAAAATTACAATTTTGGATCTTTTAAGGGTTTTCAAATAAAAACACCTTAAACGAACTTATTTTTGCACTAAAAGTTCGTAGAAGCCTCAAAATAGGGCACCTCTCTCAAAAAAATCAAATTCTGACAAAAATCTCAAAAAAGTGATTACTTTGCCCTCAAGGCCAAATTGGCAAAATTTTGCAAATTCAAATGATTTCCTTCAAAGAAGGAATGGTTTCAAACAAGTTTTTCAAAAAAGCAAATGAAAATGAGACATTGGGAACTAAACACACAAAATGTCAAAATTACAAAAACCTTTGAAATTCAAAACCAAATCAAATCCAAACGATACCTCAAAAATTCGCCTGATCAAGGATATTCTTACTCCAAGACCCTACACCCAAGGGTTAAAGTGGTTCGAGACCCTAGATCTATCAAAAGGTTTAAAGTGGTCCGACACTCTACACCCAACAAAGGGTTAAAGTGGTTGAAATGGTAAAGACTAACTCATGGAGTAAAAGTAGGTCACACATGCAAACAAACATTGGGGATGAGACTCAGTTGTTCTCCAAAAAGAATATTTGAAGATTTGTTAAAACTCGATGTTTTCAAATATATCTCAAATGAAATGGTTTTAAATAATAAAAAAGGAAATATTTAAAACCATAAATCTTAACTGAAAAGATAATAAAGCAAAGCAAAATTCCTAAAGGTTAGGATGAAAGTAGATGATTACCCAGAAGAAACGGAGTTTGAAGAAGCATAACTCCAACACCTACAAGGGATCAAATCAAGTCAAATTGGACAATACATGGAAGTAGGTCATAACCCAAAACCAAGTCAAATTGGTCTCATGATCAAGCCCAAAAACCAAATCAAAGATTGGCTCATGATCAGGCCCAAAACCAAGTCAAATTTGACTCATGATCAAGCCCAAAACCAAATCAAACGAGAACATGCCACAAGCCCGAAATCAAATCAAATCAAAATGGGTGCAAGCCCAAAGATGAGCTCAAATAAAGAAAGGGACATGTTAAGAAGCCAAAGTCAAATTCAAATTCAATCAAGTCAAAGGGTGCACCAAACCTGCAAAGACATATCAAGATCAAGGTCGAGTCAAAAATGGCACCAAGAAGGATAAGGCGATCAAGACACAAAGTCAAGGCTAGACACAAGCTAGATCAAGCCAAGAAGGATCAAAGTCAAAGCAAAAGCAAGTGTTGAGTGGCTAAGTCAAAAGCATACTCATGCACCAAAGTGGTGGGTTGCACCTAAGCACGAGCCACAAGCAAGACCGTACCAAATCAAGTCAAGCAAAGAGGCAGGTTGCATTGCACCTAGCCTAGGACTGCACCAAGGCTCATCCTTGACCAAAATAGGGACCATCCACATGCTCCCATGTGACCAACACTTTATAAAGTAATTTGGACCAAAATGGGGCCAAATAGCAAGCTCCAAGCTCCAATCCATAGAAGGCCCTAGAGGCCCCTTCTTGAAATCTATAAATAAGGGCCTTGGGGGCTTGTTTAAGGGAGGAAATGTGATAAAAACCTAAGGGTTAACCTCCCAAAGAGAAATTAAGGGAGAAAATCCTATCAAAGTGAGATAGAGAGAAGAGGAGAGGAAGAAGGAAGAGGAGTTCCCCAAGAGTGGAGGTACCGCCCCCAAGCCATCGTTCTCCAAGCTATTGCAAGGTCTTCAATCAAGGTCAGTTTTCTTTCATTCTCTTTTCTTTCTTCAATTCATGTTGTAATTAAGGAGCATTTGTATGCAAATCATTATAATATTTGAAGAAAGGTGCTGCAAAATTTTATCCAAGAGCAAAGGTAAAATCGCCTATCAATTGTTTGATTTGTAGTTACATCTACCTCAATATACATTGTAATCTTCTTCTATGCTTAAACTATATGATAATTTTCCTTTATTATTGCACTTCCTCTCTTATAGAATAAAGTTCTCAACCAAAAATTTCTTTGGATGATCATATAAACCATTAAAGATCAATCAGATGCATTCATTAGACTCTTAAAATAGAAAACTTTGTTTTCAACATTCTGCATTCGCGTGATCATTGATTTTTCCAAACCAATTTCATAAACATAAAATTTTACAAATTGGTACACACTTCAATCACACACAGGCCAATACTCTATAAAACTTGCAAAAATTTTAGACGTAGGTAAGGTCATGAATAAAATTGGGAAAGACGAACAAAAACTGAGACAGAACCTATTTACACTTCACATCCTAAAATAGAGCTTGGGTAAAAGTTCTTTAACTTTGTATGTAATAATCCGAAAACTCTAAAAAGGGTCTTGTTAGAATGCCTATTTCCATAGCTTTCTAACGTGACCTTTTTCAAAAAATTCTAATATATACGTGCAGAGATAAAAGTGTTTCTTTAAGCCTATGTATTTTTGTCATAAAGTTTGTCCTGAGTTCGAAGGCTTGGAAATTCACTGATTTAATTCAGTTTATCCTTAGAACCAAAAATTAAAAAAAAAACCAATAAACTCTATGCCTTATCCTATCTCAAGCAAATTTTTTAAGATTTTTGGAGACCATCAAAATACAAAAAAAAATTAGGAACATATGTTGTTAGAAATAGAACTGTTTCTGTTTTTCAGATTTGAACTTGAAATTTTGTGAAGGGAATGATCAATCGATTTTGAAAAGGCTTTTTAATTGAAAACATATTTCGAAAACATATCGGATCCTAAGACAACTTTTTAAGCATCTAGGCTAACCCTTGAGATCTGTTCAAAAAGGCCTACTTCTTAAAGAACTCACTTATCCACAATCACTAAAGAAGTCAGAAAATTATCTTTGTTATTTTGAGCAAACTAGCTAGCACGCTCTCACACTTGTAGTTTTGCGAGTGTAAGTTATAGAGTTGTTTCGAGTCTCTACATAGGCTTTGAAACGAAATTCACATCTACATCTTTTCAAGTACCCTTCTCTCATTCTGTGGTAGATTTGGTCTCTTAGATGAGAAAGAGGAAGATGGGGATGAAGGAGAACCCCTCCATTGTATTGAATCTAAGTTATGCCATTACTCTCTCTACGTGATAGAGCTGTCACAATGGGGCAATAGGCTTTTGACACATCTTCGGTAGAGCATACTAACACATCAACATCTTGCTTCTTATTGCAAAGCCCTTCCTTTTCCTCTTTTGAGTTTCTCATCACAAAGTCTTGCTTCATATTTTTTCTTTTCAATGTCCTTGAATAAACTTTTCATTACATAAATTTCAGTATTTTATAGTCACTTCCATGAATTAGCAAACCAACGTTTAAGTTGTGTAAAATAGGATAATTTGGGTTGTGTGCCTCTATTACTCTTTTTCTAACCTATGAGCATTTTCATTCAATGACTTGGGGACTTGTTTCCTCAATTTATATGCTTTGGGTAAATTCAAAAGGCAAGTTTCATATTATATGTCATTAGGTAATCAGAAGTGTCATGACAACTAAGTACCTTCGCTGAAGCTGGTCCATGTATGGTAAGATATGCATCAAATCCCAATTATTGTAGGATGTTGGGCTGGAACTTCTTAAGCAGGAGCACTCAGAAGTGCCAACATTCAACACTTGCTACACCACGAGATATATAATTTATGTCATTCATCTAACGAAATCAAATAAAAGCATCATTAGTCAATATCCATATAGTGCACCAAAGTGATCTTGGTTCCCTCAAGATTTGGGTTATCATGATGATGGGTGGATAACTGTCGGTTATGTTGGTGGATGCGAGTGGATACACAAGGATTATAGTTGGCATGTATGAGACTACCAAAGGGCATAATCTCAAGGCCTTGACTTGGAATCTTCATCGCAAATTTGAATGAGGTCGCATGAACTATAGCATTGGTGTCAACATGGGTAGGGATCCAAACAAAAGGATTTAGTCTAGGGTAGTGTTTTCTTGCATTATTTCAGAAATAGTTAGGCATGGAGGTTCTACACAAACATTCTAGCTCATGTCAATGCATCATGGGTGTTTAATGATTGTCTCAAAGCATTGGCTTGTATAATGATTCGCCTATTTGAACTTCTTAATGAGTCTTTTGAGCTACTATGGCTCTGGACACAAGAGTATCCTAAAGAAGCACTTTCAATTACTGGTAGCACTCAAGCTAGGTACATCTTCAACATAGGAAGCCTTGATGGTGTCTCCTCTTTGGTAGGATAGTCTTCAAAAGTTGCACATCTTCCAATGAATGTTATCATGCTAATGAAGGTAAAACAACAAAAATTGAGTCTTTTCCTATAGTAGATGTGGTCGGCTAAATGTATTCTTTGTTTACATATAGCTAGATCTTGTACCATGCTATGAGTTACAAAATCTAGAGCATTCTTTATTGTTTCTTTCTAATACTTTTGTTATCTTTTTCTAATATTTTGACAATCTAGTTTATGCACCTTTTTACTAAAGCTTCCTTTGGTCACATTTCTACGTCTTCAATTCATCTTTAATTTTTTTCTCATTTTATCATCTATTGATGCTTACTCTAAATTTATCTATATATCCTCATTAAGGATATAATCTTTCTATGTGTAACTACACATCCACATTAATATCTTCAATTTCTGCCACAAACAATTTTTTGTACATATTGATGATTAACTACTCAATGCTCAACATCATATAATATAGGAGATCTAAGCATTACTGTGAAATATTTATCTTTTAATTTTAATAATATCTTCTTACAAAGAGTGCTTGATCTTGCTCATGAAGGTGCTAAAAACAAAACTGCAACATTAGGATTTACATCTTGGGGTTGGCAGCACCCCATCAAAGGCTTAGCCATAACATGGTCTTTTGGTTGGTGGCAAGTCTTGCAAAGCTTTTAGACTAATGTTCATGGGTCCTACAACAAATTTGAACTTGGTGTCGTTGCCATTATAGGTTCTAATGGGGTGGATTCTTGACATTATCAAAAGTTTTCAGTTTTATGTATGAGTAATGTTGTTTGAACAAGAAAACAAACTACGTGTAGTCCCCTTCATATTGAACCTTGAATTCCTTGACACTAAAGAGGTACAGGGGCACACTCAGGAAAAACACCCCATTAATTGCATGGATGTTGTAAAATCCACCTTAACAATTTCCCATTTTTATGCCCCAAATTCTTGTAGGGCCAACTGTAAGTAGTATTTTATAGGTAAATGAGGAAATATAGATAATTAAGAATATTGTCAATTCTTTCTCATAGTGAAAATTTGGGCACCAATAGTGGATCATGAGATAATGGTCATATAGAGCATCCAAGAACCTTCATGAATGACAAAAGTGTAGTCCTCCTAATGCGGGAACCTAAGAATAAAATGATTGTCAAGTAAATGAATGATGTTGAGGTCATCATTCTTGGACCACAGGACATACACCGAGTCTCCATTTCCTTGCAACCAAATTTTTGTTCGGAAAAATGGGTTTGTTTGATGATCACATACTAGTCACCATGGTTAGACTTGTTTCCTATAGTACAAGCATTCATCATAATGACAGTTTCGTATTTATGCTCCTTTAGGTGTCTACTGTGTGTACACACAAACATATATATATATATATAACATTGTGTGTGCACATAGAAAACTTGGTTTCGGCTTGATGAGAATTTGGATCAGTATCCTAAATATTTGAATATAATAAAGACAATTGAGGTACTTGCCTTAACTTTCCTTATTTAAACTAGCAAATGGGGTGGGTCAGACAACCAAATATTTGTATGGAATATCCAAAGACTTCAATACATAATGCCCCTAGTTTTTGCAAAATTTTTAGTCCATGTATGAGTGACTCATATTCAACCATATTATTCGAGAAAAGAAAATCTAAGTGAAATGATATTAGGATTTCTCCCTTTTCAGGGGATATGAGAATGATACCTATGCTTGCCCCTTGCCTATTTCTTCCCATCAAAATACATCTTTCGTACTTGATTTTCATTATAACAATTGGACAACACATGGTAGCTCCAACTGTTTGTCAATATACCCTTATCGGGCATTTCATCAAGTATGGGATATGTATTCTTAAGGGGTAAATTAGCCACATGATCGGCTGGGGCCTGACCCCTAAAGGAATTTTGATAAATTAGCCACATGATTGGCTAGGGCCTGGCCCTTAAAGGAATTTTGATGATGAAATTTGAAGTCATATTCCATCAAAAAGAGTTGTCATTTTCCTACCCTACCTGTTAGGATGGGTTTTTCGAAAAGATTTTTAATAGGGTCAAGTTTAGACACTATCCAAATTTTATGATCCAAGAAATAGTGTCTAAATTTTTTATATGCCCATACCAAGGCCAAGCACGTTTTCTCCATGGCTTGATAATTTCTTTCATATATCAATAGAGTTTTTGAAATATAGTAAATTGCATATTCTTTAAGGCTATCATCTTCATATTGAGCAAGTAAAGTACCCAATGCATTTTCATGAATGAAAAGATACAAAAGTAAAGGTTTTGCTGCCTTTGGAGGTTTTAAAATTGGAGGATTTACTAAATAAGTCTTTAAAGCTTGGTGGCGACCTTGGAGGCTTCGAACTTGGGTTAGATTGGAGGGTGTAGGCATATGTATGATGGCTCAACACTTAGAGGGGTCAACCTCTATGCCTCTTTAGCTGACCACAAACCCTAAAAGCTTTCTTTATTCCACTCCAAACACACATTTTATAGGGTTTAATTTCACTTTATAAAGTCTAAGTCTTTCAAAAAATTTTGCAAAGATTTTATGAGTGCAATGGGTTTTTTATTTTACCAAACATCATCCACGTACACTTCCAAAAGTTCATAGATTTGATCATGAAAAATAGTCATCATGGCTCTTTGGTAAGTGGCACCAGTATTTTTCAAATCAAAAGGCATCATCGAATAACAATATGTGCCCCAAGGTGTAGTAAAAGTGGTTTTGGTTTGATATTTTGAAGCCAATTTGATTTGGTTCTAACCCGAATAGCCATCCATAAAAGAAAACATTTCATGATCCGCGGTGCTATCCACTGTCAGATCGATAATGAGTAATAGAAAATTATCTTTTGGGGTGTCTTTGTTCAAATTTCTAAAATCAATTCAAATCCTAATTTTTCCATTGGATTTTTGAATAACAACAATGTTTGAAAGCCAATCGGGATAAATAATGGGTTTTATAAAACTAACCTTTAAAAGATTATTTAAACCCTCTTTAACTTGGACATGGAAATCAAGGTGTATTTTTCTAAGTTTTTGCTTTACGGGTTTGGCATTGGGTTCTAAAGGTAGGGGATGCTCCATTGTCCTAGGGTCGTGTAGATGTGAAAATTTTACTCCAAGCCTATGTAGAGACTTGAAGTAATCTTTTCAAAACTACTTCTTGCACGAGTGTGCCAACTAGTTTCCAAAAACTAGCAAAGTTTTAAATGTGACTTGGCGATTATGGCTAAGGGACATCTTTTCGCTTCAAGCCTTCTTGAACCGATACTCAAGGATCAGCCTAAGCGGTTTGAGGATTTGTAGGTGAGGTTTCAAATTCACTTCAAAAGAAACTTGAGAAAACGTGAATCAACTTATGGACCAAGTGTTTTGGAAGATAAGATTTCATCAAGTGCTGAAAAACAGAAACTGGTTCTGTTCAAACCTTGATTTCTGATTTTATTTAAATACCTTCCAAATTTCTAAAAATCATGAGAATTTAACAGTAATCAGATCCTTGTGTGCAGCTTCCAAAATTATTTTTGTTTTATTTTTGGGAGCAATGGTGACAAAATTAAATCGAGAAATCAAACACTCAGAACTATTCTGTCATAGAAATACAAAGATCCAAAGATAAGTATGTATCTAGTTGCACAGAGCTTCGATTTTAGTGCACTTGGTCTTGGTGGAAAGATATAGATATCAGCTTTCCAATTAACTAAGTTTCACCCAATTTGGACAATTACAGAAAAAGTTATGGGATGATTACCTAGGCTCTATTGCAGGAAAACAGTTTTGACAAAAACGTTTATGAATTTTTCCTGATCTTACACACCTTTTGTTATGTGGTTGCACGACCTTAAAATTCTTGAAAATTTTATTACAAGTGTGCTTGTGTGCCAAGATAATGTGTGCCAAATTTCAGAGTGATCGGAGCAGCATTTTAGCAATGAAAAATAAAGAAATCATCGTATGCGGGAATGCTAAAATCAGATTTTCGGGTTTTTACAACATACATGATGCAAACTCACCTGAATTTAAATTGCAACAACACAATGTCCCAAAGTAAATTGTTGAAGGGAAAGGAATGGAAATATATACCTTAGCTTAAGCATATAGGGGATTAGGAGTTATAGGATGTTTATAACATATAGAGAGGTAGAATCAATAACACAAACAATTAGAGTGCATAAGCAAGAATCAAAAATTTGCAGCACATTTACTTCTTATTACATCATGGGGGGAGACAAAGCTCCATTAATACAACCCCTTTTAAATTGAATCTTAAGAAGAGAATAGAAAAGAACAAAGGAGGATGAATACTTACGTGAACACCTCCAAGGATCTGCTCCCAACAGAAACTCATGGCCCTTACCTTCCCCTTTCTTTCCTCTCTACTTTTCTCACTCTCACACTCTAACTTGCAGCCCTTGCCTATCTTTCTACCCTCTCTTCACCTCTCTCAAACCTTTCCCTAGCAACTCATGAAAATCCAAGGGATGTAGACCACTCAAACTCTCCAAGACTCCCAAGCTTCCAAGATGGAATTCCTTGCCCAGTCGTCTGCCCCCTTGGCCTCTACTTATAGGTCAAGGGGGGCCTCTTCTAGGCTCTTCTTTGTGGCGGGTGCTCCATGACCCAAACCCAACCCCACTTTGGTCTTCACGTGGCCATGTGGTCCCCTTTAGTAAGGCTGGACCAACCCCATGTGGGCTGGTTCTTGGCTCCAATCAAGTGTATCTAGTCCTAGCCGATCGGACCTAGATGCACTTGGCTAAGCTTGATGTGATGCTTTGATCAACCTCCTTTGTGGCTCATCCCACAACTTCTTACTTTGCTTGATTTCAATCTTGATTTTGGCTCATCAATGTGGAGCATCCTAGCCTTCCCTTGGTGCATCCCATCAACCTAGTGTAGCCCATGATCTTCAAATCTTAGTGTGGTATAGTCTTCAAGCCCATTGAGTCAAGCTTGGCCCAGTTATCCCTGTATGCTCGAGCCACGTCTTCATGAAGCCTATTTCTTGACTTGATGAAGGTCTGCCTTAACTTTGTTTGATCCATTTCCTTGCTCCATGGCTTGACTTTAGCGAATTTGATCCCGACTTGGAGCGGGCTTTGCTCAACCATCGCCTTGATCTTCGCCTGATTTGTTTATATCCTTTGGGCTTTATCCCTTCAGCTTTAATTTAAACATCTTTATCTTTAAAATCTTTATTTTAAAGATTTAAAATTTTCACTTTAAAGCGAAGGTTTTTAAAAACAAGTTGGTTTTCGAAATTGAGAGTGTTTTTATAAAAATTTATTTAGGGTGTTTACAGGTCTAATCTGGGCATGTATTCATAAGTCCATGCAAACACATTCATGTATGATTTGAGAATTGCAATGAATGATGCTCTTTCGGATTCATGCAAATAAGTTCCTATCTTGACACTCTTGAGGTTGAATTCGGTTCCTAGGTTGACCTCTAAAAGGTCCCCTACCACATAACTTAAGGTTTTTCCAAGTCAAGGATTCTATAGAATTTAAGAAGCTCAGAAGTTTGATCATCCCTATGGATGAGGAGTCTAATTCCTTGCTTTGTTCACTCTCAAGTGATTCGGTTTCTTGGGAAGAATTATTGACAAGACATGATTTTGGTTTGAGCATATACAAAGGCTTTGGCAAAATCGAGTTATTGGATTGTACACGATTTTGAAAACCTGATTTTTGGGATTTTGGTTTTTTGGATTTTTGTCATTTCCTTTGGTTTTTTCAATTATTTTGGTATTTTCAAGATAGACTTTTAGAGATGAAATAAAAAAGGCTTTCTTTTTGGGATTTTCAAGATTTTCTATTATTTTTGGTTTTTGAAGATTCTCTAAATGTTTTTGGTTTTTCAAATATATAATTTTTTTGAATTTTTGGTATGAAGAGAGAGATCTTCCATCAAGCCTACAAAGAAAACACTATAAATTAGGTTTCAAATAAGAGGTCTAAATCATATGTCTTGGTGTTAGTGGGCTTTAGGTCACCCTTGACCCAAGTGGTCGTAGGTGGGGGTTTAGGAGGTGTCATTGGGTCATAGCCTAACCCACATCGACCTGAGTTTGGTGATGGGATGAGAGGTTCCAACCTCCCTTGGCCTTCACTTCTTAGACCTTGGTAAGGTATATATCACATATTTAACATCATGTTCCAAAGTTTCTTGAGTTTGAAAAATTTTGTATAAAGAGGATGGTCTTGGAACAAGGTGTCATCTATGGTGTGAGTGGTGTTATGCACCTTAGGTCGTATGGCATAGTCTAGGATTTGGACGTTTGGAGTAGAGGGTGGTTCATGTGGACTTGACTCTACAATGGCCCTTTCTTTGCCACATGTTTTGTTTTGACATGGGTCACTTGAAATGCAAGGAAAGGTTTGAACTCCCTTGAGACTTGGGTTGTCTTCCCTAGACATCACTATGACTTAGTTTTCCCATGGGACCTTCATTCATCTATGGAAGGTTGTGGGACCGGCTTGGAGTGAATGTATTCAAGGCCTCCCTAATAACAAGTTGTAATGAGGGTTGATATCTAGGACATGAAACAACCCTACGTATACAATAGGTCTGATTTTCATGGGGAGCTCGATCAACCCTAGTGGATGAGAGGAATTGAATCATACCCGGTGATGACAATTGAACTTGGTTCAAGCCTTGCTATGGGAACTCCAATTTGAAATGCTACATGTAAAGGAAGGATCTTTGACTCCTTCCCCATCAACCAAATACTTTCCAAGAGTGTGGTGATTCAATACCACCTCTATGTATAAGACATAGTTGTGGGTTATAATGGGTCTACTTAACTCTTTTTTGAAAAATATAATTGGAGTTTGGGTAATAATGGGAGAGACCAAGAAGGATAAGGACTCGTGAATTATGAATGTGTTAACCTTAGTTTTCTCTAGAATTCCCTCTATGACTTGTCTATGTTTGGGTGAGGTTTGGATCAACTCTAAAATAGAAAGAGGGTTTGGCCAAATGTTTTTCTAGATCATATCGGGGTAACACAATATCTTTATCTTTGTCCATGTCATGGGATGAATTTGGAATGCATGTTTTTTGGGGGCTGGGCAAAACGACCACCTCCTTGCTTGTTTGTTTTCTCAAGTGTGGGGTTGATAGATCCTTTTAGACCTAGGTACCTCCTCAACACTTTTCCTATGACTCGAACCTAATTGTACTCTATTTTAGTATTTTGATACACCATGAATTTCTATCAAGGCTCTAGTCGGGAGCGAGACTCTAAGCACTCCTCGGATCACTACTGGCTTGGCTTTTTTTAGAATTACGAGAGAGAGATATGGTATGTGGTAAGTAGTGTTAACTATATGCAATGCATGATCAAAACATGTGTTGATAGTATCATCACGAGAGTTTGTTGGAGATAAACATACCTCTTTGGCCTTCCCACATACTTTTGCATGATTTGGGAAGGGTTCTTTGAATATTGCTTGACTAGGCCCCGGTTCTTCTGAGATGTGGAGCTTACCCTGCTCTATGAAGTCCTCAATTTTGTTTTTAAATGAAAAGTAGTTATTTTTTGTAGATGTGAATTTTTTTCCAAATCCTATTAAGAGACTTAAAACTTAATTCACAAATACAAGTGCGCGAGCATACCAACAAGTTTTCTAAAACTTGCAAAGTTTGATTTCTGACTTCTTAGCAAATGTAGACAAGTGAGTTCTTTCCACCGTAAGCCTTCTTAAATCGATGCTCAAGGGTCAGCCTACACACTTAAAAATCGTTTTAAGATCTAGTATGTTTTGAAAACTCAAGTCTCAATTCAAGAAAACTTGCAAAATCGTGAGTTTATTTCTTAACCCAAAATCAATTTGAATCCTTAAAAACATAAACTGGTTCTATTTTCAAGGACCGATTTTCCTAAATTTTTTTTTGTAGTCTTTGGATTTCCAAAAATCCTCAAAATTTTAACTGAAACAGATTGGAGGTGGAGATTCCTATACTATGTTTGTTTTGACTTTTGGGTGTTGTGAATGTACAGAAATTAAGTCTTTGAAGTCCCTTATTCTAAAAGGTAGGATAGAACCTGTGACAAAAACATAAAGGCTTAAAGAAGTGATTGTATCTCAATACATACGTATTGGATTTTTATGAAATTAGTTTAGCTAGAAATATATGCATGTCAACTTTTCAACAAGACCTTTTCAAGCAATTTGGATCATTGTAGACATAGTTAAGGGACGTTTACCCAACATCTATTGTAGGATGTGTAATGTTGACTGGATTTGTTTCGATTTTGTTTAGTTTTGTCTAATTTTATTCACATCCTTAAACGTTCTTAAAATTATTATAAATTTTATGGATAGTGGGCATGTGTGTGGAGAACAAGTATACCAAGTTGTAGCATGTTTCAATCAGATGGATAAAGAATGTAGAAAACAGAATTTTTGGTTTTTAAGAAATTAATGAATGCATATGACTGAATTGAATCATCATTTACAACAATTTCAATTATAAGGAAGTAATCAAAGGAAATTATCAATATAGATTAACCATAGAGGGGATTGGAGGGTAAAGAGTTACAATGTATATTGGCGTAGAACAAACCACCAACCAAACACAGAAGGTGATCTTACCTACAACATTGGATGAAAATTGGAAAGCATCTCCCCTCAAATATTAGATCAAATTGGAGTCAAATGGTCCTTAATTACAACCCTTTTAAAAGGAATTGAAGAGTTTAAGGAAAGAAATGAAAGAGAAAGGGGAGAATCGGAGCTTGGAAGGCATGGAAGGTTGAAGGTGGTCGACAGCTCTAGAGGAAGGGGAAATCCTTCCTCTCTCTCTCTCTTTCTCTCCCTCTCTATTTGCTAAACCTCTCTCTTTTATTTTCCTCTCCAAGGCCAGCCCCCTAAGGGCCCTATTTGTAGTCCCTATTTATAGTTTTCAAGGGGGGCTCTAGGCCCTTCCATGGGTTGGAGCTTGGTGCTTTAATACAAGATCTAATTTGGGTTTTATCCATGGAATTTTTTGGATTTCTTTGGCTGCACATGAGGTGTGTGGGGCTGGAGAGTGGTCCCCCTTGAACCACATGGGCTTGGTGTAGCCTTGGGTGCAACCCATGTGATCGAGCCCACCCAGTTTGCCTGACCCGGCTAGAGTGTGGCCATGATGTGGTCCATGGCATGGATCGGCCTCCCCCATTTGGCTTGACATGACTCGAGCCTTGATCAATAGATAAGGTGCTTTGGTTGAGTTAATCTAAGGATACCCTTAATCGTGGCTTGGTCGCATGCTTCCTTGGGCCTAGTTGGTGAAGTTCTTTAACTTAACTTTCAACTTGACTTAACTCAAGTCTTGCTCTACTAGGAATTGGATCAAGCCATGTCTTGTTTGGCCTTGAATGCATCCTTTCTTTCAAATTAGATCGAGACTTGATTCAACTTGGAGTTTAATTGGATTTGGTCTGATTGGGTCTTGACTTTAGCTTTGCTTGTCTCAAAATTCGATCAGGCCCTGCTTGGATTTTGAATCGAGTCCTGCTTGGCTGGGACTTAGTCCGACCCTTAATTGACTCCTTGCTTGATTTGGATATGCTTGCCTTTCTGATTCCTTCCATATCCTCTCTTGGAAATGATGCATCCTTCTCATTCAGGCTTTGCTCCAGCTTTGGATAGATCAACTTTTCTTTTTGAAATTTTGAATGCCAAATTAGTTTTGCAAATCCGAGGTTGTCTTTCAAAATTTCTCCAAAACATTTTATTTTGAAAAGTGATGCTTGGAATTTATCAAAATTTCGAGAACATTTTCAAATCATGGATTTTTAAATGTACGATGGTTTATTAAAAAAAATTAGGGTGTTTATAAATGTCCCTTTTGGCATTAATCCAAATTTATTTGGATAATGGCAAAGAAGAAAACACCCCTTTGAGTATTCTTCCTAGATTTTTCTTGAGGGTATGGATCTCTCCTTCATTCCATCGCATATCTTTTCTTGGATTCATCTCATTTGAAAAAAAGGAGATTTTTAGCCAAAGGGAACTTGATATGGAATGGTAATGCCTAGTCCTATGATGACCATGCATGGACGACTCTTTTTGTAGATGTATGTGTGCATGGAGTGTGAGGTGAGTGAAGTGGGTGCTTCGAGACTCCTACACCTAATTTGGAAGCTTGGGAAGAAGCCCATCAAGGCCAGCTACCCCAAGTAGGATGATTCTCAGAATATCCTCAATGGTCCTACTTTAGTTAGAGAGAGATTAAGGTTAGATTACAAATGTAATAAAATTGTAATTACATGACTTAGTATTGGGTATTTATTTGGAAAGGGCTATTTGTGTGATATAGAGAATCTTATTAAAATTCATGTAGAACCTATTTGTGTGATATAGAGAATCTTATTGGGTATTTATTTGGGGCTATTTGGGTATTTATTGGGTATTTCATATTCCTCTTCTTTTGTGAAAATATTTTGCTATTTTGAACTAAGCCCTATCTTGTAAAAGAAGGACTTTTGAAATGTCATTTAATGATTTTAAAAACACTCCACTTTTCATAGAGCATCAAACCCTAGTTAAGAGGCATATTTTTGACTTAGTCCCTTCTTCAAGAAATTAAAGAAGATCCATTTTTTGAAAAATCATTTCAAAAGAATTTGTGGTAGACACTAAATATCTTTTTGGGCATTGATAAGGTCTACCAAGTTTCTTTCCTAGGCATCAATTAACCAATATGCATGATCGATTTTTTTTGTTTTACCTTGTTTTATGACATGGGGACATTCCCACTTGAGTCGCGACCTTCAAAGAGGATGTGAGCTTTTTGTGGGTGAATGATGTGCATGGGATGCATGACATGTAAAATATATTCCCATACGAGAGGATGAAGATACATGAAATGAGGTATGTTTCCACAAAAGGTGTTTAGGGAATGCACTCTACCTGTCCCTAGTTTAGTGGAGTTGACATGAGCATTCATACTATGGCCAACCCTATTATGTTTAATTTGATGTTTCAGGTTTTGAAAATTTATTTCAAAAGAGGAACTCCCTTTGGTTTCCATCAAAAGGGACATCCAATTTCTTATATTTCCCCTCACTTGGGTTTTAATACATACTACTTAGCAAAGGTTTTGTTGAAAATTTTGAATAACATTTCAAAATTCAATTTCCCACACAACAAGGTCAAATTCTCAAACAAAATGAAATCCAGATAGATAGATCCTATTCCTACTCTAAGATTATCATGACAGACTTTTTCTCCATTGGGATAAGCTACGGGGATTTCGGGAAAGAATTTCCCATGTTCACTTTTGAAGCGTCCCATAGTATAAGATCAAGGGATTTTGATGAAAATTTGCTCTTTTGAGCTTTGGCTTTTTTTCTTTTGAAGGGATCCTCTATATTAGAGGTTTTGTTTTGCCATTATTTTCTTTTCAGAAGACCTCTATATTGGAGGTTTTGTTTTTGTTCCTTTTCTTTTTTATTTTTAACAAATTTCCTTCTTTTTTTGAAGAGGAATGAAATGGGGGAAATAACTAAAATAAGCCATTATATATTTGAAAATCCATAATTCCAAATATTCTAGGAATTGCAATAAATGCCAAGCATCATTTTGCATAAGAGAAAACATTTTTGGAATTCTGAAAATCACAACCCTTGGATTCGTAAAGCAATTTGAAAACCTGATATTTTCAAAAAGAAAAACATATTTATCCAAAATTGTAGCAAAGCCTAAATCAGTAGGAGGTGAAGTCTCCAAAAGAAGATAAGGATGGAGTCAAAAAGGCAAGCAGACCTAGATCAAACAAGGAGGCAATATAGGGCTAGGTCAAAAACAATAAAGCAAGGCTCGACCCAAGAAAAACCCGATCTCAACCCAATTAGAGACAAAAAATGATTAAAAGAAGGACTCGAGCCCCAAAATCCGATCCATGGAAGGGCCTAGAGCCCCCCCTTGAAAACTATAAATAAGGGGCTTAGGGTGATGGTTTGAGAGAGAAAAATCAAGGAGAGAAGTCCAACAAATAGAGAGGGAAAGAGAAAGAGAAAGAGAAAGAGGAGGAGAAGAAGCGAGGATTGCCCCCTTCCCAAGAGTTGTAATTTGATGTAATCTTTGACGGGTTATGCTGCCCAATTTCCTTCATGCTTATGGGTAAGAGGGTTTTCTATGTGTTTGATTTATGGTTCATTCTACCCCAATATATATTGTAAGATCTTATACCCTCTAATCTCCTTTATGCTTAAGCTACTGATAATTTCCTTTGATTATAGCACTTTCTCATGATTTAATTGTTGTGGATGATGTTTTAATTCGGTTGAATGCATCCATTAATTTTTTTAAACTAAAAACTTTGTTTTCTAGATTATACATTTGTCTAATTGTTGATTTTTTTAGCCTTACTCTGCGACCCAAATGTGATGCAATTTGATACACCCAATCTAAACACATAGGCCCATTGTTTATAAAATTTATAAGAATTTTAGGATCGTTTAAGGCTATGAATAAAATTGGGCAAACCAAACAAAGTCGGAATAGAGTTTGTCAACACTGCACATTCTATAACAAAGGTTGGGTAAAAGTCTTATAACTTTATATGAAGTGATACAAATGGCTTAAAAATAGTCCCATGAGAAATATTATATCCATATATTTCCAACAAGACCAATTTCATAAAAATCCAATACCTATGTGATAAGATAGAGTTGATTCTTTAAGCCTTTATGTCTCTATCACGGGTTTTGTCTCTATATATTCACAGCACCAAAAATAAATTAAAAAATATTCTAAGAATTATATCCTGATCTGACTCAAATAAAATTTTGAGTGTTGTGGAGATTTGAAGACTGTCAAAAGAAATAGAAAAACCGGTCTCAGAAAACAGAACCAATTACTGTTTTTCAAGATTAGAATTGATTTTGAGTCAAGAAATAAACCCATGATTTTTCAAGTTTGCTTGAATTGAAATTTTATTTTCAAAACATACCAGATCTTAAAACAATTTTTATTTGCCTAGACTGACCCTTAAGCATTGGTTGAAGAAGGTTTACGGTGAAAAGAACTCACTTATCCACATTCGTTAAGAAGTCAGAAATCAAACTTTGCTAGTTTAAGAAAACTAGCTGGCATGCTCGCGCACTCATATTTGCGAATTGAGATTCAATTCTCTTCATAGGCTTTGTAATAAAATTTACATCTATAATACCTGATCCAGGAAAGTATATCCCATTTCCTAACAACACCTATCATTTGAAAATATTTTGTTATTTTGAACTAGGCCTCATTTTGTAAGCCAAAGATTTTTGAAATGTTATCAAATGATTTTGAAAGCTCCACTTTTCATGAAGCATTAATTCCCTAATTTAGAGTCATACAATCAATCTTGATCCTTCTTTCAAGAAATTCAAAGGAGGGCCATTTTCAAAAATTATTTTGAAAAAATTTAGCGTAGACCCTAGACATAATATTTTTTCAAGTATTGGGCATTGATAGGGTCTACTAAATTTTTTTCTTCAACATCAATCAACCAATATGCATTATTTGTGGTTACCCCTCCTACAACATAGGGGTCATCCCACTTGGGCTGCCACTTACCAAGTGGATGTGGGCCATGATGGTGGATGGTTTTCGAAACAAGGTCTCTCACTTTGATGTGGCAACTCTTCATGTGCTTTTCATAGTGTCAGGTTATCCTTTGCCGATATGCGTGTGCATGATCCATGACAAGGAGCCTTTTCTCATCAAGCAAATCAAACTCGATTATTCTAGCTTGTTGAAGAGTCTCTATGGGTAATTTGAGTGCAAGTGATGTTTGAATTGAATGCAATTTTGTATGAAATGGGGAGTATGGTATTTGTACCATAAACCAACTCAAATGGTGTGGCATTTGTGGGGGTGCGGATGGAAGTCCTATACACCCATAAGGCTTCATGTAACTTCTCATGCCATGTCCTACCCTTCTCTAAAGTTTTCTCAATGATGCTTATGAGAGTTTTATTTGTGGCTTTGGCTTGGTCTCTTGAGACTCCAAATCGAGCCAAGATATTTTTTTAATGAATGCCACTACATGTTGTCCTTGAACATTAGTCAAGGAGGTAGCTTCAACCCATTTAGAAAAATATTCAGTGGATCCTAAACTGAACCTGTGTCTATTGGATGTAGTTGGTGTGATTGGTCCAATGATATCAAATGCCCACATGGTAAAGAGTCATGGACTAACAATGAAATGTAATGCACATGATAGGATATGAATGGCATTTCCATGCACTTGACATTAATGACACTTCCTAACATGGTCATAATACTTTTGTTTCAAAGTAGACCAAAAATAACCAACTCTAAGTATTTTCATGGCCATCATATTTGTATTGACATGACCCCCACATTCTCTGTCATAGAACTCATGTAGAATGGTCCTAGCCTCATCATTGTCGACACATCTCAATAAGATGCTGCTAAAACTCTTTTTATAAAGAACCCCTCCCAAGACCACATATTGAGTTGAGTTTTTTCGAATAAAAGTTGTTTTTAAAGGAAGCAAATTCGAGAAATCCTCCATTTTTCAAAATGTTTTTAATGTTTTGAAACCAAGGCTTTTCATTTGGATTTTGATCATTTTGGCAAATATCTAAATCCTAGGTGAATGGAGTGTGTAAGTGTAGGATCTCTAGGGGTCGAGCACCCAAGGTGGGGTCGATCCTTAGAGATGACCCTAGTGAAGAGAGAGCATCAGCAATGGCATTGTTCTCTCTTCCTATAGAGTGAGCATGCAAAATTTGAAAGAATTGACCAACTTGGTGGCCAATTCATGGTATAGAATGAGTTTTTCATTTTTGACTTGCCAAATTTTTGAAACTTGGTTTACAACAAGCATAGAATCTCCAAAAACTTCAATATACAATGCCCTTATACTTTTCAAAATTTTTAGGCCTTGTATGAGTACCTCATATTCGGCCACATTGTTGGAACAAGGAAAATCTAGTCGGAATGACATTGAGGTTTCTCCCTTTTCAGGGATATGATGATGATGCCTATCCCTACCCCTTGTTGATTTCTTTCCCTATCAAAGTACATTTTTCATACTTGATCTTCATTAGAATAATTTGATAAAACATGGTATTTCAATTGATTTGTCAAGATGCCCTCAGCAGGTATTTTATCAAGTATGCGATATGTGTCTTCAAGGGGTAATTCGGCCACATGATCGGCTAGGACTTATCCCTTAATAGAGTTTTGGTAATGAAATTTCATATCATACTCCATTAAGAGGAGTTACCATTTACCTAGCCTACCCGTTAGGATAGGTTTTTCAAAAAGGTATTTGATAGAGTCAAGTTTAGACACTATCAAAGTTTAAACACTATCTGTAAACACCCCAAATTCCAAAAATTTTGCAAAAACAAATGCCTAGTTCGAAAATGAGCTCAAAAAGCCAAAATTGGAATTTTCGAAAACCCAGGAACTCAAATACTTCAAACCTCTGTTTTCCAACCCTGTCGGAACATAAATTCTTGAAAATGGATTAAAGTCCTATTTTCGCAAAAGCCCAGACGAACAGGTAAAGCCTGGCCCAAAGCAGTTGCAACAAAGATTCGAAAAATTCAAAGAGCAAGCCCAGCCCGATGAAAAGCCAAATTCAAAAACAAAAGAGGAGCCCAGGCCGCAAATGGACTTCAAGCCGGAAGCATCGGAGGCCAAGCCAACAGTGCCCCTGAAATCACGAACAATCCAAGTCGAAAATAACCAAAATCAGTTGAAACAGAGTCCGAAAAGGCGAAAAGGAGCTCGAACGATGAAATGGGGAAAACCCCCGCTTAAGACGGAGCATTGATGAACTCAAGGCCCGCACGAAGCGTTCGACTCGAAACACCAAGAAGGAGAGAAGAAGAAGAAAATTTGGATCGAATCTAGATCCAAATATCTAGATCCAAGATCTAGATCCAAACAAGACTTGGATTGGATCCAGATTTTAGAAATTAAGATCCAGAATCCATATCCACATAAGAAGCCTATAAAAGGACATGAAGGGCTGGCTTGAGAGAGGCTGCAAAAAAGAAATCTCACGCCACTTTGCTTGGGTAGGAGGGAGAGAGAGAGAGAGAGAGAGAGAGAGAGAAGGGAAAAAAGTCAACAAAGGGGGTTGGTTTCCCCCTTTGTTCTTGCAAGTCGTGGGCTGGTTTTGTAAGCCAGGAAGCCACCATTTCACGCCAAAGAAACTTGCTGCAGCTCATGTGGATCCGACAACCATGGATGGCCCACTTGATGTGAAGAGAAGGTGCGTGGAGATCACCCAAACCATGGCCAAGGTGAGTCCCTAGAACCCATCAAAGCCATTCTATCCTTTGCCCCTCTAAAACCACCTAACTATCTTGAGAAAACCCAACAAGGTTCGACCAAACACATGCTGGCCGAATTTTGCAAAACTACCTAGACTCTACCCAAAAACCGTCCCACCCAAACCCATACCAAGCTCAGCCAATAGCTGGCCGAGCTCACCCTAGGTCGGTCCTAGTGAGTCCCTAATACCAAACTAAATCAAACCCACATTCCCCTTAGCCATTTCATCCCAAATCCCACCTAAACTAAACCCAAGTTGATCAGCTCGGCCACCCTTGGCCGAGCCATTCCCTTTAGCATTTTCACCCTAAGTCCTAACCTAGACTAACCCTAAGTCTTGACCAACTCGGCCACCCTTGGCCGAGCCCTTTCTTTAGGACTCACCCTAGGACTAGTTCAAAGAAGGACATCAAACCAGCTCGGCCACCACTTGGCCGAGCTTTTCCTTAGGACCCTTCCTAAATCCGCACTAGGACCCTCACCTAACTCGAACCCTAGTTGGTCGCCCATAGCCTTAGGACTTAGACTCAAACCTACCTAAGCCCCTCACCTTAGATCCCCTACACCTTGCCTTAGGCTCGATCGAATCCCACCCAAAACTCCACGCATCGGATCGGTTCGCAGCGAGAGGACCATCCTTCGGTTATATCCAAGGTCGGATCCCACTAATAAAGAAAAGCCTGAGCAAGCGACGTGTAAGTGCTCGAACTTGACTCTCTTACATTACTTTAAACTTAATTCAATTCGATACGGGGTTGTAATAATGGAGCGTAGTCTCCCCCCGAGATGTAATATTGTGGTTTGAAACACGAATCACACACATACACTCGAGCCTTTCCACTCTTATCTGCACAATTTTGCACACAAACGAGCCTCAAAAGCCCATAGGATATAGCCCTATTTATATACATTCAGCTGGGTTTTAAGGTTCAAGTCGTGTGAATTGTCTTTCATTTTATACACTCAAAGCACTCACTCACATTGAGCCTTTCGCTCTTACGTATATTTACATATTTCCCTTTCAGTTGGGTTTTAAATTTAAGCTGCATGAGTTGCCTTTCAATTTATACACTCAAAGCACCCACTCACATTGAGCCTTCTCGCTCTTACATATATCTATATCTCCCTTCTACTACGTTTTACGGTTCAGTTGCGTGGGTTGCATTTCAATTTATCCACAACACCCACGCACACATTGAGCCTTTCCGCTCTTCAGATATAGATATATTTAAATTTCTGCAATTTACATTCAAGTCGTGTGAGTTGCATTCCATTTGGGTTTTCCCTTCTGCTAAGTCTTTAAATTTCGGGTTTTACATTCAAGTTGTGTGAGTTGCATTGCATACTCGCCATACTCGAGCTAGAGTGCATACCTGCATCGAACAAACCCGAACAAAACGTGCAAACACGCCCAAGTGATTAAAATTGAAAGACTTAGGATCGCCCAAATCAAAAACTCGCCAAGTGCATGATTTCAAAAGGATTTTCAAACACCTGTTTATTCAAAAATCGATTTTGAGTTTAACTTGTTTCAAAAGAAGTCTCTAAGCGTACAGACTGACCCTTGCGCGTCGGTGCAAGAAGGTCTGCGACGTAAAGATCCTCTTGCCTACAATCGCCTTTCAAAAGTCAGATATTTCAAAACTACTTCGCTAGTTTGAGTAAGCTAGCTGGCACGCCCTAAAAGCGAACGTAGATTGCGAAAAGATTCGCTCCAGGCCCTAAGAAACCCGGAGTCTAGGATTTTCCGTGTCTACACTATCCAAATTTCATAATTCAAGAAATAATGTCTAAATTTTTGGTAAGCCTATACTAAGGTCAAACATGTGTTCTCCATGGCTTGATAATTTCTTTTATATGCCAATAGAGTTTTCAAAATGTAGTAAATAGCATACTCTTTGAGACTATCATCCTCATATTGAGCAAGTAAAGTACCCAATGCATTCATATGAATGGAAAGATACAAAAGCAAAGTTTTTCGGTCTTTGGATATTTTAAAATTGGAGGATTTATCAAATAAGTTTTCAATCTTTTAAAAGCTTTTTGGTATTTGGAATCCCAATCAAACTTAACATTTTACTTTCCACAACAAAATTATGTAGCAGAAAAGAAAAATAGAGTGTTACAAAAATAATAAATTCTATGATGTCATATTTTCGTTTATTGTATGCTTATTGGGGTGAAGCATTATTAACTGCTTATTTTATTTTAAATAGAGTTCCAAACAAAGGAAATCGGGTTATCCCATATGAACTCTAGAATAAAAGAAGTTATAATATAAGCTTTCTTAAAGTTTGGGTTTGTAAGGTCATTGTGTGAGTCCTTTTATACTTAGTTTTTATAAAAGTTTATATTTTTTGTTGTAGCCCTAATTGGATTTGTAACATCATCATCTTATTTTTGCCAGTTTATCTAAAACTCAATTGTGTTTGTATATGAGGAATTGAAGGTCTTTGTTGTATCTCAAAGGAGTTTGTCGGGGTCCATTGCATTAAGTTATTTGATACCGATGACGGCAAACAAAGTTAAAGCTTGGTGTTATCACACCTAAAATAATAACGCTATCTTAACCTTTTTTGTAGACTTTAATTCAATCTCTCGAGTATCAACCACTAAAGGGATTAAGTTGTACACCAATATAAGGCACATAAGAGACAATGGCTTGTGTCGTATAGGTCCTACCGTGACACTTATTAAGATTCCTAAGTTGCCAAAGGGGCATAGGTCACTAGCCGGGAGATTGGACCTTTAGAGGTTCAATATCATGTATATGTTATAGGTAGTCTTTTTTGTTGTGGCAAACTGGAACTTGGAACCATAATTGAACCACCCTAGAGTCAGTTCTAGAACCACCAGGGTGGTTCCAGTTCCATGGTTGGTTCTAGTTCTAGTTACAAAACCGGTTCCACGACAATTGTGTTTGTGGTTTTGAAGGCAAGTTTCGATGCGGTTTTGGTTCCAACATGGTTCACAGGATAGTACTTGTACATATTGTTTTATTTAATAATAATTATTAAATAATATTAATGACATATCATTATATACAATATGAACTAAGTTATGAGATCACGTATTTATATTGACTTTAAATATGAATATTGCATTATATATATAAGTATTATAATAAATTTAACTTTAAAAAATAAAACAAATAATGAGTTTGGCCATAATTCACTTATCTTGAGCATAGAGGAATCAAAGCTCACATAGTTCTCACTTACCTTTAAGCGAGCATTCTTTACCTGAACTACTGAACTCTAAACTTATTCATCTATATCACTTCATACTTACATTGTGTCAATGTCAATGGTACATGTACTAGTTTCTCCTTCAGTATTATAAACGTCTTTTATATATAGTCAATTGGTACTTCTTCATGCTCTTGTACTTAATTCCGTGCTCTTGTCCTATTATCTTGGAAAGCATGAGCTTTCAATGTCTCAAACTATAAGTTAGAGCGATATTTGTTCAATATATTACTACTTACACTAAATAATTCCTTTGCAACAATAGTTGAGGCTAAAATCACAAATACATATCAATCATTAAAGATAAAATATGATAAGTAACTTGATATTCTCTCTATCATTTTAAAACAGCAAAACTTTCTCCATCCTCGTCATCTTCAAACTCACAAAGATTATAATAAATAATAATATATACCTCAAACTCAAATGAATTTATAGATTTTAAACACTTTTTAAGCTTAATTTTTAAATATGATCAAAAGATGTACCACCAAAAGGAGGATGTATGACTCCTACTGTTTCTTTTTTCTACCTATAGAATAAGATGACTATGTGTAGAACTATAATATCTATATAATTAATTAGTTGTCAATTTTGTATCATTAATTATGCTACTGATATTCTTAAATCCAATTAATGAAAAAGCATTAGAATTAGTGACAATAACTCTTTTAAGCTACTAATTTTAATCTAAGGTATAATACAACAACTAAGCTAATAGAAGGAAGACCTATATAATAATTGTAGATGTGAAAATTTTACTCCAAAGCCTATGTAGAGACTCCAAGTAATTTTTCAATTTACTTCGCTTTGCGCGAGTGTGCCAATTAGTTTCACTTAAACTAGCAAAGTTGTATTTTCTGACTTCATGTAGCGATTGTGGGGAAGCGAGATCTTTTCGTCTTAGGCTTTCTTGAACTGACACTCAAGGGTCAGCCTAGATGCTTTGAGGATTGATTTGAGCAGGGTGTGTGTTTTCAAACTTTACTTTAGAGTCAATTTGAATCAAACAAAACGTGCACTTGATCTAAGGAATAAAAAACTGTCAAGTTCTAAAAAATGGAAATTGGTTTTGTTTTTAGAGCTTGTTTTCAAATTTTTTTAAACCACTTCAAGATCTCCAAAATTCATAAAAATTTTGTAGTATGTAAATCAGAATGTCAATATCCTTAAGCTATTTTTATTTTATTTTTGTGTATTGTGATTTTATAGAATTAAATCTAAGAAATGTGTCTGATCAGGCATTCGGAACTGATCTGTTACACAAATATAGACGTTGATATCCTTAAACTAATACTCCATTAATACAACACCTTTGAATTGAATGAGAATAAAGAGAGACTTAGGCAAGTAAAGGAGGAGGATTAACCTTACAAACGGGCTTCAATGGATGCCGGCCCTGAATGGGATAGGAAGGGATCGATCCTTCTTCCTTCTCTCTTCTCCTTCCTCTCTCTCTCTCTTTTCTTCTCTCTCCCTCTCTCTCTTGCTATAGCTCTCACTCTCTCTCCTAGGCTCCCTAAGCTCTTTCTCCAATTTCTCCAATACTCATGCATGCTGGAAACCCAGCCCCAAGGTCCCTTTTTATAGGACTGAAGGGGGGAAGGCCTAGAGCCTTCCACGGTTTGGATTGGGTGAGTCTTTGGAGACCCCCTCTTGATATAATCCTTTGTTGGACCCAAGGCAATCACGTGGGCCTTCTTGATGGTCCCCTTTGGTCAATGCTAGCCCAGCCCCACGTGGCTAGATCGGCCAAGTGACTTGGTCTAGTATGAGGTGGTCAAGTGCCTTTGAATATGATCGGCTAGACTTGATTTGGTGTAGTCAACTGGGTGTAAATGGATGTGGAAGAGCTAAGTTCAACTTGGGGCAGCCTTGTACCATATTTGATGGAGTCTTGGCTTGGTTCATGTCTTCAATTCAATCCACACATCGACTTGATTATAAATTGAGTCTGTTGCCTTTGACCTTAGGCTCTTGATTTGGCCTAGCCCATCTTGGCTTCAACTTCCCTAGCCCGTTCGAGACTAGGTCTTTCGTCTTGGTCCACATTTGGTGAATGACCTCGATCTTTGCCTTTTTGTTGTCGCTTTGAGATCGGATTGTAATGTTTCGATTCCTTTTTGGCCTTGAGATCGTGCCTCCTTCTAGGATCTTTAACGGCCTTCATCTTTATCCTCTTTTGATTTGATTCACAACTTTGTCCTTGAATCGGGCTTGATTTCATATTCATGGTTTCAAATATTTCTTTTGATTATTTAAAACTATTTTGTTTGGGATATATTTGAAAACAACTGAGTTTCATTCTTAGTGTTTGTTTGCACGGGCAACCTGCTTTTGCTCCGTGAGTTAGTCTTTCCTGTTTCAACCACTTTAACCCTTTATTGGGTGTAGTATGTGAGACCACTTTAACCCTTTTGATGGGTGTAGGGTCTCGAACCTCTTTAACCCTTTGATGGGTATAGGGTTTCAGACTGCTTTAACCCTTTGATGGGTGTAGGGTCCCGGAGTAAGATTATCCTCAATCGGGTGAGTTTTTGATGTCTGATTTGAATTTCAAAGGTTTTTGGTAAATTTGACATTTTACAAAATATTTTTGGGTTTGGTTCTCAATGTCTCATTTTAATTTGTTTCTTTTAAAACTTGGTTGAACCATCCTTTCTTTTAATGAAATCAATTGAAAAGGCAGAATCCTACCAAATTGGGCTTGAGGACAAAGTACTCATTTTTTGGCTCTTATCAAAATTAGATTTTTTTGAGAGGGATGCAATTTACCCTTATTTTGAGGCTGTCATTAAATTTTGGTGCGAAAATGAGTTCGTTTAAAGTGTCTTTATTTGAAAACCCTTAAAAGACCCAAAACCGTAATTTTTTCTTAAAAAGTCAAAATTTCTAAAAATCAAATCTTTTGACAAAATTTTTGGGTGTCTACAATAATAAAGTCACTTTTCTATCATCTCATATACATACTCAATTAAGTAAGAAGTTTTTAGAAAATATGATAATATATATGTAAACACCCTAAAAACCTTGTCGAACTAAATCTAGATCCACGATTTGAACACAGCCTACGAATTTAATAAAATTCTGTTTTGAAAATAAAATTATTTTTAAACCCGAGGTTATAAAACCAAGTTTTGATATTCAAATTAAAAGGTGTTGATTTGCCCAAAGGTGGAGTAAAGCCCGAATCAATAGGAGATAAAGATGAATTCGCAAAAGCAATGCAGATGATTTAGGGCCAAGTCTAGCCAAACTCGAAGCAAAGAATGGGTCAAGGTACGAGCAACTATCAAAGCCCAATCTCAATGTCAAGCAGGGTTTATCCCAAACTAAGTTTGATCCAATTCAACTCAAAGGGAGGATCAATTTAAATTCAAACAGGTTCAAACTCAAGTGGATGCATCAAAGCAAAGTCAAAGACACTCTGTGACCAAGGCACAACAAGATAGCTCGATGAAGACTTGAGCTCGATCAAGATAAGACCAAAGAGAAGGATCTTACCCGAATCAAGCCAAGATATGAAATATAATAGGCTAAGGCCAACCAAAAGAGTGAAGTCAAGACTCATCTCGAGCCACAAGACAACCATCACAAGCCATCAAGACCGAGCCAAATGCTAGAGCGGGCTAGGGTGACTCGATCTCACCTAGCTAAGGAAGGAGTTGGTCCATGTGGGCTACACCAAGCCCGCATGGACCAAGAGGGGACCATCCTCCCAGCCCACATGCACCCATGTGGAGCAATGGGCCAGTTCTTGGGTCAAAAAGGGTTGGAATGGCCTAATATCCAAAACCATGGAAGGCCCTAGAGGCCCCCCCTTGAAATCTATAAAAGGGGGCCTTGGGATTGGGTTTTAGGCATTGAAAAAAAGCGACAAAAGAGAGAAAATCCTATAGCAAGTGAGGGAGAGAGAGAGGGAGGGAGAAGGAGAGAAGGAAGAGAGTGGAGGTGTCGCCCCTTCCCAAGCTGTCTTCATTTAATTGCCAAGGAGTTCCATGATCAAGGTCAATTCCTCTCCACTCTTTCAAATTTATCTCTTCTCTACTTTCATTCAATTCAAAAGGGGTTGAAATTGAGTAGCTAACTCCATTCTTGATGTAATAGTTAAGGGTTATGCTGCTCAATTTCTTTTATTTTCATTAGATGCATGCTATGCCTTTGATTTTCGATTTCTCCTACCTCAATATATATTGTAAGCTCTTATATCTCTTAATCCCCTCTATGCTTAAGCTATAATCATATTTCCCTTCATTTTCTTCAGTTATTTACATTTTAATTGCTGTGGATTGTCATTTAAATTAGGACAAAATGCATTCATGTATTTCGTAAAACTGAAAACTTGTTTTATGTATCTTACATATGTCTGATATATGATTTTTAATTCACTGCTTCCCACTCCGAATGCACTAAAATTTTGCACATCTAATCTAAACACATACCCACTGCGAATAAAATTGTCAAGAATTTTAGGACCGTACAACTTCATAAATAAAATTGGAGAAGATCAGGTAAAATCAAAACAGAGTCTATGAAACTTATATTTTCTACAACAGAGGTTGGATTATCATATCATAACTTTGTCTACAGTGAATTGATTTCATGGAAAATGGTCTGATTGGAAATCTAAGATTCATAGCTTTCCAACAAGACTAAGTTCATAGAAATTAGAGGTATGTATACCAAGATACAGCCATTTTTCTAAACCTCTCTATTTCTTTCACATATTTGTCCCGAATATCCGAGTGAGGTTCATTATCTAAGTTAATTGTGCACATCTATAGTACCTAAAATTAGAACAAAAATTGTTCTTGAATCTCCATATCAATCTCTGTTTTTGTAAAATTTTCATGATTTTTAAAGATTCAGAGACTATTGGAAAAAAAAATCCGAAACAAGTATCTCAAAACAAAATCAGTTTTTGTTTTTCAGGATTTTGAAACATTTTTTTTTTACAAGCTAAGTTCACAAGTTTTGGGAATTTAAATTAGGTTTTGAAAACACACCAGACCTAAAACAACCTTCAAAAGTGTCTAGGCTGACCCTTGAGGATCGGTTGAAGGCTTATGTAGAAAAGAACTCACTTATCCACAATCACTATAGAAATCAAAAATCATTTTTGCTAGTTTAAGAAAATTAGCTGGAACGTTCGCGCATACAACGTAGTTTGTGAATTTGATTTCAAGTACCTACATAGACTTTGGAATAAAATTTCACATCTACAAATTTAGTTATCAATTTTGTATCATTAATTATGCTACTGATATTCTTAAATACAATTAATGAAAAAGCATTAGAATTATTGCCAATAACTATTTTAAGCTACTAATTTTAATCTAAGGTATAATACAACAACAACTAAACTAATAGAAGGAAGACCTATACAATAATAAAGTCACTTTTCTATCATCTCATATACATACTCAATTAAGTAAGAAGTTTTTAGAAAATATGATAACATATATACTACTATAATTTAATACACAAATAAATGATAAGTTACATAGTAAATATCAAATGATAAGTTACTAACAGCATTTGATAGGTTAAATTTTAATTATGTTCAATGTTCTTTGAGAATTTTCTTGGTCTTCTACCTTTTCTTTTACAAAAATCTATCAACTTAATTTTAGCATTAGGATGACCTCATAGAAAATTAATGGCATATCAAATAAACTGTATTTCAGGTCATAAAATCTTTAAATCATTTCGTACACAAATACTTATTTGTCAATTTATGGATCTCTTTTTTCACTCTTAGTCTTACTATCTTAAGAAGTTTTCAATTTATTCAACTTTTTTGTAATAAATCAATGGCTCACCATTGACTCTAAAAGCAAAGGGAAAATCATTCTTGGCAGAGCTGGAGTTGCCATATTCCTTAAATACCTACCAATTAAAGATGTTAGATATAGGTAGTGGTACTTGTATTAATGCTTTATTTATACAAGAAACCATCTAAAATGTACTGATTCAAGATTTATTTTACAAAGTTGTATAATGAACAAGGCATCATCAATCAAATGAAGTGCAACTATTATACAACGGGCTATAACTTTTGTCTCATTTACATTTATGACATACTACAAAGACATGTCATGAAAAATATCCAACAAAAGTAGGTTAAGACATTATGCAAACCCAATTTTTTATACAAGAAAATTCTTGTGTTAGTGGGGCTCGTTCTTTGAAACTTTTCTACTACAACTCCATTCGAGATAGAGAGAAGTTTGTATGTTATATTTAAGTAGAATCTTTTCTATTTAATTTTAGTCAAAAACATTATTTTGTTGATTATGTGAGAAATACACATAATCTTTTATCAATACCTATTTCTATATAATTAGTTAATATACATATACGTAAATTATATAAAGAAGAAATAAGAGTTAGCACAATTTTTAGTCCAACTCAGCATAGTGTGTCACTGTGTGATAATATATGTGATAATATATAGAGTGGTAACTGACAGTTACATTCATATATTGGTGTTATTGTTCACTAGATAGATGATAGTTATTCAATTAAAAGATATTTTCTTACACTTTATTGTTTTGATAAGTCACATAGGACTCAAAAAATATTTATTATATGTTAAAATCAGATTTTGAAGAATATTGATTATTTTATAAGATTTTTTTCATTTCACATGATAATGTTTCTATAAATAGTTCTGTTATTTTTTGCTTACATAAAAATATATCAACCTATTTTAGGTGGTACAATTTTTCATATTCATTATTGTTGTTATGTAAATATTATAAAATATTAACTACTAAGTAAGATAACAAAGAAGCAATGAGAATAAAAGAGAGTAAGTATGAAAAGATAAAAGTAAGAGATGGAAGAATCAAGAATCAAATACTTGTGAACTTGTGTATTTGTTGTTAAAGTAAATGAGGTGAGAGGCCTACTTATAGAATCGATCGAAATTTTGAGGTTGCTCCAGCGCACTATTGATCAACACCGCTCTTTTATAAAAATAAATTTTCACTATTGAAATAAAGTGTTTTATAAATTTTAAAAAATTGATATTTTTTATTTCTCCCTCAATGGTCAATCAGCGACTACCTTTAATATTATTTATAATAATATGATTATATTACTATACTAAATATTATATCATATTATATATACTTTATATTATATTTTATATAATATAACAATTATGTAATAATGGATGAGATGGGTTGTCAGCTTGGTAGTTGGTCTTTTCATACAGGCTATTAGCATGACAGTCGGTCGATGAGGCTATAGGTTGACAGCATCTTAACCGATCTTTTCAAAATCTAAACCATAACGGTCATAGGCATGAGCTGACCCACGACACCGAGGGGTTGGGTTAAAGGTGTGGAGGGACCCGTGAGATGGGGCGAGTTCTAGGTTATTTTGAACTGCTGATTCGGATCCGGGGTTCTAAACCAGAACCGGACCGCTGGTCCAAACTGAAATGTAACTGCCAGCTATCGGGCTGGTTCTGGTTCCAATCCGGTTCCTGGGGAGGATGAGGTAACCGAACAGGGGGCATCCCCTGTTTCGGTTCCGCAGGTGGTTCAGTTCCGGTTGGAACAGGCACCAATGTCTACTGATAGGCATCCGCATTATTCTATGTTGTACATCGAAACATAAATTGCAAACATATATACTGTATAGTATATAAATTAAAAAATACATACATATGATACATGCTTTATATTTTGCATACGTGAGAAGAACATTTACCGCATGGACTTCGAGCACATGTTTCACTGTTTCCAATTCTTAAAGTGACTGTTATGCGGTTTATGCCCACAATGTGGAATCCTAACTACCCAACATGTGGTGCCCAAAGCTGTTAATAGGGATGGCAAATGTGATCAATGGTGCAGGTCTGGTTCAAAAGTAGTTCGACCATAAGCAGTCCATGTTTTCTTCGCCATTTCTTTGAACTCAGACTAGACCTAGACTAATCAAGTTTGGGTCAAGACAGGTCGAGCCAACTAGAAAACACACACATATGTGTTTGTATGTATATGTATGTGTGTGTATAGTGTTTGTATACATATGTACATATATGTTTTTTAAGAATATGTTCTTTACATTTTAAAAATTTTAATACTTTTTGCCTGTTTGGGATCATTTAGGACTCAAACTGGAACCATCCAAGGTGGTTCTAGAACCATAAACTGAACCGTCCCTAGGCTGGTTTCGATACAATTCTAGGTTCTAGGATAACCGGAACCAGCGGTTTCAGGCGACGTCTAGCCCAAAGTATAACCCTGATTTCCATGGTGTGTTGTTAGGCAAGACCAAATGGCTGCCCCTAACTTCTAATGACTCATGGTGCTCTAGCCTTTCTTTTTTAGTGATGAAAAAAATTCCATAAGAGTTCCTTCATCTCTCGGTTGTTTCAACTTTAAAGATGTTTCTCCTTTGATTTCCCTACTACCCACTTTTAGTGTTTTAATGGGTTGATCACGAGCTGTTTGTTGACACGTTTAAGCATTTTTCACAATTATTGCTGCAATTTCCAAGTTCCGTGGATCCTCCTTTGGTGGCTTCCAAACTGTTATAATTTTCGGCATCATACTTACTCTTTCAATTAAGTATAGGGATCAATATAGTTACTTGGTGGGCTTATCTCATTTCTCATGACTTACACGAAAGTTTAGCATGATTGTAGGAGTGGCATATACTTAATATCGGTTCAATTCACTTAGCTAATGTCCTGTACATGGCTAGCAGTTGGGATGAGGCTCCCGCTTAAGACACAAAATTCTACTTTATTAGTTTTGTCTGTGATGCAAAACGAAAAAGGGAGTTTCACCGTGATTAGTGTTGAGGTCATTCAACTCATAGGAATCGTTCTGCTCAATGTGGAAAGTTTGGCATTTAACTGATATATATTAGATGTGATGGATGTTAGTAATAATTCTAATTAGCTTTTTAAGCATGAAAGAGAACTTATATATATATATATATATATATATATATATATATATATATATATATATATATATATATATATATATATAACTTCATTCAAACTCAAATCTACTTTATATCTCAACTTTTATATTTTTGTTACCAATGTGATAAAGGAAAAAGCATCTTGAATCAAAAAGTACAACAATAATTTCAATTCAAATTTCTGCTACTCATCACAACCAATCGGTTGAAATTGTTTAGTAGATTTGAGTAGCGATGGGGTTTGAGGATTTATCACTACCTATATATATAGGTGATCATATGAACCATGTAGGTCATCTAGTAAAGTTTGGTATGAAAGGTTATCTAGCAACTCTTGGTTTCTCTCTCATATATATATATGAAAAGTTGTAAATATGGATATCCATAAATGCTCAAATCACTTAAGCATCTATATTATTCATTTCGCATGATCAATGATATTTTACATTTTACTCATTATATGCATTAAGTATTCTTTACTTTATAACCTCAAACATTTATCTCAAAAATCAAATGGTTGAAATGATAAAATGGATTTGATCACGAATGTTTTCAATTCAAATCTCTACCATTCATCAACTTGATTGAATAGTGAAAATATTTGAATAGATTTAAGCATGAATTGGTTTTGAGCATGGACCTCCCCCCTCTCTCTATATATATACACAAATATATAGAGATAGAGTGGGAGTCGCTAGACAACCTCACATTATAGTCATTACTTGATCGTCACCACTATTCATGAGATTAATCTGACGGTAGCGATTAAAGTACCCATCTCAAGTCATCTTTAATGCACTCATGTGTATTAAATGACCTCTAGCATAATACTCATGTTGATGGGCAAGTCAATATGCTTTAGCCATGTGCTTACATGAATCGTCTAGTAGAGTCTAACATGAGAAGGTATATAGATCTCTCTGTTTCTCTCTCTCGTTTCTCTCTCTATATAGAGAGAGAAACGAAAAGATGGAGAAACGAAAAGATGATAAACATTTTTTTTATGTTATACTCTGTTAGATGATCCGCAACGTGGATCAATTTGTCCATCAATATTAATATGAGGTTCAAAATCATTTAATACACACAAGTGTGTTAAATGCAACTCCAAATGAGTGCTTTGATCACAATCATTTGATTGGTCTTTCGAACCGTAACGATGATCAAGTCAAGTGTATTCTAGTTCTTACTCTCACACTATATATTATAGTATATGTAAAAGTTGGCATGCAAAAGCCCAAACATCAACTACACTGACGGCCAGGACCAAGCTGGAAGAACGAAAAAGAATCTAAAACCTAAAACATGCGTCAAAACGCCGAACGATTTCTTTGTCATTTGCCATCGATCTTTACGAATCCGCCTCAATCGCTAGAAGGTGCTGCTGCAACTGGCGGAACGCAACGACGATATCCACGACGTATTCAGCATCTGAAGATTTGCTATTGACTCTGCTATGAGAAAAGTTGCAACTAGTTATGCACTTAGTGTAGCATCACAAAAACAAATTACCACCTCGCTTTATTGGCTGATTGAACTTTATTCAGTATTTTTTTCCTCTTTCTTATTCTGTAACTTTTTTCAGTTTGTATATATTCTCTAACGTGGTTAGGAGAATCAAGGCGCCATATATATATTCTGAGCCAGAATAGGTCTTCATGTGAAGGAATCTTGCTTTGTGCAGAGTTCCAGTACACAGTACTGTGAAAAAGTATTTAAACACCTACCTTTTTACATGTTTGGAAATATATTAGTGGCCACGTAGAACCTGTTGCCTCGATTTGCAAATAAGTCAAAGCTAAAAGAAGGGAAACCAATCATTGTTAATCACAGTAATGCTCCCTTTCTAGACTAATAAGGAGCATATTAAAATCCAAAAATTTTCCTGTAAGAATTTCATCAGCACGTTGGTCACCAAACTCCCAATGTGGCTACCGAATTGAGGAAGATTAATTTATCTCATCACCATTCTGCTTTCGCCACGTTACAGCTTCACCTCGATTGATGTTTTCTGTTCATGGCCCAAATAAAACATTTCGATTGCCCACTATGGTTGGCAGAAAAAATAATAAAAATGAGCTCGAATGGACAGATCTTTGTTGGAGCATAGGCTAATTGTACATCACCTACCCTATTCATTTTCTTTAATACCAGTAATTGCGGCGAGGATGTATAGGTCACAGTTCATGAGCGTAGCCGATGTACATTGCGGCGAGGAGAGACATCTCATCCATGGTCTATAATACAGTCCTTTCATCCTAAACCATTCTAGAGGCTATTGACTCCACCTTAAAAGAATTTCTACAACCTAATGTATGACCTGCTTGAGTCGGAACGTACACACACCATAGTTCTTTTCTAAGTTGTTTGATAATTGGCATGTCAAGTGGTACTTTAAATAATTTGGTTTAGTTTGGACATTATAGGTAGGTTATCGGATAAGGCTTCAGTAAGAAAATTTAAGAACTAAATGAAGAAACTTTAAGAAAGGTAGAGTATGACTTCAAATATATTAAAAGGAAACAAATAAAACATATGATTCTTTCTTTTGGCATCCACAACATTGACTCACTGGTAGGGCTCTCCAATGCCGACTCACAAGTGGCGAGTTTGATTATCGGGGACTTGCATGCAATTAAGCATGTGCTAGGCTTTAGCCTCCCATTGTAACCAAAAATGAAAGCATGATCTGTTCTTTTTGAAGTTAAATGCTAGATCAAGCTCTATGCCATCAAAGAATCGATGTAGTCGACCATCTAGAGGCAAGGCATGGTTCGGGTTGTGGTAGTGGTAGTGGCTGGTTCATTTAGTTTCAAAAACTTATGATAAGTTCCGCTTATTTGGCAGCACCTGCCTCAAGTTTAAGATTATAGAGCCAATTGACCGAAATGAAGGCCATATCATTAGAAAATATGGAACAGAAAAATCTCATTTTCTTGTTCATACAAGATTACACTGAGTCCACAATTGCTCCTTCACACATACCACGAGTACAAAAGGTTCAAAACTTTGAATCATTTGTGGATAGGGCAGCAAAGCAAGATGAGCTTCTCCTTGTTCAGCTTGGCTTGGGCACCAGCGAGGAGACCGAGTCGGCTTGCATAGATTAGGGAGATGACTCAGTAGCGTCGACAGGATTGTGTTGCATATAATAACATTTCCATGCTTCAGAACTAAAACATGTTCATGCAATTGTTTAATTACTTTGATGTGTGTTAACTGCTTTATCTTTACCGTAAATGTTCCATTAAAAGGATATGCTCGAATTTATGCAAACCAAAAGTTTTATCTTTTCAAATTTAATGAGCCAACTTATATTCCACTTGAGCTGGCTGAGAAGTAGCCTTTTGTTGCTCGGCTCATCTTAAATGGAGAAATCAACAGAAGCCATACAAGCAAGAAGTTGCTCTAGAACTAATCCTTCCTAATGCCTCTTTTTTTTTTCAGCCCCTAGAGGAACAAATCCTTCATATTTTCACTGCAAATCCTAAGAGAAGGCAGGAGCTTTTTTAGAATTAGGAGTCATATATAGAGTAGGGGATAGAATGATCATAAAAATACAAACGAAGGACGATCAAGATTACAAGATCGTGCATTCATAATTTGAGGCATGGAAGTGGTGGGGGATCTAATTGAATAGCAGGAGGGTAGGGGAAGATAGAATATCGGCTTAATTGTTCACATCTTCCTTCATGATGAGATGCAAGAAATTTTAGCAATTCCACTGAATCAAAATGAGGCTTGATACATTAAGAGAGGTGTTTTCCCTGCTAAGGGTGCTTGCATGGTTTCACAGAATTGAGAATTTCGAGACTTTGGAAAGTCCTTTGGTACCTAAAGTTGCCACAGAAGTTTCAATTTTTTTTGTGAAAAGCCTGCAGGGATATTGTCCTTACTCGGTCGAAATTACAACCTAAAGGAATTGAAGTAAATAAGATACGTTATCTGTGTGGTTGCACGCTTGAAACAACTCAACAATTTATTCTCAATGCAATTACAGGATAGGTGTTAGATTTAATGTGCAGTTAATGCACGATGATATCACTAAATATTTAATTATTATATATAAAAGTCCTAAGTGCAAAAAGTAACATATGAGGGACTTTTGCAAAAGATGATCAAGAGGAGACAAAGTTTAGTTTCATATTGATGGATGTAACAAACTGGCATGTTCTTTTATATATTTGGTAGCTCATGAAACTTAGCTCAAAGAGCTTGGGGAGAATATGTTATACCATACATGCCTGCACTGGGTCGGGACGGGATTGTGGTTTGGGTTTGGTTTTAAGTCTTGATATATCTTTTTGCATGAAAAACTTTTGAATTAACGGTCAAAAGTTTTTACGGTCATGGATAGGGATAAGATGAGATGGTTCCAAATAAAGTAGGGCAGTTTCGAATAAGATGGGACGGTTGAGGATAAAGCGGTACATCGTTTGGATCAAATCCATGATCCGTGATCCACACGTGCATCTATAAATAGCTTATAAGGGATCCTTCCTAAATACACAATTTTCTTCTCTCTCTTCCCGTCTCCTAATTTTGTCTCTCTACTTGTGGTGTTGTTCCAGTCTCGGTGCCGTGGATAATATCTTTTTCTGCTCCAACAATAAACAATTAAGGTATGTTTGAGGTCGACTCGAAACCAAGTACGTACTCTTCGAGTTGTGTGTGTGTTTTATCTTGAGAGGAAGGCACAGGTACCTTGTGTTTTATCTTGAGAGGAAGGCACAGGTACCTTTATATACTCATAGTGGGGCGCTAATTTCTCTAATGCAAGTCCGCAAGGCCGACTCATGTAGATAAGTTTCTGATTTTCGCTTCTGCTTTTGCTTTTCATACGACTATATTATGGCTTATTTTGGATCTACAATTATTTTTTTATGATTGGAGCATGTCTACATTTATTACATATTACTTTATTATGCATATATATCTACAGTTAGTTCCAACAATCTTAGATAAATCATTTTTTACCGTAGTAAACATGTCTACGATTGCTACCCTCTGACCTAAGGTCGACTTCACCTTGATGCCGGAAAAGTTTGTCGATTCACATTTTAAACGCTGGCAGCAATGTATGAAAATTTGGTTAATCATGTTAGGGTTGCATATAAACATCGAGTTGGATTGTCTCCAACCCGATGATACTAACCCTAGAAGCTCGAATAAAATCACCGAGTGGAAGGAGAAGGAACTTTGTGTCACTCTTGTATTTTATTAGCACTATCAAATGTTTTATTTGATGTATATAGTTCTTCCCCTTCCACGATAGTAAAAGATATGTGGGCTACCTTATATCGAAAATACAATACTGAAGACCTTGGTCTAAAAAAGTATTTTGTGACTAAGTTCCTTAAGTATCAAATGGTAGAAGAGAAATCTGTAACCGAAAAGGTCCACAAGTTTCAGTTTTTATATCATGAACTGAAGGAAGTCAAAATGGAGCTTCTTGACAAGTTTATTATTATGTCTATTATAGAGAAATTTTTCAAGTCTTGGAGAGTTTCGGCCTAGATCTCAAGCATAAGAAGGGTAAGATAACCCTTGATGATCTAATGATAGACATAGCAATAAAGGAAGAGCATAGAAGTTACAAACTTGTTATGTCTATAGACAACAACCCTAGGGTTAATCTAACGGTCATAAAAAAATAGCCAAGTAATCTTAAGGGAAAACAGGCGAAGCATAAACCAAAAGCCAATATCCAAAAAAAAAAAAACTAAAAACAAATTGTGTTAGATTTGTGGTCAAATTGGACATTGAGCGAGGGATTGTCCCTCCATGAAAGCCAAGAAACCTGTGGTCGCTTAAGGATCTATGGTCAATATGGTGGTAATCACTACACCTGCTACCCATCCATCCCTTAAACCCCATCTACTTTCTATTATGAGTCACAATACTAGATAGTAGAAAGTAGGGTTAATGTGTATGTATGTGTTGATTAGTCTTTATTTGTGTCATATTAAGTTGTCTGTAAGCGAACAGTGACCTTAGGGTGAAGGGCACGTGGACTTAAAGTTTCTTTTATTAAAGGTTCTAACTTTTGAGGGACTTAGACACATTGTAACGATTCATCGAAATATCCTTAGTGGTACTGATTTAGTTAGATAGAGTTTAAGGTTAGACTGCAAATGTAATAAATCGTTATTACACGACTTAGTACTAGGTGTTTCTTTGGGAAGAGCTATTTTTGTGATGTAGATGCTCTATTTAAAATTGATATAAAACCAATTATTGATTCTTCTATGAATTTTAATAACAATAAAGTCTCTACTTCTCTTTCATAATTTTCTTTTTTTATGTGCAATGTTAAATCATCTGATGTATTGCATACTAGGTTGGGTCACGTAAACTTTGATTTTATAAAAAGAATGATGAATTTAAATATTATGCCTAAAATTATCATAGATAGAAAATACAAATATGGTATATGTATGCAAGCGAAACAACCTAGGAAACCTTTCCATACGGTTGAAAGAAAATCTGAGATTCTAAATTTGATGCACACTGATATTTGTGAATTCAATGGGATGACTACAAGAGATAACAAAAGATATTTTATCAAATTTATTAATGATTGTAGTAAATACTTTTATATTTACTTAGTTAAAAGTAAAGATGAAGCTTTAAAAATGTTTCAAATATTTAGAAATGAAACATAAACTCAAACAAGTAAGCTACTTAAATGATTAAGGTTTGATAGGGGAGGACAGTATACCTAAAATCTTTTTCAAGTATATTGTCAAAACAATGGTGTTGTTCATAAGGTTACTGCTCCGTACTCTCCTCATTTTAATGGGATAGCTAAACGGAATAATAGAACCCTGTGTAATATGATTAATGTTTTACTTCAAAGTTTTAGGTTGCCTACCTACGTGTGGGAGAAACTTTGAATACAACTTACTATATTCTTAATAGAGTTCTCCATAATTATAAGGAAAGTAGTCCATTTGAGCTTTAGAATGGTCGAAAGACTAGTCTCAAATATATCAAAGTGTTGGAATGTCTTGCCAAAGTACTCATCCTTGAACACAAGAGAAAGAAATTTGAATCTAAAATAATAGATGATATATTTATGGGTTACATGGAGATAAGTTATTTGTATAGATTCTTAATCGTTAGATCTGATGTTTCTTGCATAGTTGTTAATACAATTGTTGAGCTTCGTGATGTTACATTTTTTGACAATGTATTTCTCATAAAGACTAGAGTTTCTCAAAGTGTATCTTCTAGTGATTCTGATACTACTATTGGTTTCATTCCTTATCATGTGAAAATGATGATAAATGTGGGGATGACTCTGATTGTGTTGTTAATAGAACAGACGACTCTAAATAAATAATTGAACCAATGATAAATAAATGGCTTAGGAGATCGAAGGACTTTGGAAGTGACTTTATTACTTTCAATTTCGAGGATGGTCCTATCACCTTTCAGCATGCTATGACTTCATCCGAAGTTAAGTTTTGAAAGAAAGTCGTTAATGAAGAAATTCAATCAGTTCTTTCCAATGGTACTTGAGAATTGGTGAATTTGCCTCCTAATTATTCTATTATGGATTGCAAGTGAATCTTTAAGAAGAAACTGAATGCAAACAGAATAATCAATAAGTAAAAGGCCAGATTAGTTGTCAAGGGATACACACAAAAGAAATGAATAGATTATTTTGATATATATTTCCTAGTTTTCCGAATGACCACCATCTGGGTACTTATAGCATTGGCTTTCGTATATGATCTCACAATCAATCAGATGGATATAAAGACCGTTTTCCTACATGGTGACCTCCATGAGAAAATTTATATGGATCACCAAGAGGGATTTGTGGCTCGTGGAAATGAGTCTAAGGTGTGTAAGCTTGTTAAATCATTATATAGTTTAAAACAAGCCCCAAACAATGACATGAAAATTTTGATTATGTGATATCATCTTTTGGCTTCGTTTCTAATGATTATGATAAGTATTTCTATTACAAGTTGAATAATAATGCTTGTATAATTCTTTACCTATACGTAGATGATATTATTGCTTGGATCCGATATGAGAATAGTAAATGAGACTAAATCATTCTTATATAGTAACTTTGAGATAAAGGATATGGGTGTGGTAGATGTGATTTTAGGGCTTATAATGACACGGTTTATTAATGGTATAGTAATCTCTCAGTCTCATTACGTTGAGAAAGTTTTAAAGAGATTTTGGATATGCAAAATGTAGACTTGTTAAGACTCTATATGATTCATTTAAGGTTTTGTATAAGAATGAAAGTGGTGTTCCTATGTCTTAACTACGATATTCTTATATTATCGATAGTTTGATATATCTAACTAAATATATACGTTCAGATATTGCATTTGTTATGTATAAGTTGAGTTGATATACCAGTTGTTCAAATAGAACTTATTGGGAAGCTCTACACAAATTGTTTCGCTATATGAAGGTAATGATTTTTCTTATACTATATTACGGTAAACATCTTTGGGCTATTTAAGGATTTAATTATGCTAGTTAGATAGCAAAAAATTTTAGGAGTAATGGGATCATTGGATATGTGTTTCTTGTGGTTAGTTGCACTAGTACTTAAAAATCTAAGAAACAAACTATTTTGTAAATTTTACTTTTGAGACAGAACTATGTGCTTTGGATGAAACTAGATTGGAAGTTAAAGGACTTATGTGCAATTTACCTATGATAAATAAGCAGCTTCCTATAATTTCAGTACACGTTGATAGCATAACTATAATTACCAAGATCAATAGTTTCAACTATAACCAAAAGCAATAGAGACACATCCAAGTCACACTAAAGTCTGTAAGGTCTCTTGTGTCTGATGAGTAATGGTTGTAGATTTTGTTGGATCCAAAGATAACACAGTTGTTCCTTTGACTAAGAGTCTATCAATAGCCTTAGTTGAGAAATCAAGATTGGGAATGGGACTTAAACACATAATTTATTCACAAACAGTGACAACCCAACCTAATTGAGTGGAGATTTCACGAAATAGGTTTAATGTGATAGTAACAAGTTATTGGATGAATAAGATGATACTTTGTATTATGTGATACTTTCAGTATCTGTGTGTCTGTCTCATATAAACCTAAAGCGTCATGACTAGAAGTTTAGTAAGAGATTATTCTCTAAATGGTATCGAGTCCTAGGATAGAATGCTAGCAGTACATCCTTAGAGATGTCCAACTAAGTGATTGACATTGTGTGGCCACAATAGGGGAATTGGGTTGTTCCCTAAAATCAGTCATGATACAGGATATGCATGTATGACCATTAATGCATCACCCCTATAGATCACGACATAACCTTTTATTATGTTGTTATCAATAGGCACCTTTACACCCAAGGTTCAGATTTAAGACGTATGTTCACCTAGTTTTTGTAAGGATAATATTGGATAACTCAAGTAGTGATTTAAATTGGAAGGTATCATTACTAAAAGCATTATATGATGGTTGGATTACAATGACACTTTTACACTTAAGGATTTTGTGGGAGATTGTTAGATTTAATGTGTATTTAATGCATGATAATATTTCTAAATATTTAATTAATATATGTAAAAGTCCTAAAGTGTAAAAAGTAACATATATGGACTTTTGCAAAAGTTTAGTCCCATATTGATGGATGTGACAAACTCGCATGTCGATTTATATATTTAGTTGCTCATGAACCTTAATTCAAAGAGCTTGGGGAGGAGATGGTATACCATAAACGCGCTCGCTGGGCTTGAGTCTTTTTGCATGAAAAACTTTTGATCTAATAATGGTCAAAAGTTTTCACCATCACGGATTGAGATAAGACGAGACGGTTCTATATAACGTGGAACGGTTTTAAATAAGACGGGACAGTTGAGGATAAAGTGGTGTATCATTTGAATCGGATTCACGATCCGTGATCCATAATGTAGTTATAAATAGGTGATTAGGGGTCCTCCTTAAACACACAGTTTTTCTCTCTCTCTTTCTCTTCCCGTCTCCTGGTTCTATCTCTATGCTCGTAGTGTTGTTCTGATTCCTGTGCCTGTAGATATTCATTCGTAGGTGACTGAGGTGTGTTCGAGGTCAACTCAAAGTCAAGTACATGCTCTTCGAGTTGTGTATGCATTTTACCCTTAGAGAAAAGTACGTATCCGTACGTACTCATAGGGGATCGTTTGTTTCTTTAAACTAAGTCCGTAAGAGCGACTCACACAAATAAGTTTCTTATTTTTATTTCTACTTTTATTTTCCGTATGACTTTATTATGACTTATTTTGGATCTACGATTCTTGTTTACGATTGGAAGTGTTTGCATTTGTTGCTTATTACTTTGTTATGCATTAATGTGTACATTACTTGGAACAATAGGGGCACCTTCTAATCAACTCGGAATTTGTGTGACCGATATCTTACCAGTGTACGGGGGAGAACACCACAACATTTGGTACGAGAAATCGTAAATTTCATGGGCAGGACGGGGAGTCACACAATAGAACATTTCAGTATAAGCTCGACCAATTTAAAGCGTTTAAGGAAGTAATAAAGGAGACAGTTTACCATTAATCTCACGTAAGAGTGATGGGAAAATCCAAAGGTGGGATTCATGAAGATGAATGTGGATTATGCTGTTCGGGAGAACAGGAATAAAACGCTGACAGTAATTTCGAGAGAGCAAGAAAAGCAGCTACTCAAAAACTCTGTAGTTCGCCTCTACGGAGGAGAGCTGATGGCAATGAAAAGACTTCAGTTTGCATGGCAGAGAGTATAGAAACATGATGCTCGAGAGTGACTCTTATGTTCGTCGGAGGAGAGAAATGAAGACATGACATGAAAGTTTGATCCTCCAAGAAGTCTATGTTTTTTTCTAGACCGTCAATTTCATTTAGAAAAGTTGTAATTGGGCTGTAGATGCTTTATCAGTTTATGCACATGAGACACAATCATGCACTTGGTTTGAGATTCCAAATCTTTAGAACTCGATCCTGAAACTTGATAAAAGGAATCAAACATATTAAGCTTCGATCATGAAAAAAGAAGAAGCTAACAAACAAGTGAGACTAGCTATCAACAACCCTGCTCAGCTTGTTCGGCTCCTTTTGCAGTCTCACTCATTGAACATTTCCACAAATTTTTCTGCGAAAAAAGAAATCTATTAAAACTAAATTACCAAAAATATGACGTTAAGCATTACCACTCCATTAAATACAAGGTGGTTCATAGGTACTTGGAATCAAATGAATCGATAGACCAGGTTCGGTATGAACTGAATTTAAATTTTTGAAATTCTGTCTTATATATTTTAAGAATTTTCCCACTTTGAAGATGATGACTATTCAGTAAGAGTAGATTTGATTTGGACAATATTTCTCCGAAAATTTTTAGAAAGCAAATTCCAGTAAAACGATTCTGAAAACCCTAAATTTAAGCTGCAAAAGTTTGGCATGCTCCATTGGTCTTGAAAAGATTGTGCCAGCACATTCACTTTCTCACAAGTCCATGCATAGCTTTTTGGTGCACCAACCAGCACTGTGGTTGAAAACGTTCGCAGTCACAAGAGCACGTTATGCACCTTGATTTAGAACCCGTTGTTGAAGACACTTCAGCTTGCCTAACTTCATGTCGACGTGGCAAAAGTCACTTTTGTTTATTTTATGACGAGGACACACAAGGCTAAGTAGAAATTGGACTTATTTCGACCGTTGTGAACAGTTGGAATGTATGCACCGATAGCTTGCTATTAGGAATGATCAGAATCAGAACAGCCAAGAGTTGGCAACAAGAAGTGTCACCATAGACACAATATCCTTCAATTTATTATCTTTCAATTGGTGAATTCCATGAACTATTTTTCTTTTGCTTGCTGGGGTTAGTGGACCCTGAGATAATGTTTAAACCCTGTATCGATCCAGGTAATCTTGTTCGACTAGAAGGCTTTTAGGTCACCTCCCAAATTAGCCAGTGAGGAGTGCATTTGTGGCTACACAAACCCTTGCAGCTGTAGAATTGATGAACACTATGCTAGTCACTTGTTGCTGGACTCTTTACAGGGAGGAAGATCTTTAAATTTGTGAGTTATAACTATATTGAGTTGGGGTTCATTGTGCTGAAGATCAAACTTGTCCAGTTCAGTAAGCTAATGAATAAACAATTCGCAGATTCTCTGCCCCCCAAAAACAAAACCAACCCTTTTCTACATGAGTTATTAGCTGTCATTCTAATGGTCCTATCTGCTAGCAACAAGTATTGCTCTATATCTTGTCCTTCAAATTTAGGTTCTAAACATCCTTCAAATTTAGGTCCTCTAAATGTTAGTTCCATCTTTCTCGTCATTTTACCTTTTACTAGTCTCTGCACATGAGCAGGGTTTTCTCTAAATAATATACCCGTGCATATACATCAAATCTTCATTTCTATCACAAATATCTTTTATGGGCTTAGGTTAGACAACACAACACCTTCTAACTACTTGTCAATTAATAAAATGATAAAAAATCAAATAGGTAAGCAATGTCGTTTACACTTGCCAGATGGATTATTAGGGCTTTGATTTTCATGCATTTTATTCCCGAAAACAATTCGAGATCGACCATAGGGCATCGGAAACTACCAAGTCTCATCACAATTGAGTAACAAATATATTTTTTTTTAAAACTGCTAATACACGAAACAAGGTCAGGTTAAACCAGGACCAATACTGAAAACCATCAGTCTTATGCGAGTGAAGCATTTGGCTTCTCAGTACTAGGCACTAAGTTGCACGTCATTTGCAATTGTCTTCACCTGCATTTTCAGCACCAGAAAAAGGATATCATAAAACATGTCACATGCAATAGAATATCACTCACATGCTTTGCTTTTTACATCTTTTGGTTGGTAAGGAATAGCCCTTTTATCCTAAAAGGAAGGACACATGATCTGATGATTCCTTAAGAGCCATCGATGGAGTTGAGACAAACCTATCAATTTTTGTTCTAAGGAAGAAACAAGCCCATTACAGACAGATATCACATGAGAGTTGAGACATGGCTTCTTATTCTTTACAATCAGCACCTTTAGGTTGAAACCCACTTTAATTAGCACATATTAGGACAAACATCCGACTGTAAGGTGAAAACGGTAAGTTTCCATAATATATTTTTATATACTTCAACACCCAAATTAGCTTAACGCAGTTTAAGATGCCCGGGCTGAGGCACAGTCAGTTCGGGTTCCATTCATGCAGGTAAGGGTGTTCATGATTTGGTTTGGTTCCATTCTAACCTCAACTTCCAACCAAACCGCTAGTCTCGGTTCTTAACTTTAGAGAGCCGAACTGAACTGCTGGTTTTGGTTTTATTCAGTTATGAACCATGGTTCTACTTATTTAAGGGTTTTGCTACATACAATGTATTATGTCATCAGATTATTTGGGTCTACGGTCTATATTTTATATATATATATTAGGTTATAAAACTCATATATATACTTATAAATTTGTCAAAAATTATATACATATAACTATATAAACTATATATTCACATTTTTATGTATATAAGATTATCAAACTCATATATATAAACTTATCTACATGTATCTAGAATATAGTGGTCTAGTTCCGTTCTCATAATTCAACTCCAATACTAGAACCGTGAACTATTTTTTTACTAGAACGGAACCAATCCAAATCGTCACACATCTAAAACTGCCGGTTTGGTTTGGTTGTACAGCCTACATGCAGGCGTTATTATCTCTGTCTAAGCCCGTCATAGGCTCCGGAGAGTAACTCTTGGTCTCGGCTTTATTCGATGCCTCCTTGCATACCCTTCGGTGTTCGGCGAATGGTCCTCTTGAGAGAGTAAGATGTTTGGCTAGCTTCAACTATGAAAAGAGTGGCACGAGCTTATAAATCTTACGAAGAGCTCCAGACTTTTGAAAACCTGAGCTCAACTTCTAGTAGCTTGGGCTGGTTCAACCTTTCTAACTCGAGCTGGAGTGGCCGACATGTTCGGACTTCGATTTTTTTTTTTCAACGCGTCAATCATGGAGGGTTTTCGAAGTGCGCACCCCTATGCACCTTCCGAATAGCCACTCATCACTGCACGCTGCCATTTATCCGTAAATCCACGTTGATGACCATTGCAGTTGCAATTTTAAGAATGTGAAAAATCTACCAAATAGATGTTGAAGCGGGAAACAACAAAATGCTGGTGGCGATCGACCTTCGCGGAAGCTTACCAAGAGAAAGATACTTTCATCTCTCTCTCCCACGATAAATAAGAAAAGGAAGAAATCATGGGGGGAATAATTTAAGCGGTAAACGAGCCGAAGATTATGAATATTGTGCAAAGAGATGCTTCCTGGAACCTTCGCTCATACAGTCCTCTCCATTTATTGCCACCTCTCTCTCTGTCTCTCACTCTCGTGTTATTTTACAGGGTGGTAGTCTGTGTATGTTCTTGGGAGCGAGGGAAAGATGAAGCTCGGGAAGAAAATACCGTCTCTCCTCCGATCTTTGTCAAAACCACGGTGTCCTCCGGTCTCTCGATCGAATCCATCTTCGTTTAGCTCGAGTTCGTCGTCTTCCGAGCTGAAGGAGACGCCGAAGAGCGTCATTCCGGGATTTTCGCGTCACCCATCACGCGAATCCGATGGGTGGCTGGAATACCCGTCGGAGGAGGTTCGTTGCGACTTCGTAGGGGTTTTCCGGCTCCTAGACAAGGATGGGGATGGGAAGATCGCCAGGAGGGAGCTCGAAGAGATTCTTTGCCGGCTTGGGTCGGCTCCTCCAGCAGAGGTGAAGATGATGGTGAGCCTCTTTAATGCGGATGGTGATGGGTGCATCACGATGGAGGAGTTTGGTGAGCTCAGCCGGGTTGCAGCCGAGCCGGCTGAGGGGTCGGAACTATTCGAGGCGTTTCAGGTGTTTGACACTGACGGGGACGGCCGGATCTCCGCCCAAGAGCTCCGGTGCGTCCTGGTAGCTCTCGGTGATGAGAGATGCACGATCGACGACTGCCGCAGGATCATCCGGAGCTTCGATTCCCACGGCGACGGATTTGTTAGATTTATCGACTTTGAGAGGATGATGAAACAGCAGATATGTTGATCCTTTGAGTCTTCACATGGACACGGTCACTCCTGCTAACGATTTGTAAAGTTAATCAAATCAAAAGTGACACGACACGACACATGAACGTGGATATTGTCATTTGGTTTGTTTTATCCGGCATGTTCTTTTTTTTGGTTTCTTTCTTTTTTAAGATGACAGGATATGGACGAAAGGCGGAAATTATCTAATCAATATATTGTGGATGATGGAAGGTTTCGGATTGTTTCTGAAAACTGATAGGTTTGATGTGTAATAATTGATCCTATTATAGGTAGTATGTCAAGTGTAGAGTAAATGAAAATTATCTGCCTAAATATAGAGAGAGACCCGAAATGACATTCGTGTTTGTATATTTTCTGGAGTTCGAATGTTATTTATGATTAAAACTTGAAGCAATGACGAGAGTGAGCTCACCAATATGGTTCCCTCATGCCCATTGATAAGTGGCAAGTTTGATTCGTGAGGAATGCCTTTGTACCATAGTAAGGAAAAGTGTAGGAATCTTTGGGTGCTTGATACAAGAAGGTTCTAGAAGAATTTGATTCACAATTAATCTTGTTTTTTAATACTTGCAATAAGTTTTATTCCTTGCAATGTTCTACAGTTTCGATTTGTAGTAAAAAATTTCGGTACCATGATCTTATCTCATACAGAAACCCGAGTATCAGAACTACTCATAAGCCAAACACAAATCAAGAACCAACAAAAACCCAAGTATCAATTGACTAATGTCAGGCAAGAGAAATGGTTATGAACTATGGGTAGCAGTTCTAGTATAAAAGTCTTGCACCAGGAATCGCACACCTAAAGGAATTACTTGCTCACAAATTGGTAGCTCATGTCGCAAGGATCGCCAACTTTTAGGTACTGATAGATGTGAATGGTTATGCGTGTGTTAGGCTCCTGCCTCCTATTGTATTGTAACAAGGGAGACAAAATCTGATCTGCCCACATCCTTTTTACTATATACATTCCTATTTTGTCGATTTTCTCAAAATACTTCTATGCCTATTTTCAGTAATTATCAAAATATTTTTTAGACAGAAAAATACTCTCTTTCCTCTTGCATAAAATAGATTATGGCTCTTATTTATGATCATTTTTCTTTCATTTTTAGCTCATCCACTCATTACAATCACCTATTATTCGATTTATAATCATTTTCAAAAAAATGGATCAAAATCAGTTGAAAAGATTTGGTACATAAAATTTGGAAAAAACATATAAGAAAAATAAGATTTCGTTGACCAATTTAAAAGGGATTCATCGAGGTATGTTGTTGATTTTGTGTTTTTTATATATTTTTTACTCGATTTATTGACAAAATCGGTCTTTCCAACAATAAGCACGATAGAGACCTCATGAGGGAGATTGGTTTGATGTGCATCTCTCGCGATTATTTGTTGATATACCAACACTTCGTAAATTTTATTTTTGCTATACAGATAGGAGTGATATGACTCGAGTATAAGAGCATAATGTCATTGCTTTATCTAAAAGATGCAATGTTATGTCGTATGTAGGACATCCTCGTAGATGGCAATGAGGAAAAGAAGTCGATCATCTACATTATGAGAAGGATACATCAACTTTAAATACTGAGATTGATATTACAAACTGTGAGGATGAGGGATCCCATGATATCCTCGTATTACTCCCAAGCTTTGAAGATCACATTGATTATAATATCTACGAGGAATTAGTAATTTCTAACTTCAATTTAATTTTATATTCGATATCAATACTTTTTATTCTAATTGACTATGTAAATATATATTTGTAGACAATACGTAGGTTGAGGTTGCAGATACATGTGAGTTGATTAGGGAGGCGGATTTGTTATACGAAATGATAAACCATGCATTGTTGATTGTTCTTATTGAGCATCGACAATAAGGCACAAACAACTTACACATGTAATGAGGTGAAATGTCTATCATACTTCACGATGTCTACACTATTAGAAGGGTCAATGAAGAGGACTCATGTGAGACTTGATAATTGGATTGAGGTTGCATATACACAAACCATGCATTGTTGATTTTTTTTATCGAGCGTCGACAATAAGACACAAACAACTTGCACATGTAATGAGGTGAAATGACTATCAAACTTCACGATGTCTGCGAGATACTTTGTCTTTCAATAGAGGACCAACTTATTGCCTTAACATATGAAATGATGGTCAAAAGCTAAGAAGATATTTGTTATGCGAAGTGATAAACCATGCATTATTAACTATTTTTATCAAGTGTCGACAATCAGACACGAACAACTTATATATGTAATGAGGTGAAAGGACTAACATACTTCATTATGTCTACGAAATACTTTGTATTTCAATAGAGGACTAACTTGTTGCCTTAACATATGAGATGATGATCAGAAACTAGGAAGATATCTTGAGTGATATGTTGAGCATGAATATCGATGAAGGTGTATTGAGACTAAGTCCGAGGTAATCAAGGCTCGAACGAGTAACGAAAATAAACTCTATATTATTTTATATCAGTTAGGGTATATGTTATATCATGATAAGTTTATAGATAGGATACCAATAAGGCTCATTAATCTGTTCAAACATGATGTTTGGAAGGTTGGCAGTTATACGTGGGGATGCAACTATATTAGTCTATTTGTATAGACAACTAGGGAAGGTATCTCGAATAAAAACACAATTTAGTGGATATATTTCTTTGCTTTAGGTAAGAATGTGTATTATTATTGCTTGCTACATGTATCTTTCAACGTTGTTTCAAAATTTAACTTGCTATATGTTTTAATTGTAGGGATGGATTTATGAATACTTCTCAACATTCAGCGTTAGCATGCGATTAGAACGGGTAGATTGAGAACCACGAGTAGGTCGATGGATGAGAAGTGTGTGTCACAAGCAATTTCCTATTAATCGGCTTACTCAATATCATAAGCAATTGGATTTGATGACGGAAAAACAATCATTTTACAAGGAGATTGTTGTATTAATCTTTTAACTAAATACAACCTTTTATATTATATATTCTTATGTGCTATTTTGGACAATGTGGATTGACTGATAGCCATATAGTTATGCAAAATACTTGGATTGTAATGCATATATATTCTTATATGCTAAATTGTGTAGTTTGTTAATTTGGTTGATGTTAAGGCATCTTGGTTGTACCAATAAGACCCTCTATTATAGAGAGACATGCAAAGCCCCACAAATATAAGGTATAATATTAGTTATATGACGTGACTTGGGATGCATAACGCTCACATTGTTTTGAGTTTGAGCATTTTGAAGTCCCAATACTTTACTCATACAAGTGTGACTAGTTGTACATAAAGTGATAAATTCATAGGACATTGATTTATTTTAAGAGATTTCAACGGTCGGTTGCATCTTATTTGTCTTACTGAAGCTAAGCAATGTGATACATCATTCTACATACATGTAAATGAATAATTGTATTTCCATTTCTTACCGTCCCCTTGACTTAATTGGTTTGCGGGTCATAAACCTAACCTTACGGTATAAGGTGAGGCATACGTATACCTTGAAATGACCAGCTCCGAAAGGAACCAAACTGGGCCGGAAACTGCATGGATCTAGAACCAGCCAAATGGGAACCAAACACGGCTAGTCCCTGATTTGGTTATAGCTTCGAGAATTCTAGAACTGTCGGTTCTAAAGTGACTAAAACTTTGGGGTCAATATTCCTTCAATCATATGGTCTCCTTCAATTTCCCTCCTATCCCTCCCTCTTGTCATTCCGTCGTGTATATCGATCCCAATAATAATGCCTCATGATAGTGTCCACCAGTTAATGACATCTCTACGATAGTACGTAATTATAGTGCCCATCATCCATTAAGATGGTTTACCAAGTCAGCCAATTAAATGATCAAATAAAGTCATTCATCCCTTAATCAATGTTTTTTTGAAAGATATCTTTTGAAACGATTAAAAATAAAATGTTTTTTATTTTCACTGATAACTTTTAAAATATTAAAGTTGTTAGTAATGAATTGACTGGTGAGTTCAGTTCTAACTGATTGAGGGCTAGTTGTCAGCCAAGTTGGTCAATCAGTTGGCCTACTAAATGGCTTTGTTGATTCAAAAATCATTTTTATCTTATCTTTTTTCTAATTACCTTTTAAAGTCAAAACTGAATACAAATCGGCTTTCAATCTGGAACCCAAACTTCTGGTTCACCAGGAACTGGTCATATCTACACATAACTAAGTGCAACCCACCCCATTGTCATCCCTTGCTAAGCCTGATATTGGTTGAACTTCAGTTGGGTCGGAACAGAACTTTAGAGATTGGGGTCCAAATTGCAGATTGATGTTTGACGCATTTTAATTTGGTCATTGGTAATCAATATGCCTAAACTTATTAAAATGGTTAAGATAAACCGGTTTTTGGGTGCATGACTATTGGCATTGAAAAGAATCGCTAGGTGAGAGAGATTAGTTCTTTCCCTGGGCTGAGTCTACCAAGGTTGAACCTGCCTCTGCATATTTTGCCCTAATCCAGTCTATCTTGACAAGTTAAGCTTCAGCGAATTTTTTCATAAGGTTAAATGTTCTAGGCCATATATTGGTCGATTATGCTTATATTTGCCTGATTGTTGATGGTTGGAGAGTGGATAAAAGAGCTTTTCAAAGATTTGTCGGTGATTTTCTTGGTTGGAGCCAAAATCTAGCAACATGTTAATTTAGTTGTCAAACTCGACTTTGGGAAATTCTTGATTTTCTAAAATATAGATAAAATGAGTTTTCCTATTAATCGAGAATACACTCATTATAGCACTTGCAGGAATCCTTTGGTTGAGTTAGACGTGATGTGGGAAGTGCTAGAAAACTTTTAACACTCGTTCTCAAAGGGAGAAGATAGATAAGACGTGGGGGGATGAAAGTGAAAGTTCAGAAATCAGACCTACCATATCCCAATTGCCGTCGGTATTATGCACTCGAGTTAAAAAAAAGACGATGAGATGAGACCGACAAGGCATAGTATTGTCGTGTTGGAGGAAAACAATGGTTAGCAAGTTAAGACTACTATGAAAAGGCTACGCTAGGAACAAAAAAAGTTATGATGTTGTCTGCTAGGTACAATTTGGCAGTAGTCACCATCGTTACTTCATACCTTGGCACTCATCTACATCATGGGCCTGAACTAACGCCTCCATTTTAAGTCTACTGAGCTTGTCATGTACCCTCATGAATCCAGATAAAAATGGAACAATCATGAAGAGTTTAATTCTCATTTGAATTGCCAATTGTTTTATGTTGGATAGTCTCGTCTATTTAGTTTTCAATACATAAAAAAAATCATTAATGATAGTTATACCGAGGTAGATACAGTCAGAACATTGTGACCCTATCAAGCAGTTTGTAACCAACCTGATTTTTGTCTCGAGGTGACCCAAATTTAGTCCATTTTTGTTGTTTAACTTAATCAAACTCAAACTTCGGCACGGGCTCAAGAAACCTTGAAAACGCTTCTCTTCATTGGGATATGCATAGTTGAAGGGGTAATCCCAAACACCTAATATTATTGAGGACAAAGGTTATCACACTCTCGCATGCCTAGTACTAACAACGAGATCTCTATGTTATTTCAAGGTGCCCTATTTGAGTAAACAATAGCTTCATATCAAGAATTTGATTAACTCTTGGGAGCAATTGAAATTGCCTCACTACGAATTATGGAGACAATGTATTAAAATGTAAAATAGAGATATTAATTAAAGGGGCATGAACAATGGCTTGCGATATATAACTATGAAGGGTTCCTTTGTTTGCCTCTAGAGCAATTCTGTTGGTGGGTTTTCTTTTATATAACTTGCAATATGTTACTTTTGATTTATTTAATTTAATTTATAATTTTCTTTTGCTTTTTATGAGAGCAATCCCTTTGGAGACCTCTCTACTTACAAGTGAAAACATAAAGAATTCATGATATATATAGGGAGAGAGTAGGACAGGGGGTAAATGCATCAATCCATTCATGTTAAATATGCTTAAACATCTCTATTATTTGATTAATATAATTAATGATAAAATTTTAAATTTAAAAAAAAGTTATACTTTCATTCTTCTTATTTAATGCAATTCAAATCTCCATTTGATCATAGTAATAAAATAGTGAAAATGTTTTAGTAGATTTAAGTATGGATAGGCATGTACATGGACTATGCTCTCTCTACACACATATATAATAATAATATTAATAAATGCTCAAACCCACTCGGTGTTCAAATCTACTCAAATATTTTTACCATTTGATTCGTATGATTAATAATAGAGTTTGAATTGAAAATATTATTACATTTTGTATTTAATGCACATGTACATTAAATACTTATTATTTATCATTTCAATCATCCATTTCAAAGATGGAATTGTTAAGTCATTTGTCTCGAAGTTGAAATGGTTAAGATGATAAAACTAAAATTGAGCATGGATGTTCTTATTCTCCACAAATGTTTACCCAGTCAAAGATTACGTTCTCCCGAACTCAAACCCAAACACAATCAAACTGAGTAAGCTCTGCTAGAGCGGGACCGAGTGGAGTTCGGGTCACACCCGATATCTCCATCCTTAGGTCTACCTTTTGGAACTCTTCTAGCTGTCTGTTTCCCCCTTTTCAATATTAATTTATTGGTGTTTTCAAGCTAATCAGCAAATGATTTCTCTGTTTCTAGCTAACAAATCTATCACCAAATCAAATCTCGAAGAACAATCGTCACTCGTATACTTTATATGTGATTTACTGGCACTGGAGAGACAGCACGAGCACCAACAAGCAGAGAGCGCGAGCCCTGACAGAACTTAAAGAGCAACTGAGAGAGAGTTTCAGAGAGTGAGATCTACCCCGGTCTGATATTTTTCACACGGTTTCTCGATGTCCACCCACGGCGACCTTGTTGCCAAAGATGCGTCCGTCTCTGCTAGGAGGTACTCTCTCTCTCTCTCTTTTTGATCTTATGGCCTTTACATCTTCTGTGCTTGGGGCAGTATAGTTTGCTCGAACCAGGCATGCGTCCATTACTTTTGAATGAATGGCTTTGTTACCAGATGCCATTACCATCTCTCTCTCTCTCAACCAACAAAAGCCCCGAGCACCTATGTGAGTCTTGGGGAAATAGACATTCCATTTAGTTCCTCAAAGCATGCAGGAATATGGCGTGCTCTAAGTATTTATGGGTTTTTAGTCGAATCTTCTATACCATTACGGGTTTTGCTACAACTTTCTCTTTCTCTTTGTGTACTTGGTGGTAAACGGATACGGCAACGACGATGGCGCAGGCTGAAAGGGAAAGTAGCTATAGTGACAGGCGGGGCAAGCGGGATCGGAAGGTCCACGGCGGAGCTCTTCCACAGCCACGGCGCGAGGGTCATCGTGGTCGACGTTCAGGACAGCCTTGGCCAGTCTGTGTGCGACAACATTGGTGACCCAGACGGCTTCATCTACGTCCACTGCGATGTCACCCTCGAGCCCGACGTGGCCGCGGTCGTCGACCTCGCTCTCTCCCGCTTCGGCCGCCTCGACGTCATGGTCAACAGTGCCGGCATCAGCGGCGACCACTCCGTCCTCGATATCCGGGACATCGATCTTGCCGGATTCCGGCGCGTCTTCTCGCCGTCAACGTCGACGGCGCGTTCCTCGGCACCAAGCACGCAGCCCGGGCCATGGTCCAACAGAAGAGCGGCATCGTCGTGTCGATCGCGAGCGTCGCGGCCAGCGTCGGGGGCATCGGCCCGCACGCCTACGTTTCCTCTAAGCACGCCGTGCTGGGTTTGACGCGGAGCACCGCAGCGGACCTTGGTCGTCACGGGGTTCGGGTCAACTGCGTCTCGCCCTACGCCGTGGGCACGCCCCTCGCTCTGCCCTTCTTGGAGAGTGGCGACGAGTCGGTGCTCGAGGGGTTTCACCGCTATGTGGGTCAGTTCGCGAACCTACAAGGCGTTAACCTGACCGTCAGCGATGTCGCCCATGCCGTTCTATACCTCGCCAGCGACGAGTCCAAGTACGTGAGTGGGCTCAACTTGTGTGTGGACGGTGGCTTCTCCTGCGTCAACCACTCCTTTGGGGTTTTTAGACCATGATGGTGTTCTACATTATGATGTGACGTGAAAGCTAGTGTTTTGCTGGAATAAATTCGGTGGATCATTTAATAAAATTCGTATTGGTTTTTGGAATATCATAACATTATTCGGAAACCTAATGGAAGTGATAGATAGTATGATTCGGAGAAATATTCATATTCTATGTTTACAAGAGACAAAATAGTTGAAAAAAAAACAAAGAAAATAGAGGATATAGGTTTTAAATGATGGTACTCAGGTAAAGAAAAGGCTTCAAAAGGAGTTGGTATTATCATAAATAAAGATTTAAAGGATAGTGCAGTAGATATACAACGATATAGTGACCGAATCATGATATTAAAATTAGTGTTAGGAGCAAAGGTTGTCAATATAGTTTGTACTTACACACCTCAAGTAATACTAGAAGATATTATAAATACAGTTTTTTTTAGAAGAGTTAGATAAGGTGTTTTAAAAGATTTCACAAAGGGAGTTGATTTGTTTATGAGGAGACTTAAATGGACATGTCAGTAAAGAGGCATTAGGATATCAAGGTATTCATGAAAACTTTGGTTTTGAGGATATAAATGAGGGAGGTAGGGAGATTTTAAATTTTGCTATGACATTTGATCTCTTTATAGTCAATACAATCTTCAAAAAACGATATGAACATTTAATTACTTATAAGAGTGACTTATCACAAACACAAATTGATTACTTTATTTGTAGAAAAAAAGATAGAGCGTGTTGTAAAGATTGCAAGGTAATTTTAGGAGAAGTTTAACTACCTAACATCGACTTTTAGTTATGAATTTACAAATAAAAAAATAGACAAAGAAGAAAAGAGTACATCGAGCTATTCAGACTAAATGCTGAAACCTCAAAAGTGAGAAAGAAAATACATTAAACAGAAAGTCCTTCAAGGAGATGTTTGGAATTATGTTGGTACAGCCTGTGATATTTGGAACAATATAGCTATACATATTAGGAAAGTGATGAAAGATGTATTAGGTGTATCTAAGGGAGGTGTACCGACACAAAAAGAAGCTTGGTGGTAGAGTGAAGTAGTGCAAAATAAAATCAAGGCAAAGACGGCATGTTACAAATTACATTGTGCTAAGAAAACTAGTGAAACTTTAGAGGCTTATAAGAAAGTAAAGAAGGAAGTGAAAAAGGCAGTCATTGAGGCAAAAGCTAAAATTTGGGAGGATTTATATAAAAAACTCAACTCAAAAGAGGGTGAAAGAGATACTTTTAGAATAGTTGGGGCTAGAGATAAGAAAACTAAAGATCTTAATTATGTTATATGCATCAAGGACGAGGATGAAAAAATTCTAGTGGCAAATGATGATATAAGAAATAGATGGAAAATTATTTTTATAAGTTTTTTAATGAAAATAAAGATTTTAGTATTAGCTTAGGAGAGTTAGCCAAATAAAAAAAGTATATAAACCACAATTTCTACCGATGTATTCAAAAGAATGAAGTCAAAGAGGCTCTTAAACATATGAAGGGTCGTAAATCGGTAGGACCAAACAATATTCCTATAGAAGTTTGAAAAATACTAAGAGAAATAGGAATCACTTAGCTCACAAGGCTATTTAATGAAATATGGAGAAACCAAAAGATGCTCGAGGAATGGAGAGCGAGTACACTTATACCCATATATCAGAACAAGGAAGACATTAAGAATTGTCTGAATCATCGAGGTATAAAGTTAATGAGTCACACTATGAAATTGTGGGAAAGAATTATCGAATGTAGGTTAAGACCAGTATCAAATACAAAAGAGAACCAATTTGGATTCATTCCAGACAGATTTAATGTTAAAGCGATTCACTATTTGAGACGTCTTATAGAATATTTTAGAGCAAAAAAGAAAGACCTTCACATGATGTTTATTGATCTACAAAAAGCTTATGATAGAGTACCGAGTGAGGTTCTTTGGAGAACTTTGGAAAAAAGAGGTATCCTATTCATGTGTGAGGACTCGTGAAGGAATGACAGACTTCTTTAAAGTTAATATTGGGTTACATCAAGGATCAACTTTAAGTCCATACTTATTTATAATGATGATTGATGAGTTAACAAAACATATTCAAGATGAAGTACCTTGGTGTATGTTATTTGCAGATGACATTGTGGTAGCGGAGGAGTCTAAGGAAAAAGTTAATAGAAAATTGGAACTATGGAGATAAACATTAGAAAGCAAAGGCCTTGGACTTAATAGAACAAAGACATAATATATGGAATGTAAGTTTGATCATTTGGTTATTTCAGAGGATATAGAAATTAAAATTGACATGCATTGCATCTTTCAAAAGGCAAGTTTTAAATACCTATGGTCAATTTTGAGAGTAATGAAAGAATTGATAGAGATGTTAAGTAGTATTTATAGACATCATACAAGGGATTTGAAGAAGTGAAAATAAAGAGGAAGACAAGAAGTATTGCTAGTGTTGGCCAGCACTAGCCGTTGGAATCCAACACTCCAACGGCTAGGCCAGCACTAGCCGTTGGGGTCCCCAACATTACAATAACACCCCCCTTCAAACTTACGGGGTGTACACTAAAAGTTTGTCCAATAAGAATTGAAACAGAGTGGTTGAAAGGGATTTGGTGAAGAAATCTGCTAGCAGCATCTCAGATGTGACATAACACAGTGAAATCTTCTTATTCAGGCATTCTTCACGAACAAAGTGGCAATCCATCTCGATATGCTTCGTCCTCTCATGAAAAGTATTGTTGGAGGCAATATACATGGCGCTTTTGTTGTCACAATACATGATGACTCGGCGTTACAAAGTAACCCCCATATCTGCTAGAATGGTTGTGATCCAAGAGATCTCCATCGCAATTGTAGCCATAACTCAATACTCAGCTTCAGTGGATGAGAGTGAGACTTTTTATTGCTTTTTGTACTTCCAAAAAATGAGAGATTCACCTAAAAACACACAAAAACCAGTCGTACAGTATCTATCGTTGATATCTCTATCCCAATCAACATCGGTATATATAGATAAATCAAAAGATGAAGAAGAAGTTAAGAGAACCCCTTTGTTAGCAGTATTTCTGATATATCGAATAATGCGCAAAACAACACTCATGTGAACAAAAGTGGGTGCCTGCTGAAATTGACTTGTTGTGTGTACTGCATGTGAAATATCTGGTTTGGTAATAGTAAGATAGTAATAGTAAGATAGGTAAGTGCTCCTATGAGCTGTCGATAAGGAGTGGGATCAACTAATTTCTCACCATCAATGGATCTTAACTTGGTGCCTAGAACTTCTGGTGTGTCAACTATCTTGGTATCTGTAAGACCAGATCTTTTAATGATGTCATTTGCAAACTTTGTTTAAGACATAAAGTATCCACAATTGTTTTTAGTTATTTCAATGCCTAAAAAGTAATTCAGCAGGCCCAAGTCTTTCATGTCAAATTCATGATAAATATTAAGTTTAACTTCTGCAATTCCTGCTTCATCACTTAATAACAACACCTGATTTTGTTCTTCGTATAAAAATGTAGTATCAGTGTAGCAAGTTGTAAATTTATGCAAATGCATGAATTTTTCAAATCGATCAAACCAAGCTTTAGGAGCCTGTTTCAACCCATACAAGGCTTTTCGCAATTTAAGAGCATGTCTAGGAGGAAGATTCATACTAGGAGGAGGACACATGTAGACTTCTTCATTCAAATAACTATTCAGAAAAGCATTCTTAACATCAAGTTGATAAATATTCCATTGCTTAATTGCACTAATGGTTATGAGAATTCTAATTGTGGTCATTCTAACTATTGGGGCAAAAGTTTTATCATAGTCAATTCCATATTCTTGGGCATACCCTTTAGCAACTAATCTAGCCTTGTATCTCTCAATGTGACCATTGCTATGAGTTTTGATTTTATATACCCATCGACATCCAATGATTTTCTTATCCTTTGGTATGGGTGCAACTATCCATGTTTGAGCCTTGTCTAGGGCCTTGAGTTCATCTTTCATAGCATCTTCCCATTTTAGAATACCTTTAGATTGATGATAGAACCTAAGTTCCTTAACTTGATGAAGGGTGGCAATCAAATTTTTCCATTGTGGTTCAAAAGATTCATAAGACACAAATCGCTGGGGAGGTCTTGAAACCCTGGGTTCTAATATTGTAATATCAGGTTCCATGTGGGTATCATTGGTTTCTCTAGGATGTCTTGTATAATATGAGGGGAAGGGTTCGTCAATTAACAGTTGTGTATGAAGTGTCATTGTCTTCAACATGATTTTCTTGAAAATCTTGATGATCTACTGAGTCACAATCATTATCTTCTTCTAGTTCAAGAAAGTCTTGAGGAATGAAAGGTTTAGAATTTTTCAAGGGTTTGGATTCATAATAAGTATCATTTTCAAAGAATTTTACATCTTTAGACACATACAATTTGTCTTCTATGGGATCAAAACACCTATAACCCTTTTTGTCAATGCCATAACCAAGGAATACACATTCAATAGCTCTAGGTGATAGTTTATCATTCTTGTCTATATACACAAAATATCTATATTCAAAAACTCTAAGTCGTTCATAATGGAGGGATGTCGTACAACTTTTTAAAGGTGAAGTATTTTGAAGATTAGATAAAGGCATTCTATTTATAAGATACACTGCGGTAAGAGTAGCTTCGACCCATAAATATTTAGGAACCCCACTAGCAATTAGCATAGTTCTACAAGTTTCAATAATATGTTTATGTTTTCTTACTGCTAGGCTATTTTGTTGGGATGTTTTAGTGCATGATTTTTTATGAAAGATATATTTGTTTCAATAAATTTTTGAAATTCATTAGACATGTACTCTCCTCTAGAATCCGATCTAAAAATTTTAATGGTGGCTCCAAATTAGTTTTTGATCATATTACAAAATACTACAAATTTTTCAAATACTTCGGATTTGTGTTTCAAGAGATATATCCATGTAAAATGAGTAAAGTCATCCACAAAAATCACATAATATTGTACTCCTCCTTTAGAAGTAACGGGCGTGGGGCTCCAAACATCTGAATGTATTAGATCAAAGGCTTTCTTTAGTACATAGTTTCTTTCTCCAAAAGGAAGATGATGTATTTTTTCAAGAATACAACCTTTACATTCAAACTTTTTTTCTCTAATTGTTTTCATCAAGGGAATATTACATAATTTTTGAGAGTCCAAGTGTCCAAGTCTTTTATGCCAAAGCGTAGCATCTTGGGTTACGTTACAAAACTCAGAATTTGGCATAACAAGATAGTCCATTTTGTATAGTCCACTTTCTCTATGGCCTTGACCAATCACCTTCCTCGATAGGTGATCTTACACCACACAATGTTCGGATGAGAAAGTGACTATACAATTGTTATCATATATTTGAGCAACTGAAAGTAGGTTTAAATTAAGTTTAGGTATAAAACTTACATTTTGAATTTTAAAATTTTGTTTTTCAAGGTTTCCTATTTTTTTTATTTGGAGTTTTGTTCCATCAGCCGTAAACACATGTTTTCCAATGGTCTCTCAAGAATTAACCAAAGAATCTTCACTATGTATCATATGAAAAGATGTAGATAGCGCATTCCTAGAGATGCTTACTTTTTTCTTAAAGATTTCTTCTATGTATGCTTTGATGTTATTAGGCAAGACACTTCATTGTTCTACTGCTCCCACATTTCCACTTCTTTTCTGAAGTAGAGGACAAGTGGTTTTGATGTGTCTACTTTCTTTGTAATAGTGGCAAATAGTGTCTTTGTTGGGCCACGGTCCCATGGGCTTCTTTGACATGCCTTCATTATTCTTTGCAAGCGGAGGCTTGTAGGTCTTCAAGTTTGCTCCCGGCTTTGATGCGGCAAGCACGACTTCCTTGGCCACATTCATATTCTTCAATCTTGTTTCCTCCATAACAAGGTCGGTCAAAAAGGAATCCCCTCTAGGTCTAGGTTTTCTATGTATAAGGTTTGATCTAATATTTTAAAATTCGTTATTCAACCCACGTATAAACAAGAAGAAGTATTGGTTGTCTAGAAATTCTTGAAATTCATTTAATTTGTGAAGATTTTCAAATTTATCAAAACTTCTTAATTGAGTCCATAACTCTGAAAATTCATTATGGTAGTCTCTAATGCTTAGGTTTCCTTGTTTAAGCATAACCATTCTTTTCATTAGATCAATTTGGAAAACAAAGTCATCTTGAGAATGAAGTTTTTTTAAGTATTTCCAAGTTTCAAAAATGTTTTCAAAAGCACTAATCATATTTCTAAGCTTTTCATCCACATTTTGGCAAATAATCCATGTAATTTTTGCATTCATCTTTTCTCACAATTTCAAATCTAACTTGTATTTTTCATGAGTTTTGACGATTTCATCATCATCCAAACCATCAATGTTTAAAGTTGGTTCTTTTATGGTTCCATCGATGTAATCCCAAAAATCTTTCGACAAAAAATACTTTTTCATAGTCCTAGCCCAACTTTGGTAACATTTTGGGTGTATGATACATCTAAACGACTCGTTTTTACCTTCTATTTTGTGCAAAATAAAAAATTATAAACTAACCTTAAGTTTGGTGAAATTCTTCAAATTTTGCACCGGTGGCACGTTTCTAAATGCACTCGATTTCTTCAATCCGAGGCTCTGATACCATGTAAATATTTGTCGATAATCGAAGGTTAATACTTCACGAATCAAATCTACCAAATCGCCAAGAGTCAAATGGCATTCAAGTGTGAATGCCGATCTTAAATACAACAAATAAGAGAGCGGAAGCATACACAAATAAATCAAAAGCAGTGCCAAGACTGCATAATTTATTCATGTATTAAAGTAGTATTTATAGACATCATACAAGGGATTTGAAGAAGTGAAAACAAAGAGGAAGGCAAGAAGTATTGCTAGTGCTGGCCTTGGCCAGCACTAGCCATTGGAATCCAACTCCAACGGCTAGGCCAACACTAGCAAACATTACAATAAATATTTCTGGAATCACAACCACCACTTCCACTACCATCCTCTTTGTCTCCAAAAACTCGTTTGGTTGAAGATTCAATTTTGCGCGAACACAAGTTGCGACCTCCAGTGTCATCCTTGCTCTCTCTGCTATCAAGTGAAGATGCAATGTTTTTAGAATCCCAGCCTCCACCTCCACCTCCACCTCCATCACCATTCTCGTTCTCTGGAGAACCTCTTTCAGGTGAAGAGTTCTAGTGGATCTCCTTCACCATCCTCATTGTTTATAGAAACTTTTTTGAACTGGAGATACAACTTTTCAAGAATCTGAACATCTACCTTGAACCCCATCCTCATGGTCTCTTGAGCTTGTTTCAGGTGAAGATGTAATATTTCCACCACCAACGCTATCACCACCTTCTTTGTCCCAAACTCTTTTGGCTGAAGATGCAAATCTTTCCGAATCCAGGTCGCTACCTCCACCATTATCCTTGTTCTCTCCAAAAACTTCATTAGGAGAATATGCAATATTTCTAGAGAAGATGCACAAGAAGAAACAAGCATTGGATGAAGCAAGATGTAGTCTTCTTATTGAGGAACTCGAGTTGGAAGTTCAACGTTATCGATTAGCCTTGCAGATACATAGTGCTGTGAAGGTAATTTCATTTGTTTAGTGATGTTACCTGCTCGTACACAAGTGCAGACAATACATACATATATTATATCTATCTATATACACATATGTTTATATATATGTGTGTGTATGTACATGTATGTATACATATATACACATATGGCTGCTTCAAACCTAAGAACCAATTTATTCATCATGACCCATACGAGCATCATCTTGGGCTTCTGGTTGTAAATAGTTTTAGGTGAATGGCTACTTCAAGTCCTGTAAGATTAACGCCATTGGATTTCTCAATGTGAGCAGAATGTTCACATGGCTAAGATGGCCGAACTATATGGTTTTCCTTTGGAGGAGGTTGCCCTTCCTTTGAAGTGGCTGCCACAAAGCTATAGGACTTCTAATTATAATACCCTAAGAGCCAATCGTTGTGCCAACAAACCCTTTCTTCATCCTCATCTTGCATAAGGGCAATTGATTTACTCCCTTCAGCAATCATAAAACTCTGGGAAATATTAGATCACCACAAAACCATATTAAAAAGTGTGTGCAAGATACGATGCATGCAGAAATCAGAAAAAACTAAACTCTTATATTCAAGAGGCATAACGAGATATTATATTTCATTGTTTACACATTGAATTGGCATCATGTTATCCCAACGGGAACTAAATATGCTTGTAACGAAATCATTGCATTCTTTTATTTATGTGCAAAAATTGATCTAGACATCTTCTTGGTCGATGTTTGGTGGATTTGTCTGCAAATGCACCCTAACACAAATCAAAATATTATGGTTGCTGCACTATGAGTTATTAGTAGAGTTTGGGGAGGAAAGCTGATGGTTACTTCAACAGAGAAAGGAAGGAGAGAGGGAAAAAGGTTCTATTTTATGTTTCCATTTAATCTGAGTCAGATAAACTTAGTTCTTGTTATGAAAAGGTTCATACTTGAGTATCTTGGAACGCTTCTCTCTTTGAGATTTTCATGTGTGGTATTTAGCTTGACAGCATGCTACTTCAATTTCTCTTCATGCCATAAGACTTCTAATTAAAAACGTGGAAACTCAATGACTTCACTGTCTTTATTCATTGTTTGAGTTGGTGATGAAGCCTATGTCACACGGGTGCGAGTGCGGGATACGGTAAATTTCAAAAATTTTGAGTGCGGCGACACAGCTAGGGTGTATAATATTATATATAATATTTAAACTACATAAATTAATCATAATACAACTAGTATTTGCTAATTTTGAGTGCACGTAGGTATCAATTAGCAAGTTTTCTCATAATGATTTGAAACTTAGAATGATTTTACGAGCTCCAAAATATCCAAGTTATGGATTCAAAGAGTTTCCAGATCTTTTGTAGGATATAGCATATACTAATATTTGTGCTAGGATTCACTGGTGATGTCATACTCTTCTGTTCTATTGATGTGGCAATGTTCCTGGTCTTCAAATGTGTTTGGTGACAGAGATTATTCTGTGCAAAGGCATACAATATGAAGTCAAGATTCCAATCAGATTGATATATAAGAACCAATTTTCCGTACCCAAAATCATTCAACCTAATATTGTATACAACTACAATAGCAAGTACACAACTTTATATTAAAGCAAAACACATAAATGGTAAATAACTACTAATTTCATCATAATACATAAATCAATCTTCATTATCTGGACCCATTTATCCATGAGTTACAAAAAAAAAAAAAGATGTTGGCCCCAGGCCCTAATGGCCTGGGCCAGTCCTAACTCAAACACGGGCCCTAATGGCTCGTGTACCTATTACATTTAACACCCCCCTCAAACTTACGGGGTATATATAGAAAGTTTGTCCAATAAAAATTAAAAACGAGTGGTCGACAAAGATTTGGTGATGAAATCAGCTAGCTTCATCTATGATGTAACATAACACAAAGTTATCTTCTTTTGCAAGCATTCTTCACGAATAAAATGACAATCCATTTCAATATGCTTCGACCGTTCATGAAATGTGTTATTGGACGCAATGTACATGACACTTTTATTGTCATAATACATAGTAGCAGGTTGGTGAGAAGTAACACCCATATCGCTTAGAACGGCTGTAATTCAAAAAATCTCTATAGCTGCAGTAGTCATGACTTGATATTCTGCTTCGGTTGAAGAAAGTAACCATGATTCGATATTTTGCTTCGGTTGAGGAAAGTGACATCTTCTGTTGCATTTATAAGAAATGAGTGATTCACCTATAAAAACATAAAAACCAGTCATAGAATGTATATTGTTAACATTTCCGCTCCAATCAACATCAATATAGACAAATAAATCAAAAGAAGAGGAAGAAGTTAGAAGTACCCCCTTATCCAAAGAATGCTTTATGTATCTGATGATTCTAATAACTGTACTCATGTGAGCACTATTAGGAGCTTGTTGAAATTGACTTGCAGTGTGTACGACATGTGATATGTCTGGACAGGTGATAGTGAGATAAGTCAATGCTCTTATAAGTTGTATGTGTGGGGTAGAATAATCCAATTTCTTTCCATTTGATACTCTCAATTTTGTTCTAAGGACCTCTCGTGTATCCACCCTCTTTTCGTCGGTTAGGCCTGACCTGTCAATAATTTTACTTCCAAATTTTGTTTGAGACAGAAAGTATCCTCTATCATTACGTATAATTTCAATTCCCAAAAAGTAACTAAGCAAACCAAGATCTTTCATTTCAAATTCTTTGTGAAGATCACGTTTAACTTGCAAGATGTTCATTTTATCACTTCCAGTGATGATCATATCATCCGCATACAAGAGAACAACTACTATACCTGTATATGATTTTCTTACAAAATAATGCAGTATCAGTATAACAAGAATTAAAGTGATGCAGGTGCATGAATTTTTCAAACAATAAAACCAAGCCTTAGAGGCTTTTTCAAACCATACAAGGCTTTTTGTAATTTGAGAAATGATCCTAGGAAAAAACAAGCTCGAGAGGAAGAGTCATATAAACTTCTTCAATTAAATATCCATTGAAAAATGCATTTTTAACATCAAGTTGATATATATCCCAGTTTTGAATAGCACTAAGAGTGATTAGAATTCTAGTAGTAGTCATTATAGCAAAAGGAGCAAAAGTTTCATCATAATCAATTTCATGATCTTGAGCATATCCCTTGGCTACTAATATGACCTTATATCTTTCAATATTACTATTACTATGAGTTTTGATTTTATAAACTCATCGACAACCAATAATCTTCTTATTTTTAGGTATAGGTACAATGATCCAAGTTTGAACTTTGTTTAGGGCTCTAAGTTCATCACTCATAGCAGCTTCCCATTCAGGAATACCTTTAGCTTGGTGATAGAACTTAAGTTCTTTGATTTGGTAAAGAATTGTAATCAAATTTTTGCATTTAGGATCAAAAGTTTCATAGGAAAGAAAACGTTGAGGATGTTTTGAACTCCTAGGTTCTAGATATGTGTTATCTGATTCTCTATGACGTCGTGTATAATGTAATGGGAATGGTTCAATGATGGGTTGCTGATCAACAATTTCATTTTGTATACTATCACGATCTAGAGGACTATCTTTATGTTCTTTAGGGTCACAATCATCACCTTTTTATAGATTAAAGAAGTCTTGAGATATAGATGATTCATAACTTTCTAAAGACTTAGACTTATAGTAAGGATCATTCTCAAAGAATTTTACATCTTTAGAAACATACAATTTATCATTGACAGGATCAAAGGCTCTTAAACATATAAAGGGTGGTAAATCGGTAGAAAATAATAGGAGAAATAGGAATCACTTGACTCACAAAACTATTTAATGAAATATGAAAAAATCGAAAGATACCCGAGGAATGGAGAGCAAGTACACTTATACCCATATATAAGAACAATGGAGACATTCAAAATTGTGCGAATTATCGAGGTATCAAGTTAATGAGCCATACTATGAAATTATGGGAAAGAATTATTAAACGTAGGTTAAGACATGTATAAGTACAACATAGAACCAATTTGGATTCATGCCGGACAGATCTACTATTGAAACGATTCATCTTTTGAGACGTCTTATGAAACATTTTAGAGCAAAAAAAAAAGACCTTCACATGATATTTATTGATATAGAAAAAACTTATGATAGGGTACCAAGAGAGGTTTTTTGGAGAACTTTGGAAAAAAGAGGTATCCCATTGACATATATTAACCTTATAAGAGACATGTATGATGGTACAAAAACATGTGTGAGGACTCATGAAGAAACGACAGACTTCTTTGAAGTTAATATTGGGTTACATCAAGGATCAACTTTAAGTCCATACTTATTTATAATGGTGATGGATGAGTTAACAAAACATATTCAAAATGAAGTACCTTGGTGTATGTTATTTGTAGATGACATTGTATTAGTGGAGTCTAAGGAAAAAGTTAATATAAAATTGGAACTATGGAGAGAAACATTAGAAAGCTAAGGCCTCCGACTTAGTAGAACAAAAATAGAATATATGGAATGTAAGTTTGATCATTTGGTTACCTCAAAGGACATAAAAATTAAAATTAGCACACGTTGCATCCCCCAATAGAAAAATTTTAAACACCTAGGGTCAATTTTTCAAAGTGATGGAAGAGTTGATGGAGATGTTATGCATAAAATTAATGCTGATTGGTTAAAATGGAGAGGAGCATCATGTATTCTTTGTGATAAGAAGATACCATTAAAGTTAAAAGGTAAATATTATAAAGCAGCAATTAGGTCTGCCATGTTTTATGGTTCTGAGTGTTGGGTAGTTAATCATCAATATGTACAAAAGATGTCTGTGACAGAAATGAAGTTGTTGAGCTCGATGAGTGGACATATAAGAAAAGACCCTATACATAATGAGGTTATTAGAAAAAATTAGGAGTAGCACCAATAGAGGATAAAATGAGAGAATATCGTTTAAGATGGTTTGAACATATAGAAAGAAGATCAAAAGAAGAACCTGTAAGAAGGTTAGAAAAACTAAATTTGGAAAGTATTAAAAGAGGTAGAGCACAACCACAAAAGTGTTGAAAAGAAACAATAAAGAATGATCTAGCTTATTGTGAGTTAACTACTAACATGGCACATGATAGGGATATGTGGAAATAAAAAATCCATGTAGTCGACCCCATCTAGTATGGGAAAAGGCTTAGTTGTTGTTGCTTATTGTTGTTGGAAAAAAGAGAGATTATTTGCTCGTGTGAAAAATTATAGATAATAGATGAAATAAACAATTGCATCAGTCTATTCATGCAGCTGCATATTATCTAAACCCAACATTAAGGTACTTAGCAACCTTTAAAAGGGACGGTGAACTAAGTCACACGGACACCTCTAAGGGGTGGAGTATTGACCTCGACATTGGTGCGACATCGATACCGTGTCGGTGCAGCATGGCCAAAAAAAAATTGTAACTCACAGATTAATGGGTCCAGATAATGAAGATTGATTTGTGTATTATGATGAAATTAGTAATTGTTTACTATTTATGTGTTTTGCTTTAATATAAACTTGTGTATTTGCTATTGTAGCTGTATGCAATATTAGGTTGAATGATTTTGGATGCGGACAATTGGTTTCTTATATATCAATTTGATTGGAATCTTGAATTCATATTGTATGCCTCTGCACAGAATAATCTCTGTCACCAAACACATTTGTAGACCAGGAACATTGCCACATCAATAGAACAGAAGAGTATGACATCACTAGTAGATCCTATCACAAATACTAGTATATGTTATATCCAAAAGCCAATTTGATCCAATAAGTTTTGGATAATTTTGATATATTAGAAGATTGGATTATAGAAGATAGCGAAGAAAATGCCCTCCTAACTAATGTTGTCTGACACGTATTGTTGGATTCTACGATACGGGCGTATCGTACCATAACGTATCGTATCATAGCGTATCGTATCGTACTTTAATATTTAAAAAATAGAAAAATATTTTAAAAATTAAGAAAAATGAGTAAAAATCTGAAAAAATTAAGAAAAATTCGGTAATTGCTTTGAATTCACATAATGCAAAGTTTAATACATATTAAGCATTCAACATTGAACAATTGCATCCAAATTTACATATTTTGAAGCAAAAAATAAAATACATTTACATTTTACATATTGTAAATTTGTATCAGGATCATTAACTGAATAATCTTCATCTTCTCCTTGATGAAGATTCAAAGTTTCTCATCACCTTTTGTTTCAAAATCAAAATTTTCATCTTCATCTCCTTAATGATGTTGTTGCACTCCTTTCAAATTAATCCATGCAATGTTATCTTCGGTTAGAAGTGCATTTTCTTCGTTATCTTCCATAATTTACTCATCTAATATATTAAAATTAACAAACTGCTATCTTTGTACATGTAGTTGTCATATTTGCTAATTTTCATATATGAACAAAATGATGAGCTCCATTTCTATGATTATTGAGTCTATGACACCTCAATGATGTGATATTGTTATTTGATGATATCCCCTTTTTCTCTTACTCGAGACTAGTTTGTTACTAATGCTTGAGCTCCATTTCTTACTTCATAGACTGAGTTAAGCTTAATAAATTGTTCATAAATTGTTAAATGATTTTTTCATGAAATTGTGAAGTTGTGAAATGCCCACTTAATGAACCGAGACAACCAAATTGTTCTTCATTGTTTGCAATTTCATGAAATTAGAAACTGATAGCAAAAATATACCTAAAAATTGGCAATAGAAAGGAAAATGATTTTTTCATAATTTTTATTTGTTCATAAATTATTCTTATTCAATAAATAAAATTATAAACTCGAATTTATATGTTATATACACAATATGATTTTTTTTTTTAAAAAAAAAATTAGGTGTATCGCCCGTATCGTATCGTGGTTTCCCACAATACGGATAATACTAATCCTAAGTGAAGAAAACATTGTATGGATTAATTTGAAAGGAGCGCGACAACAAAGAGATGAAGATTTTGATTTTGAAGCACAAGGTGGTGATGATGATCCTCAACAAGGAGAAGATAAAAAATAAAATGATTTTTTTTGAAAAAAAAATGTAACAAAAATTGGGCGTATCGCCCGTATTGTATCGTGGCTTCCCACGATATGGATAACACTATTCTTAACTGAAGAAGACATTACATGGATTAATTTGGAAGGAGCGCATCAACATCATCAAAGAGATGAAGATTTTGATTTTGAAGCATAAGGTGGTGATGATGATCTTCAACAAGGAGAAGATGAAGAGGTCGCCCCTCTCCAAGGCATCTTCCAATATGCTTGTTTGGGATTGCAAGTTGTGTATATAACATGTAAATTTGGGTTTATAATTTTATTTATTGAATAAGAATAATTTATGAACACATAAAAATTATGACAAAATCATTTTCCTTTATGTTTTAAACTTTTAGGTATATTTCTACTACCAGTTTCTAATTTCATGAAATCGCAAACAATGAAGAACAATTTGGTTGTCTTGGTTCATTGAGTGGGCATTTCACAACTTCACTATTTTAGGGTTCACCTTACGTGACTTTCATTGAGTTGAACATGATCAACGTGTGTGAGGCTTAACTTAGTCTGTGAAGTGAGAAATAGAGCTCAAGCATTAGTTAAAAAGCTAGTATCGAGTAACAGAAAAAGGGGATATCATCAAGTAACAATATCACATCACTGAGGTGTTATAGACTCAATAATCAAAGAAATGGAGCTCATTGTTTTGCTCACATATGAAAATTAACAAATATGACAACTACATGTACAAAGATAGCAGTTTGTTAATTTTGATATATTAGATGAGTGGATTATGTAAGATAACAAAGAAAATACACTCCTAACCGAAGAAGATATTGCGTGGATTAATTTGAAAGGAGTGCAATAACAACATGAAGGAGTTGATTTTGATTTTGAAATAGAAGGTGGTGAGAAACTTTGAATCTTTCTCAAGGAAAAGATGAAAATTATTTAGTTAATGACCTTGATACAAATTTACAATATGTAAAATGTAAATGTATTTCATTTTTTGCTTTAAAATATGTAAATTTGGATGCAATTATTCAATGTTGAATTCTCAATATGTATTAAACTTTGCATTATATGAATTCAAAACAATTACCAGATTTTTCCTACTTTTTCCTTACTTTTTCTGATTTTTTTTACTAATTTTTCAAATATTCTTTTATTTTTTTCATATTAACGTATGATTAGATACAATATGCCCGTATCGTCGAGCCCAGCAATATGCGATACGCGTCAGACAACACTGAATGATTTTGATTATAATATGTAAATGTAAATATTTTCATTTTTTGCTTCAAAATATGTAAATTTTGTTCAATTGTTCAACGGTGAATCATGATTAAATCATCAATATGTACTCAACTTTGCATTATATGAATTCTTTGCAATTATCAGATTTTTTTCTAATTTTGTTTTTAATTTTTAAAGTTTTTTACTAATTTTCATAATTTTTTTAATATTTTTTTTCTATTTTTTAAATATTAAAATATGATACGATACGATACGCCCATATTGTAGAGTAAAATGGTGCACGATATGGTATGTGGTTGATAACACGTATATTGTGCCATCTTATATAAAGAAAAAGTATTAACCAATACAAACATAATATAATAAAAAAGTTGTGATGCTTAAATATAAGAAGCATACGAAGAAGAGAGCATATTATGGATGAGGGGAAGGAAATGGAGAAGCAAGAAGGCAAAGAAGAAGATAAATAAATAAAAAGAAAAAAAAGTTCAAGTGGACTACTTTTGTTGTATCCATCCATCCTATACACCAGTGGCATCTCAAATTATAGTGTCACATTAAGTTGGTTAACAGTTTATATCATGCCAATCCTTTACTTTTCGGGGCAAGATAATAATAAGGGTTTCTTGTATTTTTTTATCACTCTTGTAACTTTTTAAAAGTAAAAGTTACCAACAAAATGATGTTGAAGGTGATGATATTGAGAAAAGAAAAGATTATTTAGTTGATGATCTTGATTATAACATGTGATTCTTTATTTTTAATTATGATTTATTTAATGATGTTGTACTTATAATTTGAATTAATGTTCTTACCTAATTTTTAATTTATAAGAATTATTTAGATTTGTTTTTTAACCCTTAAACATATGAAGGGTGGTAAATCGGTAAGACCATATAATATTCCTATAGAAATTTGAAAAATACTAGAAGAAATAGGACTCACTTGGGTAACATGACTATTTAATGAAATATGGAAAAAATAAAAGATGCTCGAGGAATGGAGAGCAAGTACACTTATACCCATATATAAGAACAAGGGAGACATAAAAAATTGTGCGAATTATCGAGCCATACTATGAAATTATGGGAAAGAATTATCGAACGTAGGTTAAGACATGTATCAAATACAACAGAGAACCAATTTGGATTCATACCAGACAAATCTATTATTGAAGCGATTCACCTTTTAAGACGTCTTATGAAACATTTTAGAGCAAAAAAAAGGACCTTCACATGATATTTATTGATCTAGAAAAAGCTTATGATGGTACAAAAATATGTGTGAGAACTCATGAAGAAACGACAGACTTCTTTGAAGTTAATATTGGGTTATATCAAGGATAAACTTTAAGTACATACTTATTTATAATGGTGATTGATGAGTTAATAAAACATATTCAAAATGAAGTACCTTGGTGTATGTTATTTGCATATGACATTGTATTAGTGGAGTCTAAGGAAAAAGTTAATATAAAATTGCAACTGTGGAGAGAAACATTAGAAAGGTAAGGCCTCCGACTTAGTAGAACAAAAACAGAATATATGGAATGTAAGTTTGATCATTTGGTTACCTCAAGGGATATAGAAATTAAAATTAGCACACGTTGCATCCCCCAAAAGGAAAGTTTTAAATACTCAAGGGTCATTTGGTTACAGTATATATGGAATGTGAATTTTTCATGAATTTTAGAGATCTCTAAGTCATCCAAAAAAATTTAGTAATCAACTATGAAAACATAACTAGTTTGTGGTTAAGCGAGTTCTTTTTGCTTTAGACCTTATTGAGCCAATGCTCAAGGGTCAACCTAGGTGCTTTGAGGATTCACTCGTATTGGTGTATGTTTTCAAAATTCACTTTGAAAATGATTTTCAATCAAATCAAACTCGTGCACTTAGTTTAGAGAGTGAAGGATTTTAAGTTTTGAAAAACAGAAATTAGTTATGTTTTGAAAGTTAATTCTCAATTTTTTTTTGGATGACTTAGAGATCTCTAAAATTCATGAAAAATTCACAAATCATAGAGTGGAATGTAAAGATTTTAAACTTATTTTTACTTTATGATTTGGTGTTGTGAATTTGCAAAATTAAATTTGGAATAACCCACTGCTCAAGTGTTTCAAGATACTCTATTATACAAACACAAAGGGCTAAAGAATCCTATGTATCTTGGTCTACAGAACTCAAAATTGTATAATTTTAGTTTTGTTGGGAAGCAATGGATATCAACTTTCCAATAAGACTAATTTTATCAATTTTGGTTCACTGCAAATAGAGTTATGAGACTTTTACCAAGTTCTGTTATAGGAAAACATACTATACAGAAACAAAACCAGGAATTAAACGATCTTTCCAATTGAACGATCTTTCCTTGTTTTATCTCTACTGGGCTTGTGTGTTGATTCGGTGTTTTAAGTTTCAAATCATTTGGAGTAGCAGTTTAACAATGAAAAATAAAACAATCGACATATGGAAGATGTAGAAAACAAAGTTTCGGTTTTTAGAATCTAAATGCATGCAACCATCCGAATTTAAATGGCATCCACAACAAAATTAAAGCACATTATTGAATGAAAATGAAAGTAAATATATGGATCAACTTAAACATAGAGGGGGTTAGGAGTTATAGGAGTTTTATAGAATATAAAGAAGTAGAATAAAGAAAGCAAACAATTAGAGTGCATAAGTAGCAAACGAAATTTGCAGCATATATACTTGCTATTACAATATGGGGGTAGATGAAACTCCATTATTACAACCACTTTCTTGAATTGAATATTAAGAGGAGAATCAAGATTAACTAAGGAAGAAAATACTTACTTAACAACTTCTAAGAAGAAACAAATATATAAGAGGATCGTCCCCTTCCTCTCTTTGAGCCACCCTCTCTTCTTTCTCTCTAATTTGCAACACCTCTCCTCTCTCCTATGCTTTCCCTCTCTCTTCTCTCATGTTTTGACCAACCTTTCCAATGTCTTGAATGATGGAAATGAGTCCCCGACCTTTATTTATAGGCCAAGGGGAATCTTGCTAGACCTTTCATGGGGCGGATAGCCTCTTGGCCTAAATCCAATCCAAGCTCCATGACTAGCTTATATAGCCTTCACGTGGTACCCTAGACCTAGCACATGCAACCCTAGGTGGGTCAGTTTGGTCTTGGCTCGAGCCAACCTAGTTTTGATCCCATCGGTTAGGTAGGTTTTGGATTTGATTGGTTAGGGGTGGTTGTTTTCAATCAATAAAAGGGGAAGAAACGGACCAGCTATGATGGGTTCGTTCAATGATATGTGGCTAGGTAATGTTATGTTAATGTGGTTCGGCTAAGGTGTGTAGGGTGAAGATGGCTAAGGTGATTCAAAGCCATTCGGTCTAGTCAATGTAGCTTGATCAAAGCTAACCTAGGGGTCACGATTAGCCTAGATAAATTGAGTCTAAGCATGGTCAATTCAAATAGGTTAGGTTGGTGAGGTTTTTCATTTGGATTAGCTTTTGATATTGCCTTTGATAGAGTCGTGCCTTAACTTGATTTGTGCCTTGGGTCTTTCCTTAGTCCATATGCATTGAAGTTCTTCTTGATACTTGCTTTAATTGTAGTCTTAATTTTCGTTGATTATTCGAAGAGACGATTCAATTTTATTCTTGTTTGACTTGGCTTTTCATCCAATTCCTTAACTTTGATTTAAAAACATTTAATTTCAATTTTTTTTTTAAGAATTTTGTGAAATTTCTAATTTAAAGAAAGAGTTTTAAAATAAAATATTTAACGAAATTGACCTTTTTACAAAATTTATTTAGGGTGTTTATAAAAATGTAGAAGAAGTACGAACCGGTATCCATATCCGAAGGCTCCTTCTCGACCTCCACGTCTACTTCATGAGCTGGTTTTCGTGGAAGGAATTGGTCGTTGGCGGCATTACCGCAATAAATTCAAATGAGAATGGCGAAGAAGTTCGTCTCCGGAGCATTTGTTGTCGTCCTCGGGGGTTGAGTTGTGCGTCTCCTTTTTAGACGGTCGAAAAATATCATAAACCCTAAATACCCCCTCCCCGCTCTCTCTCTCTCTCAACGATACCTTCGTTCATGTGCGGACGGAAAACTGCCCCCACTCTCTCTCTCTCTCAACGATACCTTCGTTCATGTGCGGACGGAAAACCGCCTTTGTGTAATCCGGATCCTCTTCGTCGCTTATCTTTCCTCCAGGTGTAAGCGAAAGGAGGACGAAGCCCGTTGCCGGCTTTTTCTTCCTTCTCTCAGGGAGATCGCTGATAGGAAGGCCACCTACTCGCCGGAAGAGTCGGAGGGTAGCGATCGAGCTGGTTTCCGGTGCTTTGGTTTTGTGGAGGACGAGCGGCTGACGAACGCTTCTCGTGCAAGGATTCTCCGTGTTTTCGTTCTTTTTCGACTTCCACTCCCGTTCTCCTAATTTTAGACCATGAAGCTGAGCAAAACGGATGAACGGATAACACAAAGCAAAGACTTTTAGGCAGTGGGCGGATTTCTCCTGCTTCATTTCCCCGTTGTTTTGATGTAAGCGACGTTTTCTGTTTCGGACCATTTTTTGAATATTTGATCGTTAGCGCTGTGATCAAAGTGAAGTCTTTTTGTGTTCCCTTCGGTTTTCTTCTTTATTTCTTTGCAAAGGTAGCGAATTTGCATGTCTATTTGCTCATTTTCGTTTCTTTTTGAACCATCGTGTCGTCTAACCAAGTCTTTACGGGCTAAAGTCAAACACTAAGCCGTATCTCTGTTGTAGTCTGTCTCCATCTCCATCTTGGCTTTGTGCATCATGGTTTTTATGACACGACGGTGAAGCTTGAAGCTTGACCGGTTCACTTACAAGACTCGGTCTTGTTGCTCCCAGTGAATCGGCCGAGTCGAACATTTTGGCTTTAATGCTGAGTCCTGTCAAACTTTTTCGACCTTGTAAGGTGGTATACTTATCTTTTTAGTGAAGAGCATCATGCTGCCATCTGATGGGGATGTGTTTTTTCTTCCACCTTGATGGAGGCGTACACTTTATCAGGAAATGAGGTAAACGTTGGTAAATCGAGCTGTGGACAGCTCGATTTCTCAATTTAACCTAATTTTCCTGGATAACTGTGCTTGTTGAGGAAACATGATTTGGTGGGGTAATATGTGAATTTCGTACTGCCCACATCATGGTTAATAAGGAATCAGTGGTTTGGTAAGTTGTTCCTGAGTGCCTCTCCCCGAACCGATTCACTCTGACTGCGAGGGATCTATATTTTTCCTGCACAATCTGGTCCTCTTTCATGCAACCGTGCGTTCGCGCACACACAAAAAATGCACCTACACTCGCAGTTCAAAATTTCATGAGCCAAGCTTGGCGAAATTTAAAGCTTCGGTTTAATCTGGAAAATTTCCTCCCTCACGTATCAACACCTGTTTAAAGCTTTAACATGACGTCTGTTCAGCAAGCAACATTTGTAATGAACTGACATTACTTTAAAAGTGTTGTCGTTACCCTATCATGACATGTTTCCTTTTCTCCATGAGACCTGTCAGAGACGAATTTTTAAAATATTTTAAAAATCAGAAAAATCATGAAAAATGAAAACAACAAACAACAACTAAGACTTTTCTCATACTAGACGGGGTCGGCTACATAAATTCTTTGTTATCACAAATCCCTATTGTGTGCCATGTTAGCAATTAACTCAAAATAAGCTAGATCATTCTTTATTGTTTCTTTCATCCTCTACCTCTTTTAATACTTTCCAAATTTTGTTTTTCTAACCTTCTTACATGTTATCCTCTATTGGCATCACTCCTAATTTGTTTCTAATAACCTCATTATGTATAGGGTCTTTTCTTGTATGACCACTCATCCATCTCAACATCTTTATTTCTGTCACGGACATCTTTTGTACATGTTGATGATTAACTGCCTCACACTCAGAACCATAAAACATCGTAGGCCTAATTGCTGCTCTATAATATTTACTTTTTAACTTTAATGGTATCTTCTTATCACAAAGAATACCTTATGCTCCTCTCCATTTTAACTAACCAGCATTAATTCTATGCATAACATCTCCATCAATTCTTCCATCACATTGAAAAATTGACCCTAGGTATTTAAAACTTTCCTTTTGGGGGATGCAACGTGTGCTAATTTTAATTTCTATGTTCCTTGAGGTAACCAAATGATCAAACTTACATTCCATATATTATGTTTTTGTTCTACTAAGTCGGAGGCCTTAGCTTTCTAATGTTTCTCTCCATAGTTCGAATTTTCTATTAATTTTTTCCTTAGACTCCACTAATACAATGTCATATGCAAATAACATACACCAAGGTACTTCACCAATAAATAAGTACCTTGTTATCGTATCATAAGTTTTTTCACATCATACATGTCTCTTATAAGGTTAATATATGTCAATGGGATACCTCTTTTTTCCAAAGTTCTCTAAAAAACCTCCCTTGGTACCCTATCATAAGTTTTTTCTAGATCAATAAATATCACGTGAAGGTTTTTTTTTACTCTAAAATGTTCCATAAGACGTCTGAAAAGGTGAATCGCTTCAATAGTAGATCTTTCTGGCATAAATCCAAATTGGTTCTATGTTGTACTTGATACATGTCTTAACCTACGTTCGATAATTCTTTCCCATAATTTCATAGTATGGCTCATTAACTTGATACCTCGATAATTCGCACAATTTTGAATGTCTCCATTGTTCTTATATATGGGTATAAGTGTACTTGCTCTTCATTCCTCAGATATCTTTTGATTCTTTCATATTTCATTAAATAGTCTTGTGAGTCAAGTGATTCCTATTTCTCCTAGTATTTTCTACCGATTTACCACCCTTTATATGATTAAGAGCCTCTTTGACTTCATTCTTTTGAATACGTTGGTAGAAATTGTGGTTTATATACTTTTTTGATTTGGCTAACTATCCAAAGCAAATACTAACATATTTATTTTCATGAAAAAGATTATAAAAATAGTTTTCCATCTATTTCTTATATATCATTTGCCACTAAATTTTTTTCATCCTCGTCTTTTATGCATCTTTAGTTTTCTTATCTCTAGCCCTAACTATTCTAAAAATATCTCTTTCACCCTCTTTTGAGTTGAGTTTTTTATATAAGTCCTTCCAAATTTTAGCTTTTGCTTCACTCACGACTTTTTTCGCTTCCTTCTTTGCTTTCTTATAAACTTCTAAAGTTTCACTAGTTTTCTTAAAATCTCCCTACCTTCTTCATTTATATCCCCAAAACCAAAGTTTCCATGAATCCCTTGATATCCTAATGCCTCTTTACCGACATGTCCATTTAAGTCTCCTCCTAAACAAATCAATCTCCCTTTGTGGAATCTTTTGAAACACCTTATCTAATTCTTCCAAAAAAGTTGTCTTTATTACTGTCTTCTAGTCCTACTTGGGGTGTGTAAGCACAAACTATATTCAAAACCTTTGCTCCTAACACTAATTTCAACGTTATGATTCAGTCACAATATCGTTGTATGTGTACTACACTATCCTTTAAATCTTTATTTATGATAATACCAATTCCATTTCAAGCTTTTTCTTTTTAATTTAAAACGTGTATCCTCTATCTCCTTTGCTTTTCCTCCAACCCATTTTGTGTCTTATAAACATAGAATATGAATCTTTCTCCGAATCATAGTATCTATCACCTCCATTAGTTTACCGAGTAATGTTTCGATATTTGAAGAAGCAATATGAATCTTATTATATAGGACTAGCTTCCGTACTCCCTGCATCCGTCAATAATCAAAATGCAGAGACCCTCTTTGAAAAATTTTCACTACATTCGAACGACAATATATCAGGACTAACTTCTTTACCCACACCCGTCCATGATGTGGGAACCCTCTCTGCAATTGATTCAGTATATTCGGGCGAAAATGTAGTGACCCTTGGTTACTTATTACTTCATTCGGGCTCTACAACATGTTGCTAGGCGAGGACGCTCCAAAGCAATGCTCATAATTTTTGTAATCCATTTTATAAAAATCTGACGAAGTTTTACGTCGGCTATCGGAAGCCTAACACAACCCTCTTTTATCCAGGCTTCAGATCGACAATGCAAGGGTGATCCCTTACATGGGCGGAGTTAATCTCTCTTTTTTCCATTAATTTTTTTTCTAATAGCTTATTTTGTCCTATCCATGACTTCATAAAGGTAGCCCATAAATGGTTTCTCCTCGCTATCACCTAATCTTAAAACTTTTACTAAAGAACATGAAATCCTCAACAATTTAACACATGCATTCCAAAATGTACTCTTGAAGAGTGTCTCTAAAATTCGATTCAATTTTCTGTTTCTTCTATTTTGAGGCAACTCTGCAAATTGTTGACATTCATATGAGGAGGACATTTTCTTTAAGACTTGCTTATGTCTGTACATATAAGAAATTAGTTGCAAATTGAGTTGCAGTTGTATGAAGAAGCTCTGCACCATCTGTATATCTTCTCATCATACATAATACAAAGGCATGGTTATAGATAAATTTGATGATATCTTGGCAACACTCAGTTGCTGACGTTATCTCATCCATCTCATAAATATCTTTAAAGATGAGATCTAAACAATGGGTTGCGCATGGTGTCTAATAGAAAGTCCCATAAGTATCGGCTAACTCCTTTTGAGCTGATTTATAGTTAGCTGCATTATCTGTAATAAATTGGACTACATTCTCTAGCCCAACCTCGCATATCACCTTATCAAACTCTTGCCGTAGGATCTCTGTAGTGTGCCTCTTCTGTCATATATCTAGAGATCTAAAAAAACATAAGTCTTTTATGACATTAGATAAGAAAGATTAGCAAGGTCCTTTCTCGTATCTGTCCATTTGTCTGCTATCATGATAATTCATCTTGTCTCCTTCCATGACTCTCTCAAAGTCAAACAATATTCTTTCACTTTAATGACGATCTTGGCTAACATCTTTCTTCCCAATTTTTGATAAGATGACGTCTTGTATCTTGAACCAATATTAGCAATTGCATCTGTCATTGCTTGAAAATGAAAACTATTTGTTGCATTAAATGGAATGCATGTATCATAAAACCATCTGCCCACTTCAAGGTATGCTTGATCATGCAGTTGTTCTAAAGCCATAAGAACACAAATTTCAGGTTGAGCACAAGGTGTAGTGGTAGGAGGAAAAGAATGAATGTATGTTAGAAGCAACTTTTTCTCTACTCCTTCATGAGCTTTCTCTTCTACCTCTTCCAAAATTTTCAACAACCCTCTTTCTCTTGTTTGGTGGTCGAGAACTGCTACTACCAATATATGTTTTGGCATATGAAGGAATACTATCAATGAATCCAATAGCATCATCATCTTCCTCAAACATCTCTAAATCATCCTTTTGTTGTCTTCTCTCTTGTATACTATCAATCATATGAAGACATTATCATTTAATGTCTTCTGGCAAACTTATAACTCTACCTGTGTAAGGAGCAACTTCTTTTGTAGTCCCTACTAGGTGGTGCTTGAATCGTAAAGTTTCACCACTAGCCACCTTCTCACAAAACATACATTTGATATTTAATCTTTAATTCAATAAAAAAACCTGAAAATAAAAGCAATTCGTAAATCCCCAACTTCATGAATATAATAAAAATCATATCCACACACTTAATAACTTAATATTTTGTCATTCAAAAATAGGAAAACGCAAATAACATAAAAAAACAACAAATACAAAAAAAAAGAAAGAAAAACACAAAAAATATACCACAATCCGAGTTAGGAGGCTTGCACGGACACCGTAGACCACGTTTTTCAACTGTTGAACCCGAAGGAGGAGGCGAATCATGGAAAAAAAGCATGGGGAGCTCAAGAAAAATAACAGAAACCCGCAAAAATGTGGGTTTCTGTTCTGTCATGGACTTTTTATATTGTCTCTAGGTATATCGCCCGTATCGCACGATAACTAGGTTATCGTATTGTATTGTGCCCACGATGCGATATGGACAACACTGCATAATATTATGATTGATTTATCATTGTTGTGAAAGTTTTAGTATATATCTTTTGTTGAGCTATAATTAGTGGAATATAGATATATGCAACACAAATACATAATTACACGTAAGATGATTGTGAAAAAGCAAAAGCTACCTTCTTTTGTTGAGCTATAATAAGTGGAATATAGATATATGCAACACAAATACATAATTACATGCAGTGTTGTCCGTATCGCACCGTATCGTATCGTGGGCCACCACGATACGATACGGGCCCCCGTATCGCAGGTGCGGGCGTATCGCACCGTATCGTGCGATACGGCCCGTATCGTGCGATACGGCCCGTATCGCACGCCCGTATCGTGCGTACGCCCGTATCGTGCGTATCGCCCGTATCGCCCGTATCGTACGATACGGGCGATACACCCTGGGACCCTTATAAAGGGTCCCGGCCCGAGGGAAACCCGCGATTTTTCGCGGGTTTCCTCTCTCCTTTTGGGTTCTTCAAGCTCCCTAAGAGTCGGTTTTCGCCTCCTTGGTGTTCAAAGCTCTAAAATCGTGCCCTACGGTGTCCGTCCAAGCCTCCAAACTCGGATTTAGGTATATTTTTAATGTTTTTTTCCTTTTTTTTCTTTATATTTATTGTTTTTTGTGTTATTTCGGGTTTTTTTTTTGAATGACAAAATATGAAGTTATTAAGTGTGTGTATACGATTTTTATTGCATTCATGAAGTGGGAGACACTCGATTTGAGTGTTATTTGAAGATTGGGGGATTTACGAAGTGCTTTTATTTTCAGGTTTTTGTTTGAATTAAAGTACTCCATTGAGATGGCAGGAAGGGGTGGTAGAGACTCTCATTCAAAGTCTGATGATCCGGCATGGCAGTGGGGTATACCAGTTGAGGGTTCAAGGTTAAAAATCAGATGTTTATTTTGTGAAAAGGTGGTTAGTGGTGGAATTTCAAGGTTGAAACACCACCTAGCAGGAACCAGGAAAGAAGTTGCTCCATGCACAGGCAGAGTTAGAAGTGTGCCAGAAGGTATTAAATGGCAATGCTTGCAGATGATTGAGAGCATACAGGAAAGGAGACAACAAAAGGATGATTTCCAGATGTGTGAAGAAGCTGATGATGCTACTGCCACTGGAGTTGGATTCACTGATAGTTTGCCTTTAGATGCTAGAACAGATATTGGTAGTAGCAGTTCGCGAGCACCTAGCAGAGGAAAGAGGGTTGCATCTGAAGACTTTGGAGGTGGCAGAAGAGGAAGTTCAGGAAGGAGTAGAGGAAGAGCTTCTTCTTCTAGCATACATTCGTTCTTTCCTCCTTCCATTACACCTGGTGCTCAGCCAGGAATTCGTGCTGCTATGGCTTCAGAACAACTGCACGATCAAGCAGACCTTGCAGTGGGCAGATGGTTTTATGATACATGCATTCCATTTAATGCAGCAAACAGTTTTCATTTTCAAGCAATGGCAGATGCAATTGCTAACATTGGTCCAGGATACAGGATGCCCTCTTATCAGAAGTTGAGAGGGAAGATATTAGATCAGACCGTGATTGAAGTGCAGCAATACTGTTCGACTTTGAGACAATCGTGGAAGGAAACTGGATGCACTATCATGGCAGATGGATGAACCGATAGGCGAGGAAGGACATTGCTAAACTTTCTTGTATATTGTCCTAAAGGACTCATGTTTTTGAGATCTCTAGATATGTCAGAGGAGAGGCACACTGCAGAGATCCTACGAGAGGAATTTGATAAGGTTATACAAGAGGTTGGGCTAGAAAATGTAGTCCAATTGATTACAGATAATGCAGCTAACTACAAAGCAGCCGGAAAGGAGTTAGCTGATATTTATGGGACTTTCTACTGGACACCATGTGCAGCCCATTGTTTAGATCTCATCCTCGAGGACATCGGTGAGATGGATGAAATAAAGGCAGCAACTGAGTGTTGCCAAGATATTACAAAATTTATTTACAACCATGCATTTGTTTTATGTATGATGAGGAGATACACAGAAGGTGCAGAGCTTCTTCGCACAGTTGCAACTCGGTTCGCAACAAACTTCTTATCTGTACAGAGTATTGTGAGACAGAAGCAAGCTTTAAAGAGAATGTTCTCCTCAGATGAGTGGCAACAATTTGCAGAGTTGCCACAAAACAGAAGGAACAGAAAGTTAAATGAGATTGCAGAAACGGTTTTTAGAAGTTCATTTTGGAATGCATGTATCAGATTATTGAAAATTACTTGTCCTTTAGTGAAAGTTTTGAGATTGGCTGACAGCGAGGAGAAACCATCTATGGGCTACCTTTATGAATCCATGGACAGGGCAAAAGAAACAATCAGAAATAACTTTAATGGAAAAAAAAGAGATTATGTGCCCGTGTGGAAAATAATTGATAGTAGATGGAATAAACAATTGCATCAGCCTATTCATGCAGCAACCTACTATCTAAACCCATCATTGAGGTACTCAGCAACCTTCAAAAGGGACGGTGAGGTTAATCGAGGAATCATTGAATGCATCGACAGATTAGTCCCTGATGAGAGCATAGTAGATGCGATACATCGAGAGATGGAGATATATGATAATGCTCTTCACTTGATGGGTTTGCCTGTTGCAATTCGCAACCGCTCTACGATGCGTCCAGGTACATTGTTTATTTTCATATTTAAGTTCCATCTTACATTACTGTGGATTATTATGTCTCTAATGTTTATATTTTTTTTACAGATGTTTGGTGGAACAGGTTTGGAAGTGATTGTCCAAACCTTAGAGATTTTGCAGTTAGAGTCTTAAGCCAAACCTGTAGTGCAACAGGTTGTGAAAGAAATTGGAGTGTTTTTGAACACATCCATACAAAAAAGCGCAACAGGTTGGAATACAAAAGGCTTAATGATTTGGTTTATATTTGTTGTAACATGCGCCTTCGTGAAAGGTAATGTTGTATTACTTTCAAATTTTCAATTCGATATTATTTAACTTCAGTTTTCAATTGTTAATATTACTTACTAATTGTTTATCTTTGTTTGTGTCGTAGGCAATTAAAAAAAGTAAATAGAGAAGAAAGTCAGTTCGATCCAATAAGTTTGGATAATTTTGATATATTAGAAGATTGGGTTATGGAAGACACTGAAGAAAATGCCCTCCTAACAGAAGAAGACGTTGCCTGGATTAATTTGGAAGGAGCGCAACAACATTATGGAGATGAAGAATTTGATTTTGAAGAAGAAGGTGTGGGCGTGGCTGATGATGATGAGGATCTGCAACAAGGAGAAGATGAAGATTATTTAGTTGATGATCCTGATTACAATTTGTAAAATGTAACATTATATGTAACTGTAGTGTACTGTAAAGTGTAAACTATGTCTGTATTTTATTTTTTGGATTCAAAATATATAAATTTGGATGCAATTGTTCAATGTTGAATGCTCAATCTGTACTAAACTTACATTATATGAATTTAAAGCAATTATCAGATTTTTCCTGATTTTTCCTTGATTTTTTTCGATTTTTTACTATTTTTTATTAATTTTTAATTATTTTTACATTATTTTAATATTAAAGTACGATACGATACGATACGATACGATACGCCCGTATCGTGGAGCCCAACGATACACGATACGATACGCGTCAGACAACACTGATTACATGTAAGATAATTGTGAAAAAGCAAAAGCTACCTTCTTCTATTATGCTCTACATTTACCGCTAGCATCTGATACAACACATGTACTCTGATAATAGGACTTTTGTTTATTATCCTGCAAATTTCTTTAAAATGAAATAATTGGTTATTCTTCCATAATATTTTTTTTAATGTATTTTATACTAATTTGCATCTCATATGGTGATAGGTAGTGTTGTCTTACGCGCATCGTTGGGCACAACGATACGGGCGTATCGTATCGCTCGTATCGTACTTTAATATTAAAATAATATAAAATTTATTTAAAAAATCAAGAAAAATTAGTAAAAATCCGAAAAAAATAAAAATAAAATCAAGAAAAATCAGATAATTGCTTTAAATTCATATAATACAAAGTTTAGCACAGATTGAACATTTAACATTAAACAATTGCATCCAAAATTACATATTTTGAAGCAAAAAAAGAAATACATTTACATTTTACATATTGTAAATTTGTATCAGGATCATTAACTAAATAATCTTCATCTTCTCCTTGATAAAGATTCAAGGTTTCTCATCACCTTTTGCTTTAAAATGAAAATCTTCATCTCCTTCATGATGTTGTTGCACTTCAAATTAATTCATGTAATGTCTTCTTCAGTTAGGAGTGCATTTTCTTCGTTATCTTCCATAATCCACTCATCTAATATATCAAAATTAACAAATTGCTATCTTTGTACATGTAGTTGTCACATTTGCTAATTTTCATATATGAGCAAAACAATGAGCTCAATTTCTTTGATTATTGAGTCCATGATACCTCGGTGATGTGATATTATTACTTGATGATATCCCCTTTTTGTCTTACTAGAGACTAGCTTTTTAACTAATGCTTGAGCTTCATTTCTCGGTTCACAGACTGAGTTAAGCCTCACACACGTTGATCATGTTCAACTCAATGGAAGTCACGTAAGGTGGACCCTAAAATAGTGAAGTTGTGAAATGTCCACTCAATAAACCGAGACAACCAAATGTTTTTAATTGTTTTGCGATCTAATAAAATTAGAAACTGCTAGCAGAAATATACTTAAAAGTTGGCAACAGAAAGAGAAATGATTTGTCATAATTTTTATTTATTCATAAATTATTCTTATTCAATAAATAAAATTATAAACTCAAATTACAAGCATATCAGAGTATGCCTTAGAGGGAAGTAAAGAGAGGCCAGAAACCTGTAAAAAAATGTTTTTTTTTGAAAAAAAAAGGTTTTGAAAAGAAAAATTGAATTTTTTTGGGTGTATCGCCCGTATTGTACGATATTGTACCGTATCGTATGATACGACACGATAACCTGTATCTTACGATATAAGTTACTGTATCGGATCGCACGATACGATACGTATCGTACGATACAGATAATACTGGTGATAGGTTTGTACAGATACAAAGAATTTTGTATATATGGTCATAATTTTGTAGCAATTTCTTTATATGCATTTCATGCAGCACAGTGCATAATAGAGTTGCCCCATTCATTCTTTTCCTTTTGTTCTTCTTTTACATGCATACATGATATGCATTTCTATTTTTGGTTGACATAATGAAATCCAATTACATTTATAAATAAGGGGCGTATTGCAAGAATTGTATGTTGTTGTGTGATACGCCACTCTATCATGCGATAGAGTTAGATCTCCATATGCGATACATGACATGTATGATATCTTGGTTTCTCACGATATGATACAGAGCGATATGCATAACACTGCGTGAAAGGTCAAATAACTCTCTTCTCTTTTGCTTTCAGTTACTGAAATTCAAAAAATTGATCTTGGATGTGGACATAGCTGGTGCATTTAATTTGAACTCCCAAGTTCCCAATTGTCTGGTGGGAGTATCATATGCATTTTGCGGATCTGAGTACAGAACCATTACTTCTTTTGATTTTTGTAGTTTAGTTTTATTTAAGATTGGTCCTCTGGAGAGGAGGTAGATATGCAAATCCCAATAATAGAAATTCCCGGTTTGCCTGAAATCAACGAAAATTGGATTCTTTTATGTGTTCTTGTTCCTTCACAATTGAAAAGGATGGCTCTTCGGCCGACAAGTCAGAATTTTAAGCAATTTGCTACACTACAGCCTTCAAATTCCCCAAGTCCCCTCTGCTTTTGACTCACTCCAGCACCTTGCCTTCCTAGAGTACCGCATCCGGTGACCTTTATGGGATTTATGGTTACAATTTGCTGACATCAATATAGAGTTCATTTCTTAGAATGCTATAATGCAAATGATGTAATGGGCATGTAGGAAAAGATCAAGTGATCCGGCTTGCTGAGTCCAACATGTAAGGGATTCTGAGCCCATGCATTGGGAAGCAGTGCGTCAATGGTCAATAGCAGTTTCAAGTTTAGTGTATCTTAGGTTCCTAATCTTTTATTGCTAACTTTTAGGTTTCCAAATTTCCACCAATCATTAGCCCCTTAGTTACCATTTATTCTTTCTGTCTCTTTGTGTTTGACAGTATGTTTCTTAATGTTGTTCCGCTTTCATTTTCAATTATCGTTGCAGATCGTAGCTGCGTTTCAAACCCTGGACGAGATGGTTGCTAAAGCACGCCAATCTGTGACTGACTCTACCAAAGCTGCAGATTGGGAGATTGACACCAGTGCACCCTTTGAATCCGTCAAAGCTGCTGTCAGCTTGTTTGGTGAAGGAGCATTTTCTGCAGGGAAGCCAGCTTTGAAGAAGCCTAGGCCGCCTGCACCACCTTCTATTGAGGTACTCTTTTCGAATTCTTGTTCAAAGTGTTTTCTTTTTAAGGTGGCTTCACATTTAAAGCTGTTAACGGAGCTATTTTTGAAATTATAGGGAATCTTAATATGTTGGACATAGATTTCACAGTTACACTCTTAGATTTTTCAAGTTGTAAATTGGATAACGGGAAACCTGGAAAACTAGCAACCCTGCTGTTGGTTAAACTCCCAATTGAATTTGGGCATGAGCACACATAAAGTTAGCATTCTAGTAACAAGGGTCTAATCGGCAAGAGACCTTGCAGATGTTTTGCATATCTCTTTGGTGTCCGAATCACTATTAAATCTTTATTGTGGGACTGATCATAAATGTGCTAGTTTTCCGGTTGCGTTTGGACAAAGCATCGACGGCGTTATCGTAGTTTAGAGTTTAGACGTGTGGAAACACTAAAGACCCCTATCACATTTCCGTCAAGAAGCTCAAATTGCAAAGCGCAACTATGTACATTTGTTAAACTTGTCTTGCGCAACTAACAAAAGGGCTTCACTGATGGTTGTTTCTCCCTGGTGTTCCTGAACAGAAGCCAGTTGCAAAGGAAACACAGCTTCAGTTGGCTCAAAAGGAACTGCACAAGTACAAGGAACAACTACAAAATGCAGAGACGACAAAAGCCCAAGCTTTAGACGAGCTTGAGAAGGTGAGGAAAGCAGCCAGTGATCTGGCGGAAAAGCTTAATGCCACGAACAAGTTGAAGGAATTTGCCATCAAGGCTGCTGAGGTATGCTTCCTTCATGCCAAAGAACTTGAAGTTGCAAACTTTGCCAACATGAAAACCAATGAGACTTCGTGGCAGATGGAATTGGCTGAAACAACAGAACACTATGTAAGCATCACGTCAGAGCTTGATGGGGCCAAGCAAGAATTGAGAAGGATGAGCGAAGAGTTCTCTGCATTGATGAACGGCAAGGCTGCAGCTACCCAGGAGGCAGCAGATGCATCACAATGCATTGAAGCCAGCACTGAACGTGCACGTGAGCTCACCAAGCAGATCACTGCTGCTAGTGACTCACTAGCCCATGTCAAGCATGCCCACATGCAAGCCATGCAGGAGCAGGCTGATATCATGAAATCCTTGAATGAAAAATCTAGTGTAGCCCTGCAACAAACACAGAAGAAACTTGAAGCCCTTAGAAAGGAGATCAGCGATGAGAGTGATGGAGATCTTGAGACGAAATGGACAGCTAAAATGGCTGAAGTTGGAAGTATGCAGAAGCGGCTTGATTTGGCAAAAGCATCTCACATGAAGTCTGATGCGAGCATATCTACAGACCTAAATGAAGCGAAGGGAACTCTCCGGAAAGTTGCAGAAGAAGAAGAAGCTCAGAGAAGTTTACTTGATTCATTGAAGATAGAGCTTGAGAATGTCAGGAAGGAGCTTCAAGACTTGGAGGAAAAAGAGGCAGAAGCCGAAACAATCGCTGCGGATCTGCACCTGAAGCTTCAAAAGGCCAAGACCGAGCTTAACATGGCGCTTGCTGTGGAAGCAAAAGCCAAGTCTGATGAGCTCGTGTTGACTCTAAAGCAATTGTCTTCAGAGTCTGAAGAGGCTAAGGCAGAAGCTGATAAAGTGAGGCAAAAAACCGAAGAGCTGAAAAGAGAAGCTGAAACTACGAGAGACACCCTTGAAGATGTCGAGAAGAGACTCAAGGTTGCTCTGGTTGAGGCAGAAGCAGCCAAGGCAGCTGAAGCCAACGCTCTTAATCTGATCAAACCGTTGTCTGGGAAGACGAATGCGGCCTGCTCATCAACATCGGAACATGGTCCCGACATCACAATATCTAAGGAAGAATATGATTCTTTGAACAGTAAGGTGAATGGTGCTGACACTCTTGCTGGGATGAAAGTAGCTGCAGCCATGGCGCAAGTGGAAGCTATTAGGGCAAGTGAAAAGGAGGCTGAAAAGAAACTAGAATCAATGAGGAATGAAATTGAAGAAATCCAAGCTGTGACAGAGGAGACCCTGAAGAAGGCAGAAATGGCCGAGGCAGCAAGGAATGCAGTGGAAGGGGAGCTGAAGAGATGGCGGGAGCGCGAACAGAAGAGGTGGCCATATGTGGAATTGCCTCCGCGAGCACCGATTGACCAAAACGAGGATGATTCTGGAAAAGTTAATATAAGGCCGACCACAGGAACGGAGAAAGCTAATTGGCCAGAAAAGGCTGGGAGTAACAGCCGGAAAATGGAAAGATCATCAACGTTGAAGAAGCTACTTTTGCCAAGTTTGAGCGGCATCTTTCTCAGGAAGAAGAATCAGGTGGAAGGTGGGATGCCTTCATATCTCCCTGGCGAAAAGGTGATGTAAGAAGGCTTTGCACATATGTTGGGTGAATAATTATGATCTTGGTGAGTTGGATGGACAGTTTTTTTTCCCTTCTGACTTTGAGTTTGTATAATCCTGCACAGAGTGGAAGCAACCAAGCGCTTTTGAATTGTGTATAAAATGCTAGCGAATCGTGTTTGGACAAAATGATCATATTTCTGCTGGCTCAAACTTTGTTTTCTGAAGCGCGAGGACTCACGCATGCATTCTTGAGCAGAGCTCTGAACTGATAAATAATAGGTCAAAGTCTCCTGAGACGGATCCCTCCGTTGACGAGCCGAGCAGACATTTAAGTTTGTCTTGGCTCTGCAACGCCCGAAGACGTTGATTCTCCAACTACGGAGCTGGTACGTGCTTCATTGTAGTTGACTCAAGGTTCATATGAACATCTGACTTGATTTATCTAATGACGCTTCTTTAAGAGAAGAAAAAGGGGAAACGATCTCCCGACCCAAAGCACTCTCTCGCTCCTCCCTTGATTTACAAAGATGAAACAAGAAGGCTATGGATACGAATGACACGACTCATGCAACCCATCAAGGTTTGGGTACCCATCAGGGAAAGGAGAACGGAACTTATACCTGTTTAGTTAAGCTTCGGGTCAGGCCCAGATACAAGTACCTGAACCGCCCCATATGGACTCGAGAAACTAATAACTCAAGACGCTCTGCTCTGCTGATTACCTCAGCAGAGGAAAGCATTTGCAGATGTACTGTGAACAGAAAGGGTCCACTCAATTTGATAATAGGCATCCACAGCATGCAAAAATCATTTTTACACCCCCGGACTGCGACAAAGACCACGGCTTCATGAAATACATGGCCCCTTACAACAGACTATGTACCTCCGTAGACAGAAATGAATGATGAAACAGTCAGTGTATTTGAGGAACCTCACAAAAGAAACATCATTGCCAGAAAAAGAATAATTTGATACAAAGACGAACTCTTTTGTTTTTGTTTTTCTAATAATAAAAGACTAAATCTATATGAAAGAAACAAAATGTCAGATGAAACATTTTGCAACAGTCTCCTTCCTATCGCATCGAATCATTCACGTGTATTCAGGCAGTGTGTGCATTTTTCTCAATTCAACCACTTGGAATTACAACCGCAATGTTGACAAATGCCAAAATTCTAGCAGGCTAAGTCCAAAAGTAGCCCCACAATGAAAACAATCCGAAAGGCCAAGACGAAAGCTCTGAGGCAAGCCAATGTTTCCGGAAACAAGTCAAGTCCTTGGAGTTGTCATCATTGACGTGAACAGAAATGAACGATGCAGGAAGAATCCAGTGTCAATTACCTCAGGCCATCAGATTCCGCTGCAAGAAACAGAAATGAAAATATAGTTTTTTGCAAAAGAAAAATCAAAGAAGACCAAGTTGTGGAAGAAGATTTTACATGAAAATAGAAGGGAACAGAAATGCTAACAAACAAAACAAGGTCATTTTGAACAGGTGCAAACTTTTGACAATCAATGCACGTCGCGGACATCCAAGGAAGAATCAGGGAAGCGGCATTAGGTTTGGGTATAAAGTGTAAAAGAGATAAGATAACCTTAGTTGATCTTATGATAAATATAGCAAAAAAAGAAAAAAGAAAACCTAAAAAATGCATATGTCTATTGAGACTTAATTTGACAGTCAGAAAGAAACAACCTAAGGAAAAATAGGTAAAGTACAACCCAAAGGCCAAAATCCAAAATAAACTCAAAAACAAATCGTGCTGGATTTGTGGTAAGATTAGACATTGGGCTAATGAGTATCCCACGAAGAAAGCCAAAAACATGTGGCCATTGAGAGACTTATGGTCAACATAGTGACCATTGCACCTACATTTGGTGATAAATATTTTTCTCTTAAACCCAAAATCCTTTCTATTTATGAGTTACATGATTGAATTATAGACACTAATTCAAACTTATCAACCTTTATTTATGTCTTATCAAGCTATTTGTATGAGAACCATGACCTTAGGAGATCATTTAATTTCTGAAGTTAAGAAAGAAGTACATTGATAGCCCATCTAGCTAGGTTAGATCATTAGTGCCAGGTCCTTCATCAACTAAGGAGACCCCTTGTATCCCTAACTATTATAATTTTCCGTGAAGGGATTATCCTATTTACTTCATAAAGAAAAACGCCTGGGTTTCTTCAAAGCACCAAAGAATTGCAAGACAGGATAGGACCTTGTATTTTTGTTTCGTCAAAAGTGGGGGCTCATCTACTCCATGGGACCTAAACTAATATCCTCCTTTTTAAACCCGCTGAGAGCTCGCGATGTATCCCTCAATTTTCTCATCTCCTTTTTGCCTATGTGACTCCTTACTTTCTTGCCAAACATCTCGTAGGCAGATTTTGGTTCTCAAGGACATTCTTCATCGATATCAATAATATAGAGGCCAAGTTATTAATTTGGCTAGATCAGTTATATCATTCAGTGGTAATACTCCCCAAGATATCCATACCTCTCTCGCTGGCAGCTGAAATAGGGATAATAATATCAACAGTCAACAAATCAGAAACTCCATATTTCCAAAAGCTTAAAGGACCACTTTTGCATATATTAAGGAGAAGTTGTTAAATAAAATTACAATTCTACCAACATAAACTTCTAAAGGTAGTTGCTTATGCTCTTTCTATTACAATAACACAAATTAAATCACACTTACACAAGATGATTTTTTAATTTTTTTGTGTGACAGCAACATGGCGAGTGAAAGTTCCATTGAATTATATGAGACAAAATGTTTATGAAGAAAGTGAAGCCTATTTGGGCCTTTGTAGACACCCAAAAACTTTTTCAAAATATTTGATCTTTTAAAAAATTTGCCTTTTTAAGAAAAAATTATGGTTTTGGGTCTTTTAAGGGTTTTCAAATAAAGACACCTTAAACAAACTCATTTTCGCTCTAAAATTTCGTAGCAACCTCAAAATAAGGATAAATGACACCGCTCTCTAAAAAATCCAATTTTGACAAAGAGCAAAAAAAATGATTGCTTTGCCCTCAAGCCCAAATTGGCAGGTCTCTGCCTTTTCAAATGATTTCATTCAAAGAAAGGATGGTTTCAAACAATTTTCTTTAAAAAAACAAATAAAAATGAGACATTGAAAACCATAACAAAAAATGTTTGCAAAAATGTCAAATTTACCAAAAACCTTTGAAATTAAAATCAAATTCAAATTAGACCTCAAAAATTCGCCCGATTGAGGATAATCCTACTCCGGTACCATACACCCATCAAAGGGTTAAAGCGGTCCAAAAGTCTACACCCATCAAGGTTAAAGAGGTTCGAGACTCTACACCCATAAAAAGGATTAAAGTGGTTCGACACCCTATACCCAACAAAAGGTTAAAGTGGTTGAAACGGTAAAGATTAACTCAAAGAGCGAAAATAGGTCACCCATGCAGATAAACACTTGGAATGGAACTCAGTTATTTTCAAATATATCTCAAAAAAAAATCATTTTAAATAATCAAAAGAAATATTTGAAACCATGAATCTGAAATCAAGTGAAGGATTCAAGTCCGATTCAGGGATAAAGTTGTAAATCAAATAAAAAAAGGATAAAGATGAAGCCCACCGAAGATCTTGGAAGAAGGCATGATCTTAGGGCCAAAAAGAAAAATCCGATCTCAAAGCGGCAACAAAAAGGCAAAGACCGAGGTCATTCATCAAATATGGACCAAGACGAAGGACCTAATCTCGAACGGGCTAGGAAAGTTGAAGCCAAGATGGGCTAGGTCAAATCAAGAGCCTACGGTCAAAGGCAAAAGACTCGATTTATAATCAAGTTGAACAAGTCAATGTGTGGATTGAAAGAAGACATGAACCAAGCTAAGACTCCATCAAATATAAGGCTGCCCCAAGTTGAACTTAGCCTGACCACATCCATTTACACTCAGTCGGCTGCACCAAATCAAGTCTAGCCGATCATATTCAAAGGCACTTGACCGCCTCATACTAAACCAAGTCACTTGGCCGATGTAGCCACATGGGGTTGGGATAGCATTGACCAAAGGGGACCGTCAAGACGACCCACGTGATTGCCTTGGGTTCAACCAAGGATTTGATCAAGATGGGGGCTCCAAAGGCCCACCCAATCCAAATCGTGAAAGGTAATAGGCCTTCCCCTTTTGAGGCCTATAAAAAGGGACCTTGGGGATGGGTTTTCAACATTCACAAGATTGAAGAAAGAGGGGAAACAATCTTAGAGAGAGAGAGCTGCAACAAGAGGGAAAGAAAGAGAGAGAAAAGAGAGGAAGAAGGAGGAACCACCCCTCCAATTTCCAGATTCGGTGCTCAAGGAGGCTCCTCTTATAAGTTCCAAACCCTCTTCTCTTCTTTAATCTCTTTTTCCATGCTTTCATCCATTGAAAGGGGTTGTATTAATGGAGCCAATGTCTTCCCCATGATGTAATGGAATAGAAATGTTATCCATTTCGTTTCTTTACATTTTGTGCCTATTACGTGTTTGATTGCAAGTTTCTCCTACCTCTCTATACGATATACTATCTTATATCTTCTAACCCCCTCTATGCTTAAGATATAAATATATTTCAATTAATTTCCTTCAGTCATTTACTTTAAAGTATTGTGATTAATCTTTTCATTTAGGATGAAATGCATCCATGAATATTTTAAACACAAAAATATGTTTTTAACATCCTACATTTGTCTAATGTTTTATTTTTAATTTCTGTCTGTCTACTCCAAATAATCTGAAATTTGGTACACCGGATCTTTACACACATATAATAAAATTTTCAAGAATTTTAGGGCCACGCAACCACATAAATAAAATAGATAAAAACCAGACAAATTTAGATCCAAGTCTGTCTAGTCTGTGTTTCCTGCAATAGAGGTTGGGTAATCATCATGTAACTTTGTATATAGTAAACCAAATCTATCGAAAGTCTCATTCGAAAGTTGACATTCATAGCTTTCCAACAAGACTAAATTCATAAAAATCAAAGCTTTGTGTATCAAAATACAGACGTTTCTTTAAACCTTTGTATTTCTTTAATAGATCAATTTCTAACACCTAAGCAAAGACACTTCTTAGGTTTAATTTTGTTTAATCCTAGCTATTCAATCCCAAACACAAAAATAAAATAAAAATAGTTCTAGGATCTTCAAATTCTTGTTTACATACTGTAAAAATTTCATGAATTTTGGAGATTCTGAAACTATTTAAAAAAAATCTAAAAACAAGCTCTGAAACTAGAATCAGTTTCTCTATTTCAGAACTTAGAAAATTTTCCTTCCTTAGATAAAGTGCATGTTTTGGTTGATGCAATTGGATTCGAAAGAGAATTTTTGAAAACACACTTTGTCCAAACAAATCCTCAAAGCGTCTAGGCTGACCCTTGAGCGTCGGTTCAAGAAGGTCTATGACAAAAAGATCTCACTTCCCCATAATCGCATTGAAGTTAGAAAATATAACTTTGCTAGTTTAAGCAAACTACCTGGCATGCTTGCTTACGACGTAGTGTGTGAAAGATTATTTGAAGTCTCTACATAGACTTTGGAGTAAAATTTTCACATTATAGGTTTAAAGATAGAGATGTTAATGTGGGCTTAATGATATGGGCCTATAAAATACTGGCCCGACTTGACCCTATAGACATATACGTACATATGTATATATATTATATGTGCATGTGTGTGCATGTATGTTTGTATGTGTGTGCATGTGTATATATGTATATATAATATATGGCCTACGGTTGACCGAGCATGACCCTTGTCAATCCCCATGACTAGACAGGCCATTTGGTCCAACTCTAGAAATGGGCCTAGAAATGTCTAGTCAGTCTCATTTTGACATCTCTACTTAAAGATCTTAAATGTTTTATCCTCGCTTTACTAGCTAAACAAGGTTGGCAACTGTTACATGACACACTGTTTATTTTTAAAGTCTTCAAACAGAAAAACTTCCCACATTGTGGATTTAGGGAAATCTCAAATGGACATAATCCCTCTTGTGCTTGGAGAAGCATCCTCATGGGCTAGAGCTTGGTAGATGGTAGAGTGTGCTTACACATCCTAGGATTCCTTAAGCGTTTCACCGATGGTCCGATTATCGTTCACCATATGCTACATGACAACAACATAATCCTAATTGATAGAGATTGATAAGAATCCAAGAGCAAGTTGAGACAAGTTGGGCAAAGCCAATCAGGTTTTGTAATAAATCCATAGGACATAGATTGATCGGACAACAACTGGTCCAACTCAATTCTTTCAATCGATTTATTTATCCCAACTCGGAACCAGCTCAAGCAGTCAAGAATAGGATTCCAAGAGATCTAAGCATTAGTTACTATTAGCAAACAAGAGTTAATTTCTCATCCTTTTAAGAAGCATTAGATTTCCTAGGAGTTAAATGCTCTATTCATTTTCAAGGTGACTATTTAGTACTTTAGGTAGCAATAGTTTGTTAGCCGTTTTAAATTAATTAGGACACAAATTATAATATTTTGAAAATTACATCATTTAGTTTTAGTGCTCAACTTAGAGGGTTGTTCTAAACTATATAAACCTATCTATATGAATGAAAACCGTGGTGGTGATTTCCTATAGAGTTTCTATGTTTCAAATTTCTCTCTTATCCTTAATTGGTGGTGAGTGAGTCAGTCTTTATTACCTTCGTGAGTCATATCCATTGTGTAGTAGATTGTATGTGGGCGAGTGACAGTTGGTGAGTCATATCCAACTTGTGAGTGTGTGTTGGTGAGTTACATCCAATAAGTGTGTGTTTGAGCTCACTAAAAACATATTCAGCTACTTTCATTTAATGCTTCTTGGTTAACCAAGATCTTCTCGACTCACGATTCACATCATTTAGTGCTTTCATTAAAAAGAGAGGATTCACAACACCAGACAACCAATTTTCACTCTACCTTCTCTAACATATCTCATCCTTCTCTTCTTTCTCTCTCATTACTATTATCACTCTACCCACGTGTAAACACCCAATTTTTTTTAAAATAAATTTTTTTATCTTTTAAAAATTTATTTTTTTGGAAGCTATGGGTTTTTAAAAAAAATACATCAAATGAACTCATTTTGGTATTATAATTTTCCAGAAACCTCAAAATGATGATATATTGCATCCCCTTCAAAAAAAATAAAATTTGAACAAAATTTTATAAAAATAACTATTTTGCCCTCAATACCAAATTGACAAGATTCTGCCTTTTTAAATGATTGCCTTTAAAGAAAGGATAATTTCAAATGATTCTTTTATATAAACAAATAAAAATGAGAACATTGAGAATCAAACCCAAAAATGTTTGTAAATTAATAAATTTATAAAATTCTAAAACCCTTGAAATTCATAAAAAAGTTAAATTCAAACCAGACCTCATAAATTCGCCCAATTGAGAAGGGTCTCATTCCAAGACCTGATACTAAGGGTTAAAGTGATTCGATACCCTACACTCGTTGAAGTGGTTAAAGTGGTTTGATACCCTACACTCACGAAAAGGGTTAAATGATCAAAGTGGTTATAGAGTGACTCATGTCACAAAAGTAGGTCACTCTTGCAAAGAAAAACTAGGAATGAAACTTAGTGTTTTTTTTAAAATAATATTTGAAGATTTCATTAAATTTGATGTTTTCAAATATAAAAATAATTTTAAAGAAAGTGTTTGAAACCATACCTGCAATATATAAAATTTGGACAACTTACCAAGTGTAGTTTATTTTAATATGGAAGAAAGCAAATACATTGAATCCAGCCACAAGCAATGGTCACTTACCATATCTTGCCAACCGAACCATTAAATTGAGTTGAATGGAAGACCATCATATTTCATGAACAAGGAAGTACAAGAAATGATCGAAAATTCACATACATGACCAAGCTCATGCATATGGTCTTTACGTTTGAATTTGTAAGGTGCACAGTCTTATTCAATCATCTCCTTTTTCAGTAAATATTATGTGTTTGTAATTAAGGAGCTTAAGTCTCTATGAAGATGTATTGATTCAGATTCATAGGCTAGCCCATCTTTCTTTCATGTGGTCTTCGTTATATACTATGATATGGATTCTTTCAACTCCATAACATAACTTAAGATCATGAATCTCTTAATCTCCCTATTCTCACATGATAATTAGGATTTAGTTTGTTATTTTATGGTTGTAGATTCGATTTTAATTCGGATTAAAATACAAGCATAATTCTAAAAATCTAAAATCTGTTTTTCTACACTCTTGCACATGTTCGGTAAAAGATTTCTCTTTTGATAAAATTTTTAAGAATTTTAGGCTTGTTAAACATCATTAATAAAATAAAATCTTTTTTATAAAAATTAGGACAAATTCTGGGAAACGAGAAGTTCCTATGACATAGGTTGGGTTATTCCTAAATATCTTTCTGCACAGTGAAACAAATCTATTGAAAATGGTCTCATTAAAAATCTGAAATCCATATCTTTCCAATAAGACCAATTTCATAAAAATCGGAGGTCTAAGCACAAAAATATAATAGTTTTTCTAAACCTTCGATGTTTTGGCACATGTCTATCCCGAATGTTTGAGTAAGGTCTGTTTCTAGATTGAATTACATGAATCTATAGCATATAAAATAAAAATAAAAATATTTTTTGAATCTGTGCATGGAAGTATATCCTCTATAAATTTTTCAGAATTTTTAGAAACCCAAAACTATTTAAAAAAAAATATGAAACAAGCCTTTGAAAACATAACCAGTTTTTGTTTTTCAAGACTTGAAATATTTATAAGTCAAGAACCAAAATCACGATTTTATCAAGCTTTTGAATTTGAAATGTTGTTTTGAAAACTTACCAGATCTCGAATAATTTTCAAAGCGTCTAGGTTGACCCTTAAGCATCGATTCAAGAAGGCTTACGTCGACAAAAGTTCACTTATCCACGATCGCTACATAGAAGTCAGAAATCAATCTTTGTTAGTTTGAGTAAACTAACTGGCACGTTCGTACACACGACGTAGTTCGAAAATCTCTTTTCAAATCTCTACATAGGTTTTGAAATAAAAATTCACATCTACAGATTTGGGATACCTGGTGGAACGTAAATCTTTGAAAATTATTTGATTCATTCTTGTTTTTTCAAACACAAACAAATTTGAAATTGTGATTTTAAACTTCTCTCTTTTTCAAATCCTTTATTTTAAGTTCAAATTTCAGCAACTCAATAATGTCGTGTTTGGATGAGTCCTTTGAAAATATGTCAAGGAAGGCCTCATCAAAATTTCAAAATCGGTTTTCCAAAACCATAAAAAAGTCTTCTCAAGTTTGAGAAGAAGAAATTGCCTTTTTGAAGAGGAGATCAATACAAGTTGAAAGAAAAATTGAGGCCCTAGAGGTCAAGGCACATCATTCCCATGGAAAATCATCTTGGGTATATAAAGAGAAAAACCATATCCGAAAAACCAAATTGAGGCCAAAATCCGATGAAGGATATTAGGCCGCCAATGAAGCAAATGTTGAGATCAAATCGTCTAACCTTGCTAATCATCCAAATACCCTTTTGTTTATAAAAAAATAAAAAAAGTTCTCTATTTTGAAAAACCAAAAAAATCTGGAAAATTTTCAAAAATAAAAATAATTTGAAAATAAAAAATTTGAAATTCAAGAAAGTAAAATGGAAAAGAAAGTTTATATCCCAAGGCACACAAGTAGAGTGGGGCATGAGAGTCACTTCACACAAATGATCCAAAATTTTTCAAAATTGGTTGCTCTGATGGGTTCTATTCTCATGTGCACCATTACATACACAAGGAAGAATGAGTGTTGCACACAGATAGGCTTGGAGGATGAAATCCAAGACCTTGAAAAGCAATGGGAGCTCAAATACATGCATGAACTATAGTACCCTCAGGATGCCTGCAAGGAAGCTTGCCCTCACCATGTAAAGGTAGACAAGCTCGAAAAAGGTATACTTGAAACTTCTTTCAAAACTCTCTACTTGATCCTCCTCTTTGTTGTGTAGGACTAGTAGATTATTCATATGCATTTTATCACACTCATGCACCCACAACCCTACAAAATGTGCCAAAGGATGTGGATTTTAAAGGTGTGGTGAATGTCCTACACCAACAAAAAGAATTTCAAAATGAAAATGAAAATGAAAATAAAATAAAAATAAAATTTAAAACTTGGTAGACACGGTAATTCCTAAGGCATGCATCAACATCTTAGGTATACCTAACCATACCAGGTATAAAAAATCTTTTTAAGTCTAGGTTTGTACCATAAACCCAAGCCTATGTCTATCACTTCCCCAAATATCCATAAACCAACCAAGGGACGGACTATGGTTTCCCTTGGAATCCATTTCTCTCAATTTTGCAAGGGATCAAACATGCTCTCCCTTTGCATCCAAATAAACACAAACCATCAACCCCTAGGGGCACATTGGGTTGCACCTAGTATCTATCCCCCCATCATCCACCTACTAAGAGAACCCAAGTCGCACCCTTCCAAGGCCATCCATCTCCTAAAGGAACCCAATTCACCCAAGTCCTCCACTCCCAATGTCGTGTGCATCCTAGGAGAGTCAAATCCCTTCACCCTAGAAGCCATAGACCTCCAAGGTATAACCAATAAAATTCAAGTGTATAACCATGTTGTAGATGATACACTATTCCAGGTCATTCTTTTTATGAAAACTTTTAAAAGCTCAAAAAGCTTTGGAATATGTTACTAAACATGGGGTGTACACCATACCAGGGTCTAGGAGTTAAAAACCAAGGTAAGCTAAAACCCATCCTACCTCTACCTAACCTGGGTCCATATGACTTAGGATACAACCCACCCATACCCACTAAGGCACCACCTAAGACCAATTGGGTCAAGGGTGACCTAGAGTCGACTAAAATCGAAACCTATGGTTTGGACCTCTTGTTTGGAGTCTAATTCATGGTGTTTTCTTTGTAGGTTTGATGGAAGACCCCTTTTATTGAAAAAATAAAAAATATATGTATTTTGAAAAACCAAAAAATTTAGAAAACTCCCAAAAACAAAAAATATTTAAAAAATCTCAAAATTCTAAAAAGAAAGTCATTTATATTCTTTCTTTTAACATTTGTTTGGAAAAACCCTAAAAATGTTGGTTTTCAAAATCGGGTATAAACTCAAGCATTGGTTTTGACAAAATCCATATGCATTCTCAAACCCAAATTATCTCATAATCCTTTTATGCACTGTAAACACCCTAAATAAATTTTGCAGAAACATGACTCAACACACTCTCGAAAAATAACTTGTTTTGAAACCTTGCATTAAATTGGAAATTTTTGCAAGACCCTTAAAACGGAGATTTTGAAGTTAAATATTTTCAAATCAAAGTTGAGTTAAAGCCTAATCAAACAAGGATGAAGCCGAACTGTCTCATCGAAGAATCAACGAAGATCACGACCACAACAAGCATCAAGCTGGACATGGACCAAGGAAAGACCCAAGGCACATATCACGGTCAATCCCATATTGGCTAAGGCACACGACTTGATCGGGCCAATGGGGCTCATCTAGACAAATCTTCATGAAGACTTGGTTCAAGCATGCAAGGCAGATTCAAGTTTAAGGCATCGAGTTCAAACGAAGCCACATTAACCTAGCCTACCTAATCCACTTTAGCCGAGCCACATTAACCTAGCCTACCTAATCCACTTTGGCCGGACCAAATTGACTTCACCCACCCAATCCACCTTGATTGAAACACATTGACTTAACCCATCTAACCCATATGGACCAAACCACATTGACTTAACCCACCTAGGCCACATTGGCCGAACCACATTAAACCTAACTTAGCTCGAGCCAAGGCAAAACCGACCACTTAGGGATGCACTTGCTGGGTCCATGTTGACCTAGGGGACCACATGAAGGCCAAGTGAAGGAGCTTGGGGATGACCATGAAATTTGGATTGGGTTTGGGCCAAGGAGCTGCCCACCCCATGGAAGGCACTAGAGCCCCCCCTTTACCTATAAATAGAAGCCAAGGGGGGCTCATTTCCAGCATCTAGTACTTGAAGGGAGTTGCCAAAACATGAGAGAAGAGAGAGGGAGAGCTTAGGAGAGAGGGGGAGTGCTGCAAGTTAGAGAGAGAGTGAGAGAAAAGAAGAGAAGAGAGAAAAGGGAGGAAGAAGGAGAGGTTTCAAGAAAAGAAGCGGTCGAATTCCCCATTGTGAATCCGGTTCCTATGTTGCTAAGTGAGCATTTCTTTCCCTTTTCCAATGTTAATTCTTCTCTTAACATTCAATTCAAGGAAGGGGTTGTAATAATGGAGCTTTGTCTCCCCCATGTTGTAATAGCAAGTAGATATGCTGCCAATTTCATTTTCTATGCACTCTACTTGTTTGTTTTCTTGATTTTACCTGTCTATACTCTATAAAACTCCTATAACTCTTAACCTCCTCTATGCTTAAGCTAATATACATATTTACATTTATTTCTCTTCAATAATTTACTTTGGGTTTGCTGTGATTATGCCATTTAATTTTGGGTGAGTTGTATCATGTATGTTGCAAACAAAAAAAAATTGTTTTCAGCATCTCTCTATATGTCTGATGTTTTAATTTTGATTTCCTCATTTCTACTCTCATTGACCTAAAATTTGAAAAACTTTATCTACACACACCAACCCACATAGGAGAAAATGTTCAAGAATTTTAGGGCCGTTCAACTATGTAATTAAAAGTGTTTAAGATCGAGAAAATCCAGAACCGTCTCTATCAAAACGTATTTCTTGCAACAGAGCCTGATAATCATCCCATAACTCTATCTGTAGTTATCCAATTTTAGTGAAACTTTATTCATTGGAGAGTTGACATCCATAGATTTCCATCAAGACCAAGTGCACAAAAATCAAAGCTCTGTACATTGAGATACAAACCTTTTTTTAGGTCTCTCTATTTCTATGACAGAACAGTTCTGATAGTCTGAGTAGAGACATCTTCTTGGTTTAATTTTGAATAATCACAATACCCAAAAATATAATAAAAATATTTTCAGAGTCCCTACATTTGTGTCATGAATTTTTCATAATTTTTGGGAACTTGAAAGACACTGAAAGAAAATCAGAAAGCAAGGTTTGAAAACAAAACCAATTTCTATTTTTCAGAACTTGGTCTTCGAAAACACTAAGTGCACGAATTTGATCATGTTTTTCTCGAATTTTCTTGAAGTAGATTTGGAATCATACCTACACCAATGAGTCATAAAAGTACCTAGGCTGACCCTTGAGCATTAGTTCAATAAGGTCTAAGGTGATAAGATCTTGCTAGCAACAAATCGCCAAATAAGTCAGATTTATAAACTTCACTAGTTTTTGGAAACTAGCTAGCATGCTCACGCATAAACGAAGTAGGTTTGAAGAGTTTATTTCAAGTCTCTACATAGGCTTGGAGTGAAATTTTCACATCTACAGAATTAGCACGCCCGGTGGGACTCGAGTCTTTGATGGTTGGTTGATTTGGTGTTGGCTTTTAATTCACTTTTTTGAAAATCTTTTTTATCTATCTTTGTGCACTAGTTGATTTTGAAATAATGTTAAGTTTGGATAATTCCTTTGAAAACATGTCAAGGAAAGCCTCATCACATTTCTCAAATCGGTTTTCTAAAACCACAACGAAATCCTCTAAAACCCTAGATGAAGAGCTTGCCTCTTTGTGGGAAAAAGCAATGAAACTTAGAAGGGAAATTGAGGCCCTAATCCAAAAGGCCACATCATTCCCATGAAAAATCATCTCGGGTACATAGAGAGAAAAACCATACCCGAAAAACCAAATTGAGATAAAAATCTGATGAAGGAAATGAGTCCACAAGTATAGCAAGTGTTGAGATCGAATCATCCAACCTTGCTAATCATCCAAACACCCCTTTTTCCAATGAAAAACCAAAAAAATTCTTCATTTGGAAAAATAAAAAAAATCTAGAAAATGTTCAAAAATAAATATAGATGCACCCGCAAACCTTGCGAATCACACACATGCACCCACAAACTCACCAAATGTGCCAATGGATATAGATTTTCAAGGTGCGTCGAATGTCCCGCACCAATAAAAATAATTTCAAAAGGAAAAATAAGATCAAAATATGGTAGACATGATTACTCCTAAGGAATGCATCGACATCTTAGGTACACCTAACCCTGCCATGAATAAAAATATTCCTTTGAGCCTAGGTTTGTATTATGAACCCAAACCTATGGCCATGATTTCTCCAAACATCCAAAAACCCACGAAGGGACCAACCATGGTTTCCCTTGGAATCCATACCTTCACAATTTGCAAGAGATCAAACATGCTCTCCCTTTGCATATACGTAAACCGTCCACCCCTAGGGGCGCATTGGGTTGCACCTAGGATCAATCCCAAACCGCCTAGGGTCGCAAGCGTCACTCGAGTCAAACACCTTTCAAGTCAACCATCCCCTAGGAGACCCTCACCATAGAGCCGTCCATCTCCTAGGAACCTCCAAATGTGTAGAGTCGTCCATCTTCTAAGGAAGCCCAAGCCATCTCTAACCCATACATCCCAATTCCTACCCAAATCAACTCGTGTTTATGACTATGATATGGATGACACCTTATTCCAAGGTCATCCTCTTTACAAAAATTCTCCAAACTCAAGAAGCCTTGGAATATGATGTTGAACATGGGATATATACTGCACTAAGGTCTAGGAGCCCAAAACCAAGGTAGGTTTGATCCCATCTTGCTACAACATAACCCAGGTCGACATGGATTGGGCTACACCCCATCCATACCCCCTGAGCCACCACCTAAGACCAATTGGGTCAAGGGTGCCCTAGAACCCACTAACACCAAAACTTATGGCTTAGACCTCTTGCTTAGAGTCTAATTCATTGTGTTTTCTTTGTAGGTTTGATGGAAGACTCATCTTTTTAAAAAAATCTAAAAAAAATTATATTTGGAAAAACCAAAAAAATTGAAAAACTTTCAAAATCCAAAAATATTTGAAAAACCTGAAAATTTCAAAAAGAAAGTCTTTTGTGTTCATTCTCCTAGCCTTTGCTTGGGAAAAGCCAAAAAAATCTCAAAATCTCAAAAAGAAAGTCTTTTACATTCATCACTCTAGTTTGTGTTTAGAAAAAGACAAAAAAAATCAAAAATTTTGAAAACTCCAAAAATCTTAGCAATGTACAAGGCCCATTTTTGAGTTCTTCAAAGCCCATGTATATATCTAAACCTAAATTGTCCAAGTTCATTATGCATAACCCCACTCTCTTGCATGATACTTCCCTAAAAATTAAAGTACTTGAGAGTGATCAAAGGAAGGAGGAAGATCCCCTTATCCACGAGGAAGATCAAGCCTCCGAGCTTCTTGAATTTTATAGAATCCTTGACATGAGAAAACCTTCAAATTCCATAAGAGAGGATTTTCTAGAGATCAATCTATGGAGTGAGTCTAACCCAAAGTGTGTCAAAATAGGTGCTTGTTTGCATGAGCAAGAAAGAGTATCATTCATTGCATTTTTGAAATCCTATGCAGATGTATTTGCGTGGACCTATAAAGACATGTCGTGTCTAGACCGTAGGATCGTAAAACATCATCTTCCCTTAGAACTAAATGCAAAACCCATGAAACAAAAGCTTAGAAAAATCCATCTCGATGTTCACTCCTAAGTGAAAGAGGGATTAAAAGATCTTTTGAAAGTTGAATTTATAAAACCCATTGTTTATTCCGAATGGCTTTTAAATATTGTTGTGGATAGCATTGCAAATCATGAAATATTTTCTTTCATGAATGACTATTCGGGTTATAACCAAATCAGGTTAGCACCAAAAGATCAGGCAAAAACTGCTTTTACTACACCTTGGGGCACATACTATTACACAGTTATTTTTTGGATAACTTAGAAATCTCCAAAATTCATGAAAACTTCACTGTCTACAAAATACTATGTAGAGATTCTAAGATTATTTTTGTTTTGTGTTTTGCTATTGTGGATTTATAGAATTAAACCTGGAACATACCTCTACTCAGGTATTTTAAGATATTCTCTTATAGAAACACAGTGGCCTAAAGAAACCTCTGTATCTTAGTGTACAAAACTCTAAATTCTATGATTTTAGTCTTACTGGAAAGCTAAGGATATCAACTTTCCAATGAAACTAATTTTATCAAATTTGGTAACAGAGTTATGGGACTTTTACTTAACCCTTGTTGAAGGAAAACAAACTCTATAGAAACTGAATATAAATTTGACTAATTTATTTATTATTTTATTCATGAAAGTACATGACCCTAAAATTCTTGAAAATTTTATTTCTAGTGGGTTTATGTGTGTAGATTAAGTGCCTTAAATTTTACAGTATTCAGAATAGTGGTCTAGAAATGAAAAATGAAACAATAGAGATATATCGGATGTAGGAAAACAGAGTTTCAGGTTTAGAACATACATGCATCCATCCATCTAAATTTAAAAGCCATCCACAACTAAATTAAAGCAAATAACTGAAAGGGAATGAATGTAAATACATATTTAGCTTAAACATAGAGGGGATTAGGAGATATAAGTGGGTATAAAATATAGAGAGGTAGAGAAACATGTAAACAAACAAGTAGAATGCATAAGTATAAACGAAAGGAAATGGGCAACACTTCTACTTGTTATTACTACATGGGAGGAGACTAGAGATCTATTAATACAACTCCTTTTCAAATTGAATATGAAGAAGAGAGTGTAAAGACCAGCTAACGAGAAAGGAAACTTACTCACAAGGACTCTAATGGCACACGACTCCAAGGAGGGAGGGGATGTTCCCTTTCTTCTTCTTCTCTTACTCTCTTTTTTCTTTCTTTTCTCTCACTCTCTCTTGTTGCAATACCTCCCCTCTCCCCTAGACCCCTTCCTATACTTCTCTCAAGTCTTGGCAAATCCCTCCAATGCTTCCAATGTTAGAAATCATCCCCCCTTGGCCTCTATTTATAGGCCAAGGGAGGGGGCTGCTAGACCCTTCTTTGATATGGATTGGGCATGGGTTCCTTGACCCAAGTCTTGATGAATTTCTTGGCTAGACCAAAGGCCATCACGCTCCACTGACCACAGAGCATCAATCCGAGGATCGACCATTCCCTGCAAGATATCAATCCGAGAATCAACCAATTCACAGCAAAGTTCAGTCCGAAAATACAGAGGAATAGAGAGAAAGAGAGAGGAAGAAGGAGAAGAAGGGGAAGAAAGGAGGCCGGCCCAGTTCCGATGTCTGACGATCATCCGAAGAAGTTCCTCCACGTTCCCTCTCCATTATACAGGTTGGAATCCTTTAACAAAGTAGTTTTAGTTCATGCAAATCTGAAAAACCATAGATTCTGCAGACTTGTATAAGAATCGAATCCACAACCTATGTTCGTGATCTCTATCAATACAAATATGCGTAATTCCTTCATGAATGAAACAAAAATCCATGTTTGAATGATTTCCATGCTTTGTTAGGGATTTCCATGCTTTGTTAGGACTGAATACAGGTTGAACATCGTTCCAAACCAAGTTAGGAACATTATAAAATTTTCTGCAAATTTGATTTCTGAAACTGTCTGTGCACACATGTCTGATCACAAAATTATTCTGAATGAACGGATAATTCAATTGATGATTAAATTTTTCACGTCTGATCTACATATATCAAACATGACTGGATAAAATTTTGAGGAATTTTTATGATCGTTTGCTTAGCCAATTAGATCCGTGAAGTTTTACAAAAAATTAGATTGCGTTTTACCAAAACAGAATGTTCAGAAACAGACCCCTATTCTTTTGTTCATATCTCTTCAACCACTGATTATAATTTCATGAAATTTGATTATCTTGAAAGCTAACATAGTTTTCTAACAAAATAAATTTTGTCAAATTTGTATGTCTAAGTACAGAGATATGGCTGTTTTTCTGAGCCTCTAACTCATAGAAATAGGACTGTTCCGATTTTCATAACAGTCTCTGGTTCTGGATTTAATTCTCAGAAATTACAAAATAAAAATACAAAATAAAAATATATTAGGGTTCTGCATACATATATCGTCCTTCTTTAACATTTTTAGAATTTTTGCAGAATAAGAGGTATTTTTAAAAATTCAGAGAATAGGTCTCTGAAACTGAACAGATTCTACAATTTTCATAATCTGAAATTTTTCAGAAATCAAGAACTTAGGCACAAATCTGAAACTTTGAAAAATCTGGGTTTCCCTTTTTTGATTTAATGGATTCAAACACTTTTCAAGAGTCTAGGCTGACTCTTGAGCGCCGGTTCAAGAAGGCCTATGTCGAAAAGATCTCACTTGTCCACAATCGTCCTTAGAAGTCAGAAAATCAGAATTTGTTAGTTTTAACAAACTAACTAGCACGCTCGCACAACACGACGTAGCTCAAGGGTTTGATTTCAAATCCCAAACGATTTGAAAATAAATTCACATCTACAACCTCCACATTCTCCATCGTGGAGTTCGTGCATTATAGCCCTAGCCTCATCAAGGTCTACACACCTCAATAAGATGTCAGTAAAACTCTTTTTGTAGAGAACTCCTCCCACAATCACATATCGGGTTGAAATTTTTCGAATAAAAGCTTTACCCTTAAAAGAAGAAAATTCTGAAAATCCTCCATTTTCTAAAAAGTCTTTAATATCTTAAAACCAGGGTTTTTCAATAGAATTTTGGTCATTTTGGCAAATCTCCAAATCGTTGGTGGATGGAGTAGATGAGGAAAGTATTTTATAGCTTAAGCATAGAGGGGATTAGAAGTATAGAGGGTATATAACGTATAGGAAGGAGAAACATTAAAGCAAACACTTGGCGTGCATGTGTGTGTATGGTGTTTCATCCACGAAAATTAAATTTGCAGCAAACCTAGATTATTACAACTTGGGGGGAGATGAAACTCCATTAATACAACCCCATTTAATGAATTTAAAGGAAGAGAATCAAAACTTAGATTGAGTAAGAAATGTCTTACACGATTTTGGAATATGAAAGACCGGGTTTCAATGATGAAGCCGACCTTCCTCTTGATTGTCTTTCTTCCAACTCCCACAAGTTCTCACCTAGCTCCCTCTTCTTCTCACACTAGAGGACGTCCCTCCTTGTTGGAAACTTCTGCTCCTAGCCTAACACACACCCCTTTGGAGAGCCTCTCTCTCCTCTCTTTCCAAGCCCCCTTTTCATGCCCCCCCCTTGGCCCTTTTTATAGGCCAAGGGGGGCTGGTTCTAGTCTCTTCCATGGGGCGGGTTGGACCAGCTCCTTGTTGTTTCTTGATCCAATTTGGCCCAGCCATAGGTGGTCCCTCTTGTTGACTTGAACCAGCCCATGTGGGCTGGGCCTAGGTGCGGCCGACTTGGTCTTTGGGTGCAGCCGATTCAAGCTTGTCTAATGTTTTGTCCTAGCATGTATTGAACTTGATACTAAGTAGTGGCCAGGTATGCCTAATTAGGCTTTTCCAATTCAATGCCTCATTTGATATTTGATTCTTGAATGATCCGGCTCCACTTTGATTTTGATTCCATACGGCTTCACCATGGTCTCGAGTTCAACTTGAAATGTTCTTGAATTGGATGAGCTTGAACTAGGTCCTGGATAAGCTCGATCTTCTCCTGGTTTTCGATAAGCTTCTGAATTTGATCTTGATTCTGATATGCTCCATCTTTATCTTCTTTGCTTTTTGGGAATCGATGTGGATCCAGGATTGGGTCTCACCTATTTATCTGCTTCAAGAACTCATGGGCTATTTGAATTTAAAACCTTTATTTTGAAATATTCCCCAAAAGGCTTAAACTTTAAAATTTGGGGTTTTGAATTTAAAGGTTCATAAAGGCTTTAAATTGGCTTTCAAATTTAGGAGTTTTTGAAAATATTTGAAAATTTTGGGTGTTTACAGAAGCCATTCGCCAACTCTTCAAAAGTTACAAACTAGCTCAAGTCATAGGAAGCAAGCCACTTCGAGGCAATTCCCTTAAGGGAGAGGGGGAACCAATATATCCACTTGGCAGAGTCCTTCTTTTTCTTGTAAGCTCTGCGAGAAAAGAGTTGTAGTGGGGATCTAGGGTTCCCCGTGCCATCATACCGATGGAAGTTCGGTATGTGGTCATCACTATCCGTTTGGTAATCTGAAGGGAGAAAATCGGATAGTGCGTACGATCTTTTCTCTTTTGCTTGGCCTCTCAACAGTTGTTAGAGGGCTTTTCGATCATTCAGTATGAAAGATTCGTATTCTTTGTACCCCTCCACGATGGAGGTTTCTTTGGGCTTTCTCGACTTGCTTGGCTTTTTCTTAGCCTTGGCTTGTTTGCCATGAGATAAGCAAGACTCGGCCGCCTTAGCCTCTTGGCTAAGGGTGGCGATCCTTGCCTCAAATTCTTTTTGCGGGTCTATGTAGAGTACTTAGTTATTTAAAGAAGACCATTTTCCTTGGGATGCATTATGAAAAATATCCTTTTTGTTCATGAAGAATATAGTGATGCTAACTAGATTGCCAAGAAATTTCGAAGCAATGGGTTTTCTTGATATATATTGATCTTGTGAGGTGGTGTTGTCATTTAGAAGTTCAAGAAAATGACTATTTTGACTCGATCTATGTTTTAGAATAGTTATTTGTTTTCGATGAAACTGTGATAGAAGTAGAATGACTTAAGAGACCTATATCTAGTTTACATATGGTTAAAAGTTATTTCTTGCTATTTTAGTACATTATAATATCATGACTACAACTGCTAAAGTCAAAGGTCTCAGGTACAATAAAAGACAAAAGTAACACCTCTAAGTTAGACTTAAGTTTGTAAAGAAACTTATGTTTGATGGGGTCATGGTTGTAGACTTTATTAGATTCAAAGAAAATACAGTTTATCTTTTAACTAAGGGGCTAGAAGTATCCCTACTTGAGAAATCTTAGTTAGGGATGGGACTACAAGCCATGAGTTATTCACATACAGTAGAAACCCAACTTATTTGAGTTGAGATCTCATGAAATAGGTTTAATATAATAATAATAAGTTGTTTGGTGAATTGGATGATAATAAATTAAAGGTAATATTTTAAATATATATATGTCTATTTCTTATAAACCTGAAAGTGTCAGGACTACAAGTTAATAAGAGATTATTCTTTGAATGGTATCAAGTCTTAAGGCATGATGCTAGTAGTACATCCTTTGTTATGCCCACCTAAGTGATTGATGTTATGAGGTCACTGTAGACGCGCGAAAATCCCCGCCTCTTCGCCTTTTTCAGGGCTTTGGAGCGGATCCTCTCGTGTGTCTAAGGCCTATGTATGCAAATAGGGCGTGCCAACTAGCTTACCTAAGCTAGCGAAGATATTTTTAACACTGACTTCTAAACGTGGCGACTGTGAGCAAGTAAGCTCTTGTCGTCGCAGACCTTCTTGCACCGATGCGCAAGGGTCAGTCTGTACGCTTTGCAAAAATCGAGTTTTTGGAGAGAAAATCTATGAAGCGGTTCGAGGTGTCTATTTTGGGTCTTTAAGATGTGATTGCATATTTTAGATCACGTGGATTTGCACGTGCCTAAGTCTTTTCTTTTATCCCTTTTCGGGCCACCTAGTTTGTGTGTTATGAACACTCCACTACATGGGCGAATTCGAGCGGGGCTTGCTTCGATGCAATATGCGTCCTACCTCGTGGTATGGCGTAGATGCGATGCAAACTCACGCTACTCCAAAGGGAAAACCCGAAACGTAAAGACAATACTGAAGGGAAATAATCGAAGGGAAATAACCGAAGGGAAATAACCGAAGGGAGATATGTATATAGATTATGTATATGAGCCCTTACTCGGGTCTTACAAATAAGAGCGAAGGCTCAATGTGGGTGCGTGCTTGAATTGAAAGACTTACACACACGACATGAAATTAAACCCAAATAGAAATTGCAGTATGGCCTTGACTAAGGTCTTGGGAGTAAGAGCGAAGGCTCAATGTGTGTGAGAGTGCTTGAATTGAAAGACTTACTCACACAACATGAAATGAAACCCAAATAGAAATTGCAGTATGGCCTTGACTAAGGTCTTGGGAGTAAGAGCGAAGGCTCAATGTGTGTGAGAGTGCTTGAATTGAAGTACTACACACACGACATAAATGAAACCCAAATATAACTGCAATATGGCCTTTACTAAGGTCTTGGGAGTAAGAGCGAAGGCTCAATGTGTGTGAAAGTGCTTGAATTGAAAGACTTACTCACACAACATGAAATGAAACCCAAATAGTATAGGTCGGCCCTTACTTGGGTCTTTCAAATAAGAGCGAAAGCTCAATGTGTGTGAGAGTGCTTGAATTGAAAGACTTACTCACACGACATGAAATGAAACCCAAATAGTATAGGTCGGCCCTTACTTGGGTCTTTCAAATAAGAGCGAAAGCTCAATGTGTGTGAGTGCTTGAATTGAAAGACTACGCACCCAACTTAAACAAAACCCTTCGAAAATGAAAGTATATATATACACTTATGTATTAGGGGCTGATTAGGCCCGTGTGTGTTCAAAATCGTGCACGACTAAGAGAGTGCACGTGTGTGGTTGTGCCAAGCCACGTTATTACAAGCGGGGGGAGACTATGCTCCGTTATTACAACCCCGTATCAAATTGAATCTCAAGCAAGTATACAACTAAGGACCGAGTTTAGGCACTTACGAGTAGCTGGTCCGTAGAGGCCTTGCTTGAGCGTGGGCTTGGTCTTCGCCTTAGGCTGCAAATGGGAGCTCCGCGAGGATAGGTGATCAAGGGTGCTGGCCGGCTGCAAGTGGGGCGCGGGATAGGCGCCTCAACGGTGGCCGATTGCAAGTGGATGTCGCCTCGATGTGGGGGGTTTAAGGGGCTGGACCAAGGGAGTATTTAGGGTCACTAGGAAAGTCGAGGGTTTTAGGAAAGGTGGACCTAAAAGGTGAGTTTATGGGAAAGCCGAGTGGGAGTCTTAGGGGAAAGCCGAATGGGATCGAATGGTTAGGTAGTGGCCGATAGTTTAGTTTAGGGAATGGAGAGGGAGTAGAGAAGGGTTTAGGTAGAGTTAGGGAAGGCTTACCGAATGGGGAAAGGCGGTGGATGAAGAGAGAAGCAGCCGGATGTGGGAGCTCGGCTGGTTCGGTTGGGTGAAGGTGGTGGCGTCCGGCTGGGGGATGGTGGTGGATGGAAGAGGGAAGGTGGCGGTGCAGGTAGAGCTGGTGGAGCAGATGGAGCAGGCGGGCAGGTGGAGAGTGGTCCCGGCTGGGCAGAAGAAGGATGGTCCCGGCTGGGTGGGGTGAGGGCTCTAGCTTGCAAAACCCGCCCCCAAGGGGGGGGGGTTTAAATAGGGGATGGGTAGGTCGGTTAGGGCTGGGCTTGGGGTAGTGGTTAGGTGGTTTAGGTAGGGTGGTATGTAGATAAGGTGGGCTGGAAAGGGTTGGGCCAGATATTTTGGAAACTAGGGGTTTGGGTAGGTTGTGGGCTAGGGGTGGTTTAGGGGTTTAGGGCTAGGTTAGGTGGTTGGGTTTTAGGGTGAGGTTTAGTGAGCTAGTTTAGGTGATTAGGCTAGGTTTAGGCTAGGATTAGGGAAATTAATCTATGTTTAGGGAAGGATTAGGGAAGTGGGTTAGGTGATTAGGTTGGGATTAGGCCGGGATTAGGGAAGTGGGTTAGGTGATTAGGTTCAGATTAGGGGTGGATTAGGGGTTTAGGCTAGGATTAGGCATTTTGGGTTAGGTTTAGGTGAAGGAGCTCCCTTAGCATGGCCCATAGACCTTGACCACCTCATGTTGGTGCAGCCCTAGGTTAGGTTTTAGCTAATTACTAGCTTAAACCCACTCAATTAGGCTAACCCACATGATTAAACCCAAACTTGACACACAAGTCAAGCTTAATACAACACTCTTGATATTTTCCATCCCCACTCTCTCTCATGCCCAATATCCCACGTGAATTTCAAGTGGGCCCCACCTCCATTTATGAGAAGGTGATGTGGGCCATGGATATGGATATTGGATTGGATCTCTGGATCCAAATCCAAAACCACGTCCACCTATGGGTTTGGATTGGGATCTGGATATATATGGTCCAGATCCAATCCAAACTGAACTCTGACTCCTTCGAGCTGGGTTTGAAACGGACGATTCGTGCGGGGCCTGATAGCATCAGTACTCCGTCTGCGTTGGGTCTTCGCCAACATGGTCGTCCGCCTCCGTTTCTGCCTTCCGGAGATGACTTCAAATGATATTTTGATAAGAAAGGGTCTTGGACGTTCGAGATCCTGGGGGTGTGAATCAGATACAAGAGTTGCTGTGCTGGGCTTGACATGTGCTCCGGTTCCGGGCTCTTCTTAGCTCTCCTGGTCTTGTCTTGATCGGGCCCAGCCGCTTCGGGGTTTCAAAACATGTTTTAAAAAGGTTTTTAAAAGCTATTTTATATGTTTTTGAAAGATACAGTTTAAAACATATATACAGGGTTGTGTGGAAGGCTCTTGGGTTTCCAGACTCAAAATGGCCCTTTGGGGCTGCTTTTACAAAACCAGATGAATTTGAGAAATTCGTGGGATTTCGGGGTGTTTACAGATGCCCCTCTTTGGCCTTGTCCAAATAGATTTGGATAAGGGCAAAGATGACAAACACTCCTTTCAATGTCTCCCGAGATCTATCCACGAAGAATATGGGATTGTCCCAATTTTTAGCAAAAAGCTCAATTTTCAAACTCTGGTAGGAGGAGATATCATGCCAAAGGGTTCTACATGGAATCTGGTCCTGAATGGAATCATGTTCATGCAAGTACCATGCGTGGAATGCAGATGACATGGGTGTGGTGCCAAGAGTGGCGACCTCCCAGAGACCAGATGTGGTCGAACTCTAGAGACTTACAAGGTCTATTGCTCCAAGTGAGCAAATCCTATGCTGTTCGATGTTCGGTTTTCAAAACTTATTTACAAAAGTTATTTACAAAAGGGACAACTGTCTTGAGCCTCGATCCTAAGGATCTCGAGCTCTTCGTGCTTGCCCTTGTTTGAGTCTTAACACTCGCTTATCTAGTGGAGGTTTTATAAGAAAATAAGCTTCATTCCAAATTCCTACGCCTTACTCGAAACGTCGAATTCTCAAACAAGACGAAATTCAAGTAAGTAAATCCTATTTTTACTTTAGGATTCCTTGAAATGAACCATGCTTTAGCTTGGGATAAGCCAGGGATGGGAAGGAGATACCACGGTCCCTTCTGAAGCGTCCCGTGGTTTAAGGCATAGAATGCGGAAAACTGCTCTTTTTGAGCTTTTTGGCCTCTTTTTCCTTTTTTTTTTTCATAGAGGGTCTCCCTTTGGGAGTATTTTTTCTTTAATCCCTCTTTTTCATAAGAGAATCCATTTTTCTTTTTGAAGTCTGGTTTCTTTCTTTTGGAAAGAGACTTTGAATGGGAAATTCCCTTTTGTTTTGGGCCTTTGTTTTCCTTTTAGAAATAGAAGAGAAGAGGGGAGGACTTATCCCAAGCCTACACTCGATCCATTCCAGATCAGCCTATTTAGAAATAGCACGTACTACTTGCAAGTATCTTGCTATGTTGAACTAGGCCTTTCTTTGTAAGAAGAAGGATTTTGAAATGTAACCACGATTTTGAAAACTCCACTTTTTCACAAGTGCGAATTCTCTCACTTAGGGTCACACGAGTTTGCCTTGGCACCTTATTCACATGTCTCAGGGCAGCTATCCCTATTAAGTTTTCGAAAACTGGAATTTAATCCAGATCCTACACATGATACTTCTTTAAGTATTGAATATTGATAGGATCTGCTAAATTCCTACCTTCTACATCGATCAACCAATACGAATTGTTCGTAGTGGTTGCTCGTACAACATAGGGTCCATCCCAGTTGGGGTGCCACTTGCCTAGGGGGTGTGGGCCACGATGGTGGATGGTTTTTAAGACCAGATCTCCCACTTCAAAGTGGCGAGGTCTCATGTGTTTGCTATAATGTCGGGCTATCCTTTGCCGGTATGCACGAGTATGATCCATGGCAAGGAGTCGCCTCTCATCTAGCAAATCTAGTTCGGCCATCCTAGCATGCTGAAGCGTCTCTAGGGGGAGGTCGAGTGTTATGGTGTAAGAAATGAATGCAATTGAGTATGAATGGAAAGAATGGCGTTTGTGCCATAGACCAACTCGAATGGTGTGGCATTCGTGGGAGTCCGGATGGAAGTCCTATAAGCCCATAAGGCTTCATCCAGCTTCTCGTGCCACGTCCTACCCTTCTCTAAGGTTTTCTCAATAATACTAATGAGAGTCTTGTTTGTGGCTTCGGCTTGGCCGTTGCCTTGAGGGTAGTAGGGCGAGGAGAAGTGGTGAGTTATGCCATACGTGTTGCACAACTTAACCATCCGCTCATTCTTGAATGGGGTACCATTATCAGACACAAGGTCTCGTGGAACCCCAAATCGAGCCAAGATATTCCTCCAGATGAAAGCCACCACATGTTGCCCCATTACATTTGTTAGGGAAATGGCTTCCACCCACTTGGAGAAATACTCCGTGGCTGCTAAAATAAAACGATGCCCATTCGAGGCCTTTGGAAATATTGGGCCTACAATGTCAAACGCCCACATGGTAAATGGCCAGGGGCTGACCACAGAATGCAATGCAGATGAAGGGATATGAATGGCGTGCCCATGCACTTGACATGGATGACACTTCCTAACATGATCGTGACAATCCTTTTTCAGGGTGGACCAAAAATAGCCCCCTCTAAGTATTTTCATCGCCATCATGTTGGCATTAACATGACCTCCACATTCTCCATCGTGGAACTCATGCATCACTATCCTAGCCTCCTCTAGGTCGATACACCTAAGCAGAATGCCGGTAAAACTCTTTTTGTATAAGACCCCACCCAGAATGGTGTATCGGGTCGAAATCTTACGAATGAATGCCTTATCTTTGGATGTGGCATCCTCGGCAAATCCCCCATTTTCTAAAAATTGTTTTATGTCATAGAACCAGGGTTTTTCAATAGACTCTGGGTTGTTTTGGCAAATATCCAAGTCGTGTGTGGGTGGATGGGGCGCATGCCATATTTTCAAAGATTTGGTCCCTGAAATGGGATCGACCTTCAGGGCTGAACCCAAGGAGGAGAGGGCATCGGCGATGCTATTGTCCTCTCTTCCTACGTGTGTGAGTTTACACGACTGGAAGGATTGGACCAATCGAGTGGCCAACTCGTGATATGGAAGTAGTTTCTCATTACGTACTTGGAAAATTTTTAAAACCTGGTTTATGACAAGGAGCGAATCTCCAAAGACCTCGATGCATGATGCCCCTAGAGTTTTCGAAACCCTTAAGCCTTGTATGAGTGCTTCATACTCAGCTATGTTGTTGGAACATTCGAAATCTAAGCGGACTGCTATGGGAATCTCGCCCTTTTCAGGGGAGATTAGGATGACCCCAGCACCAGCCCCTCGTTGGTTTCGTGCCCCGTCGAAGTGCATCTTCCACACTTGGTTTTTGAAAGAATTTGCCAAAATGTGGTTTTGAAAATGGTTTTGCAATATGCCTTCATCAGGCATTTCGACAAGAGTGGGATATGCGTCCTCTAAGGGGAATTCAGCCACGTAATCTGCTAGTGCTTGCCCCTTAATGGAGACCTGGTGATGGTATTTCAGATCATACTCCATTAGAAGGAGTTGCCATTTACCCAATCTACCCGTGAGAATGGGTTTTTCGAACAAGTGCTTGATTGGATCAAGCTTGGACACTATCCAGATCTCATGATCTAGGAAATAATGTCTGAACTTTTGGCAGGCCCAGACTAGGGCCAAGCACGTCTTCTCCATGGCTTGATAATTTCGTTCATAAGCCAAGAGAGTTTTCGAAATATAGTAGATGGCATACTCCTTATGGGTGTCATCTTCGTATTGAGCCAACAGGGCTCCTAAAGCGTTTACATGCACGGAGATGTATAATAAAAGCGGTTTTCCTTGCTTTGGAGGATTCAAAATGGGGGGATTAACCAAGTATGCCTTCAGTCTCTCGAAGGACTTTTGACATTCGTCATCCCATAAGAATTTCGTACCCTTCCTCAACAGTTTGTTGAAGGGTTCGCATCTAGTTGCCAGATTCGATATGAATCGGCGCACGGATTGTAATCGACCCTGGAGGCTACGGATTTGGGTGAGATTGGAGGGTGGAGCCATGTCTATGATGGCTCGACACTTAGAGGGGTCGACTTCTATTCCCCTTTGGCTTACCATAAAGCCCAGAAGCTTCCCTGATTCTACCCCGAACACACATTTTTGAGGGTTTTGCTTTACTTTGTAAAGCCTAAGCCTTTCGAAAATCTTTTGTAAACATTCGATATGGGTGCATCGGGTTTTGGATTTCGCCAAGAGATCATCTACATACACTTCTACAAGCTCATGAATTTGATCATGGAAGATCGTGTTCATGGCTCGTTGGTATGTTGCGCCGGCATTTTTTAAACCAAAGGGCATGACTGTATAGCAGTACGTGCCCCATGGGGTTGTGAAGGCGGTCTTACCCTGATCTCGTGGACTTAGTTTGATTTGATTATAACCTGAATAGCCATCCATGAATGAAAACATTTCATGATTCGCAGTACTATCGACTATCAAATCTATGTTGGGTAAAGGATAATTATCCTTTGGAGTGGCTTTATTCAGGTTTCTGAAATCGATGCATATTCGAATTTTCCCACTGGTTTTTCGAACTACAATGATATTTGACAACCAATCAGAATACGCAATGGGTTTTATAAATCCGGCTCTTAGCAGATCTTCTAAACACTCTTTGACTTGCGTGTGTACATTCGGGTGTATTTTCCTAAGCTTCTGCTTTATGGGTTTTACACCTGTATCTAAGGGAAGACGATGCTCGACTATGCTGGGATCTATGCCCGACATGTCTTCATACGTCCATGCAAACACATCTAAATAGGTTTGTAGAAATGCAATGAATGCTAACTTTTCAGTTTCATGCAAGCATGCGCCTATTTTGATGGTTTTGGGATTGGAATCATCCCCTAGGTTCACCTCTACGAAATCTCCTCCTACTGATTGGGAAGGTCTTTCAAAATCGAGAATTCTATGAAATTCTGGGAGCTCAGAAGTGGGATCTTCCTCAAGGGGATCCACTTCTGGGCTTTGATAATTCTCGTGGGCTATAGACCCGAGGGAACTTGATGCGTGGTTTTCAAAATAACCTGGTTTTGTACTTGGATTTTCAAGTGATTTCGAAATTTTTGGTCTGGCTATGCAGACGACGTTTCTTTCGAAATCCTTTTCTTTTGCCAAAGTCCTACCAGGAGCAGCTATGTACAAAATCTTTTTGGTATTTTCCAAATTTTTGATTTTTTTGGGTTTTTGTAAAACAAGAACCTTGGGAACTATACAAAGCACTCTTTTTTCGAGTTTTTGTTTTTCCATTGTTTTTGGTTTTTCTTGTTTTTCGATTTTTTTGATTTTATGTTTTTCAAATGTTTTTGGTATTTTTAGAAAAAGGGATCTTCCGTCATACCTACAAAGGGAAAACACTACGGGTTAGACTCGGAATAGGAGATCTAAATCGTAGGTCTCTGCTAAGACAGGCTCCGGGGTACCCTTGACCCAGGTGGTCACAGGGGGTGGCTCCGGCGGTATTCGGGGAGTGTAGCCGATCCCATATCGGCTTGGGTTGGCCCTAGGTAGGATGGGCTCTAGGAGACCTTGGTTTTGTGCCCCTAGACTCTTGTAGGGCGTGTAGCCCATGTTCAATAACATGTTCCACGACTTTTTGTTTTTTGAAAAGGTTGGATATAAATCGTGATCTTGGAACATGCTATCGTCCATATTAGGCTCGTATGGCCTCTTGTCCAAGGGTTTTGGAAATAGGAAACGCTTGGGTTTTCCTAGGAGGATTAGAGTCGGGAGGGGGCCTGCTTTGGGCGGCCCCTTCACACATACAACCTTCCTAGGGTTGTTCAACATGAGCCGAAGTGGCTCAACCATAATTTGCCCCAGGTTAGCCTCATGGGCCTGGGAGCTTGATAAACAAGGGGAGTTTATGATCCCCTGAAGCTGTGGGTGACTCTCACCTAGGATCACTACGACCTGGTCCCTAAAAGGGATCTTAACACACCTGTGGAAGGTGGATGGCACAGCGCACAAACTGTGTATCCAGGGCCTTCCCAGCAACAGGTTATAATGGGGGTGGATGTCCAAGACATGGAACACCCCCGTGTGTTCGATCCCTCCCGTTTCCATTGGGAGTTCGATGGATCCTAAAGGTCTAGACGCATTCCCATCGTATCCAGTGATAACGATGGGGATTGGGTTTACTGAAGTCAAGGTGACTCCGATTTTGTACGCCACATGAAGTGGAAGGATGTTGAGCCCTCCTCCACCATCGACTAGGCACCTGTCCAGAGAGTGGTTGTTTAGAACCACCTCGATATGCAGGGCCTGGTTATGGGTTTCGTAGGGTCTATCTACATCATCTTCCGAAAAGGTGATGGGCGATTTTGCTCCTAATAAAGCCACTTGGGCAAACAAGGATTCCGGACTTATGTTCGAATCAACCTTGGCCCTTTCTAGAATTTTCTCTAATACAAGTCTATGCCTAGGCGAGGTTTTGATAAGCTCTAGGATAGACATGTGAATAGGAATCTTTGAAAGGTGGTTTTCGAAATCATAAGAATTTAGGATGACTTTGTCCTTATCTGCTTTTGGCAGACCACTAGGGATACATGCTTTTGAGGGGCCAGGCACACTGACCACCTTTTGAGCACCTTGAAGGTGCGGGGGTTGATAGATCCTCCCGGATCTAGTGACTTCCCCCACGACCAGCCTAGGGTTTGCGCTAAACTTGGCTCTAAGGATGAGCTGAGGAGGACCTTGGATTTTCAAAACTGGTTTTATCGGGGTTTCCACTTTTGGTGGTCCCCGAATGACGACTTGGGCGGGCCTCTTGTATAGTACAAGGATGGGCGCACAAGTAGGTCGACCAGGTTCTGGCTTTTGCGCTAGTTCCTTGGAAATGGTGAGGGTACATACCTCCTTTCCTTTCCCACTGCCACTGGCATGTTTGGGAAAGGGTTCCTTGAAGATAGCTTGAGGTGGGTCAGGTTCCGCAGTGACCTAGAGCCGGCCTTCTGCTATCAAGTTCTCAATTTTATTTAAAAGAGAGAAGCAGCGTTTGGTATCATGGCCTTTGAGCCGATGATACTTACAAAATCGGTTTAAATACCCCCCTTTGGAAGTGACTCCTTCGGGGATTTCAGGGAGTTCGATCATGCCCTAGGCAAGTAAGAGGTCTAGGACCTCCGACACAGGTTGCCCCAGCGGAGTATACTCCCGTTTTTCAACCGGTTTTTGAAAATTGCGTTCTCTCTTATTTTCTAATTTTTCAAAATTTTTAGAAGTGCCCGCCATGCCTGGATCCACCCGGACATTGGCGATTTTATGGGGCTTTGCCCCTTTGTCTGTCGTGGGTAGCCCATATGCGATGGGTTTTTCCAAACGGGTTTTTGGAACGGCACTTCCTTTCCATAAGTGGTCGTATGTCCCTTTTCGCAAGTTGGTTTCGAAAAGGGAGGCCTTTTTGATCAACTTATGGAAAGTTGAAGTCTCATGGAGCGAGAGAAGGGTTTTTAACTCGTTTTTGAAATTATCCAGGATGAGCATTACTGCGCATCCTTCGGATATGGGCTCTCGCACTTGGCCCAAAAGCGACCTCCATCTTATAATGAAGGCATGTACGTCTTCGTTCATGCCTTGCTTTGTATCCCTTAAGGTATTCAGGGTTGGCGTGACTTCTACGTTGTGCGCAAATCTTTACATGAAGCAGTTCGCTAACTCTTCAAAAGTAGCGAACTGGCTTAAGTCGTAGGAAGCCAGCCATTTGGCAGCTGTGCCTTTAAGGGATAGAGGGAACCAATACACCCATTTCATCGAGTCCTTTTTCTTCTTATGGGCTCGACGTGAGAAAAGCTGCAAGTGAGACCTAGGGTCTCCCATGCCATCATACCAATGGAAGTTCGGTATTTCATCGTCACTGTCTGTTTCGTAATCCATAGGAAGGAAATCAAACAGGGCGTAGCTTCTTTTCTCTTTATTCTGCCCTTTCAGCAACTGCTGTAGGGCTTTACAGTCCTTTTGTGTGAAGGACTCGTGGTATTGGTTGCCTTCCATTACGGAGGCCTCTTTTTGCTTGCGAGGTTTTTCAGATTTCTTTTTAGGCCTTTGTTCACCGTTCGATGAACATGAATCGCCTACTTCAGCCTCTTGGCTGAGAGCGTCGATTTTGGCCTCAAACTCCCTTCTCAAGTCCTCGATTTCATCTAGTTTTATTTTGTTTTTGAAAATCCTCCTAGAGTGAGAACTTGATGCGCATGAGCCTTGGCTCAACACTTCACTTGGATTGGATTTTGACATGCTTTTCAAGCTTTTTCAAAATGTCCTAAGTACAAGTAAAAGAAAACAAGTCAAAAACGACACCTTTTTAAAATTTTCGCAAGACTTCTACTGAAACTCGATTTTTGAAAGGCTCACGTCCCACCGGGCGTGCCAATCTCTGTAGACGCGCAAAAATCCCCGCCTCTTCGCCTTTTTCAGGGCTTTGGAGCGGATCCTCTCGTGTGTCTAAGGCCTATGTATGCAAATAGGGCGTGCCAGCTAGCTTACCTAAGCTAGCGAAGATATTTTTAACACTGACTTCTAAACGTGGCGACTGTGAGCAAGTAAGCTCTTGTCGTCGCAGACCTTCTTGCACCGATGCGCAAGGGTCAGTCTGTATGCTTTGCAAAAATCGAGTTTTTGGAGAGAAAATCTACGAAGCGGTTCGAGGTGTCTATTTCGGGTCTTTAAGATGTGATTGCATATTTTAGATCACGTGGATTTGCACGTGCCTAAGTCTTTTCTTTTATCCCTTTTCGGACCACCTAGTTTGTGTGTTATGAACACTCCACTACATGGGCGAATTCGAGCGGGGCTTGCTTCGATGCAATATGCGTCCTACCTCGTGGTATGGCGTAGATGCGATGCAAACTCACGCTACTCCAAAGGGAAAACCCGAAACGTAAAGACAATACTGAAGGGAAATAACCGAAGGGAAATAACCGAAGGGAGATATGTATATAGATTATGTATATGAGCCCTTACTCGGGTCTTACAAATAAGAGCGAAGGCTCAATGTGGGTGCGTGCTTGAATTGAAAGACTTACACACACGACATGAAATTAAACCCAAATAGAAATTGCAGTATGGCCTTGACTAAGGTCTTGGGAGTAAGAGCGAAGGCTCAATGTGTGTGAGAGTGCTTGAATTGAAAGACTTACTCACACAACATGAAATGAAACCCAAATAGAAATTGCAGTATGGCCTTGACTAAGGTCTTGGGAGTAAGAGCGAAGGCTCAATGTGTGTGAGAGTGCTTGAATTGAAGTACTACACACACGACATAAATGAAACCCAAATATAACTGCAATATGGCCTTTACTAAGGTCTTGGGAGTAAGAGCGAAGGCTCAATGTGTGTGAAAGTGCTTGAATTGAAAGACTTACTCACACAACATGAAATGAAACCCAAATAGTATAGGTCGGCCCTTACTTGGGTCTTTCAAATAAGAGCGAAAGCTCAATGTGTGTGAGAGTGCTTGAATTGAAAGACTTACTCACACGACATGAAATGAAACCCAAATAGTATAGGTCGGCCCTTACTTGGGTCTTTCAAATAATAGCGAAAGCTCAATGTGTGTGAGTGCTTGAATTGAAAGACTACGCACCCAACTTAAACAAAACCCTTCGAAAATGAAAGTATATATACACACTTATGTATTAGGGGCTGATTAGGCCCGTGTGTGTTCAAAATCGTACACGACTAAGAGAGTGCACGTGTGTGGTTGTGCCAAGCCACGTTATTACAAGCGGGGGGAGACTATGCTCCGTTATTACAACCCCGTATCAAATTGAATCTCAAGCAAGTATACAACTAAGGACCGAGTTTAGGCACTTACGAGTAGCTGGTCCGTAGAGGCCTTGCTTGAGTGTGGGCTTGGTCTTCGCCTTGGGCTGCAAATGGGAGCTCCGCGAGGATAGGTGATCAAGGGTGCTGGCCGGCTGCAAGTGGGGCGCAGGATAGGCGCCTCAACGGTGGCCGATTGCAAGTGGATGTCGCCTCGATGTGGGGGGTTTAAGGGGCTGGACCAAGGGAGTATTTAGGGTCACTAGGAAAGTCGAGGGTTTTAGGAAAGGTGGACCTAAAAGGTGAGTTTATGGGAAAGCCGAGTGGGAGTCTTAGGGGAAAGCCGAATGGGATCGAATGGTTAGGTAGTGGCCGGTAGTTTAGGTTATGCTAGGTTCGGCTAGGTGAAAAGGGTGGCGACAAAGGGCTGAGATGATACTAGGGTGGGTGGCTAGGAATGGAGAGGGAGTAGAGAAGGGTTTAGGTAGAGTTAGGGAAGGCTTACCGAATGGGGAAAGGCGGTGGATGAAGAGAGAAGCAGCCGGATGTGGGAGCTCGGCTGGTTCGGTTGGGTGAAGGTGGTGGCGTCCGGCTGGGGGATGGTGGTGGATGGAAGAGGGAAGGTGGCGGTGCAGGTAGAGCTGGTGGAGCAGATGGAGCAGGCGGGCAGGTGGAGGGTGGTCCCGGCTGGGCAGAAGAAGGATGGTCCCGGCTGGGTGGGGTGAGGGCTCTAGCTTGCAAAACCCGCCCCCAAGGGGGGGGGGGTTTAAATAGGGGATGGGTAGGTCGGTTAGGGCTGGGCTTGGGGTAGTGGTTAGGTGGTTTAGGTAGGGTGGTATGTAGATAAGGTGGGCTGGAAAGGGTTGGGCCAGATATTTTGGAAACTAGGGGTTTGGGTAGGTTGTGGGCTAGGGGTGGTTTAGGGGTTTAGGGCTAGGTTAGGTGGTTGGGTTTTAGGGTGAGGTTTAGTGAGCTAGGTTAGGTGACTAGGCTAGGTTTAGGCTAGGATTAGGGAAATTAATCTAGGTTTAGGGAAGGATTAGGGAAGTGGGTTAGGTGATTAGGTTGGGATTAGGCCGGGATTAGGGAAGTGGGTTAGGTGATTAGGTTCAGATTAGGGGTGGATTAGGGGTTTAGGCTAGGATTAGGCGTTTTGGGTTAGGTTTAGGTGAAGGAGCTCCCTTAGCATGGCCCATAGACCTTGACCACCTCATGTTGGTGCAGCCCTAGGTTAGGTTTTAGCTAATTACAAGCTTAAACCCGCTCAATTAGGCTAACCCACATGATTAAACCCAAACTTGACACACAAGTCAAGCTTAATACAACACTCTTGATATTTTCCATCCCCACTCTCTCTCATGCCCAATATCCCACGTGAATTTCAAGTGGGCCCCACCTCCATTTATGAGAAGGTGATGTGGGCCATGGATATGGATATTGGATTGGATCTCTGGATCCAAATCCAAATCCACGTCCACCTATGGGTTTGGATTGGGATCTGGATATATATGGTCTAGATCCAATCCAAACTGAACTCTGACTCCTTCGAGCTGGGTTTGAAACGGACGATTCGTGCGGGGCCTGACAGCATCAGTACTCCGTCTGCGTTGGGTCTTCGCCAACATGGTCGTCCGCCTCCGTTTCTGCCTTCCGGAGATGACTTCAAATGATATTTTGATAAGAAAGGGTCTTGGACGTTCGAGATCCTGGGGGTGTGAATCAGATACAAGAGTTGCTGTGCTGGGCTTGATATGTGCTCCGGTTCCGGGCTCTTCTTAGCTCTCCTGGTCCTGTCTTGATCGGGCCTAGCCGCTTCGGGGTTTCAAAACATGTTTTAAAAAGGTTTTTAAAAGCTATTTTATATGTTTTTGAAAGATACAGTTTAAAACATATATACAGGGTTGTCTGGAAGGCTCCTGGGTTTCTAGACTCAAAATGGCCCTTTGGGGCTGCTTTTACAAAACCAGATGAATTTGAGAAATTCGTGGGATTTCAGGGTGTTTACAGTCACAATAAGATAATTGGATTTATTCTTAAAATTGTTCATGATTCTGGAGATGGATGCATCACTTTTAATTCATCAACCCTAAGATTATAGTCATAGTCTCTATGTCTATTTACCAATAGATATCTTTATAGGTTTAGGTTCAAGACACCTTTATCTTGTTCCTATGGGAGTAATATTAAAGAACTAAGGTAATGATTCAAATCTTACCAAAGCATAATATGATGGTTGTTTCGGTAGAGCACTTCACATTTTGGACTTTGTGAGGATTGCTAGGCAATCATTGAATTAAGTGTTGTTAGACCCAATTAAGCCCATGTAACATTGATTCACTTTAATTCATAATAAGTACCCCTAAAAGCTTAATAGATAAATGTTCAATGAAGTTAAAAGTCCAAAGTTTTAAAGTCATGTGTCTAGGAGGGCTTGTGTATATGAATGTTATAGGATATTATTTAGTCTCATACGTAAACACCCAAAAATTTTCTCAAAATAATTTAATCTTTTAGAAATTTTGCCTTTTTAAGAAAAATCGTGATTTTGGGTCTTTTAAGGGGTTTTGAATAAAGACACCTTAAACAAACTCATTTCCGCACCAAAATTTTGTGGCAACCTCAAGATAAAGGTAAATTGCACCTTGTAAACACCCCAAAATCAAATTATTTTCAAACACTTGGTTTGCAAAAACTCAGTTTCAAAACCAATTTTGAACATTCAAAACCCAGGAGTTGTAAAGTTTTAAACTTTTGTCAGAAATCCTTCAGAATAAAGGTTTCTTAAACTCGAGCCAAAACCCAAAATTTGTTAAGCAGCCAAATCAAGTAGGTGGAGCCTGATCGAAAAGCAGCTCCAAAAACAGGTCAAAAGCCAAGGTTCAGCCCAGCCGGATGAAAATAGGACCGAAAAGCAAAAGAAGCATCGAGGCTAGAAGCAGACTTCAACCCCAAAATGTGAAATGCAAAGCCAAAGCACCAACAAAGCTGTCAGAAATCCAAACCTAAGCTTGAAATACCAAAAATCAAACAAAACGAAGCCCGAAAGGTGAGAAGATGATCGGACAAGAAGGTTGGAAAAAACCCAGCCCAAAACGGAGCACTGAAGAAGCTAGGGCCCGTGAAAACTGCCCGTCTCAAAATACCAAGAAGGATTGAAGAAAGAAGAATTTGGATTAGATCTGGACATAAATATCCAGATCCAGACCCAAATAGTGTTTGGATTGGATCAACCAAATCCGAGATCCAAACCCAAGACCCACCCCTTTACCTATAAATAGGGCAAAGGGGGGGTGAAAGTTCAGGTGAACTTGCTTGGGGAGTGCATAAAGTAAGAGAGAGAAGAATGGTGGGCTTGACTTTTACAAGTGGGTTAGCCATGTGGGCTTGATCAAGGGTTATGGGTTCGAACCTTGTGTGAACCTAGACCTACCATGGGGCTGCACCAACATGATGGAATGGCGTGGACAAGGGCTACACACGGTGGACTTGGCTCCAAGAGGTAGGTCCCTAAACCTAACCCTGACTTAGCCACTAAACCTAACCCAAACCTAGCCTAGACTTAGCCCATTTCACCTAAACCGACCTAACTTAGCCCAAACCGACTCCCTTAAATCCCACCTAAACCTAACCCAAACTGTACCCTAGCTGGACCATTCTCACCCTAAACCTACCCACCTAACCCACATCCCAACCGCCTTACCAATGCCCCCGGCCTGCACATCCCTGTCGAATCCGCTGCGACCTAGCCGCGTGCTGCACTTGCTGCACCCGTGCCTGGCTTGCACCTCACAACCCCCACCTGCAACCCCAGCTGCACCTCAGCAGCGCCACGACCTGCCACGCTAGAGCAGCGCTCTGCTGCCCCAGCCTGCCACATCCTAACCACCTCGGCACCCTGTCGCGCAGCATCTTGCCGCGCACCTGTTACACGCCCCTCTCCAGCCAACCTTTGCCGCGCGCCTGCTATGTGCCCCTCAGCCTGTCCCGCACCCCAGTTACCTGCCCCAACACCACCTTGCTGCGCACCACCTGTAGCCTGCTGCACTACCTTGCCGTGAACCACCTAACCCACATCCCAACCGCCTTACCAACGTCCCCGGCTTGCACATCCCTGCTGTATCCGCTGTGGCCTAGCAGCGCGCTGCACCTGTGCTTGGCCTGCACCTCACAACCCCAACCTGCACCCCTTTGCCGTGACCTACCTAAACCTACCCCTAAACCAGTCGAGTGCACCTAGCACTTGGCCAAGATTGGTTGGTCGTGCACAACCCTTAACAACCCCCCTCTAAATCCCAACCAAGCTAGGTGTTGGCCGCACCTAGCTCATACCCACTTTCCTAAACCAAAACCTAGACCTAACTAGGACCATACCTACTATACCAAAAACCTAACCCCGCCAAGACTAGGCCCCCAACCCACTTGGCTGCACCAAAGTGAACCCACACCCAAGCCTCACGTCGGAACTCACCTAGAGAGACCTACCTTGCGGCTGCCAAGGAGGACGGACCCGAGTGACTCAAGAGGCAAAAATGACCACTTGTAAGTGTTTATTTACATTCGGTTTTACATTACTCGCTTAAACTAAATTCAATTCGATACAAGGTTATAATAATGGAGCGAAGTCTCCCCCCGAAATGTAATATTTGTGTTTGATACACAATCACACACATGCACTTGAGCCTTTTCGCTCTTATATTGCACACGATTGCACACACATTGAGCCTTTTCGCTCTTAAGCTAAAGTATATATTTCAATTCGGGTATTTACTTTAGTGAAAGCTGTGTGAGTTGCAATTTAATTTCGGGTGGATTTACATTCAAGTCGTGTGAGTTGTCATTTCAATTCCACACAACCACACACATTGAGCCTTTCCGCTCTTAAGCTAAAATATATATTTCAATTCAGGTATTTACTTTAGTGAAAGTCGTGTGAGTTGTCATTTCAATTCCATACAACCACACACATTGAGCCTTTCCGCTCTTAAGCTAAAGTATATATTTCAATTTGGGTATTTACTTTAGTGAAAGTTGTGTGAGTTGTCATTTAAATTTCACACGAGAAGCACGCACAAGCACTCGAGCCTTTCCGCTCTTTACACACACATATTGAGCCTTTTCGCTCTTAGGATACAACATATTTATATATTTTCAAGTCGTGTGAGTTTACTTCAAGTCGAGTTGCATTTCCCTTTGTGTGGATTTACATTCAAGTCAAGTGAGTTGCCTTACATTTCGGGTATTTACATTGAAAGTTGCATGAGTTGCACTTCAATTTTGGGTATTTACATTGGTGAAAGTTGTGTGAGTTGCCCTTTCAATTCGAGCCTAGCTCACATCATCACTTTCAAAACCTACAAAGATTTTGCATCCTTGCATTCGCTCGCTTTCAAAGAAGCCCCGAATCCCCGCACAAACACGTTGAAAATAGGCCACATGTTCATACACATATTAGGCCTAAATAGCTAAAGCTCCAAAGACTTAGGTCGTCCAAATATCGTAATAAAACTTGCAAACAAGGCATACATCGAGATTCATCGAACACTAGTCTTTTCAAAGTTTTGTAAAAAATAAAGTTTTTAAGTGTTTAAACTGACCCTTGAGCATTAATTCAAGAAGGTTTAAACGAAAAGATCCCGCTTTCCCACAATCGCCAGAAAGCCAGAATATTTTCAAAAACCTTCGCTAGCTTGAGCAAGCTAGCTGGCACGCTCGTAGAAACGACTTAGGTGTAAAAGGTTCATTTTTGGTCTAAAAAACCAGGAGTGAAAATTTTCATGCTTACACACCTCTCTCAGAAAAATCAAATTTTGACAAAGAGCCAAAAAAATGACTACTTTGCCCTCAGGCCTAAATTGGCAGCATTTTGCCTATTAAACAATTTTCTTCAAAGAAATGAGACATTGGGAACCAAACCCAAGCATGTTTACTAAATGTCAAACTTATCAAAAACCTTTTGAAATCAAATTAAATCCAAATCCAGTCTCAAAAACTCGTTCGATGTCCTACTCCGAGACCCTACACCCATTAAGGGTTAAAGTGGTCCGACATCCTATACCCATAGAAGGTTAAAGTGGTTTGATATCCTATACCCAACAAAGGGTTAAACTTGTTGAAATGGTAAAGAATAATTCACGAGTCGAAAGCAGGTCACCCATATAAACAAACACTGGGAATGGAATTCAGTTGTTTTCAAAAGAATATTTGAAGATTTTGACAAAACTCAATATTTTCAAATATATTTCAAAATGAAATGGTTTTAAATAAGAAAATATTTGAAACCATAAATAGGGATAAAACTGAATCCTCCCCTCCGAATAATTAGTGATGATCAAGGTTGCAGATAAAGCAGGCTCAAGCAGGAAACGAGCTCAAATGGACCCAGACAAAGCAGGACTTCAATTTATATGGACCAAGGGAAGACCCAAGGCACGAATCAAATGAAGGCACGGTTCCATCAAAGGCAATATCAAAGGCTAATACAAATGAAAAACCTCACCAACCTAACCTATTTAAATTGACCAAGCCTAGGCCCAATTTATCTAGGCTAATCGTGATCCATGGGTTAGCTTTAATCAAGCTACATTGACTAGACCAAATGGCCTTGAATCACATTAGCCATCTTCACCCTACATGCCTAAGCTGAACCACATTAACATAACCTTACCTAGCCACATATCATTTGTCGAACCCATCATAGTCAGTCCATTTTTTTCCCCTTTTATTGATTAAACACAAACTGCCCCTAGCCAATTAAACCCAAAGCCTACCTAGACGATGGGATCAAAGCTAGGTTGGCTCAAGCTATAAGACCAAACCGATCCACCTAGGGCTACATGTGCTGGGTTTACATGGACCTAGAGGACCATGTGAAGGCCATGTGAGTTGGCCATGGAGCTTGGATTGGATTTGGGTCAAGAGACTATCCACTCGACATCGTGGAAGGCCTTAGAGACCCCCCCTCCATTGGAGTATAAATAGAGGCCATGGGGGGCTCATTTCCAGCATCTTGCACATTGGAGGGACTTGCCAAAACATGAGAGAAGAGAGAGGAAGAGCCTAGGAGAGAGAGAAGGTGCTGCAAATTAGAGAGAGAGAGAGAGAGAGAGAGAGAGAGAGAGAGAGAGAGAGAGAGAGAGAAAAGAGAGGAAGAAGAGAGGGTGACTCCAAGAGAGGAAGGGGACGATCCTCTTGTAGATCCATTTGTTCTTGGAGGCTGTTAAGTAAGTATTTTCTTTCTTTGTTAATCTCGATTCTTCTTTTAATATTTAATTCAAGAAAGGGGTTGTAATAATGGAGCTTCGTCTCCCCCCATTTTGTAATAGCAAGTAGATATGCTGCAAATTTCATTTCCTACTTATACACTCTACTTGTTTGCTTTCTTGATTCTACCTCTCTATATTCTATAAAACTCATATAACTCCTAACTTCTATGCTTAAGCTAATACATATATTTACATTCATTTTCCTTCAGCAATTTACTTTGTGTTTGTTGTGATTATGTTATTTAATTTCGGGTGAGTTGCATCACGTATGTTGTAAACATAGAAAAACTGTTTTCAGTATCTCTACATATGTCTAATGTTTTAATTTTTATTTCCTCATTTCTACTCTAATTGACTTAAAATTTAAAACACTTTATCTACACACACAAACTCACTTAGGATTAAATGTTCAAAAATTTTAGGGTCGTGCAACCACATAATTAAAAGTGTGTAAGATTGGGAAAATTTAGAACCATCTCTGTCAAAACTGTATTTCTTGCAATAAAGTCTGGGTAATCATCCCATAACTCTATTTGTATTTATCCAATTTTAGTGAAACTTGATTTATTATAAAGCTGACATCTATAGCTTTCCAATAAGACCAAGTACACGAAAATCGAAGATCTATGCACTGAGATACAAACCTTTCTTTGGGTCTCTATATTTCTATGACGAATAGTTTCGAGTGTCTGAGTAAAGACACTTCCCTGATTTAATTCTGAATAATCACAACACCCAAAAATAGAATACAAATATTTTCAAAATCTTTCCTGTTCATTGTGAATTTTTTCTGATTTTTGTAGATTTGGAAGCCATTGAAAGAAAATCATAAAGCAAGCTCTGAAAACATAACAAGTTTCTGTTTTTCAAAACTTGGCAAAATTGGTTTTCCTAGTGCACGAATTTGATCGTCTCTTGGATTTTTCTTAAAAGTAGATTTGGAATCACACCTACACAAATGAATCCTCAAAGTACCTAGGCTGACTCTTTAGCATCAGTTCAAGAAGGCCTAAGGTGATAAGAGCTCGCTTAGCCACAATCGCCAAACAAGTCAGATTTATAAACTTTTCTAGTTTTGAAAACTAGCTGGCACACTTGAGCAAATGAAGTAGTTTTGAAAAGTTTATTTCAAGTCTCTATATAGGCTTGGAGTGAAATTTTCATGTCTACACCATATTTTTAGGAAAATAATCTCACATGTCCTTTTATATATGTAGCAGCTTTGAACATGTGTTCGGGCTAAGCTCAAGCTCAGTTTTTAGTTCTCGTGAATTATCTTCAATCTTAGATTTCTTTCTTTATAAGAAAGTTTTGACTTATTAGTCAAATGACCCTCTCATGAAAAGGTGGTGTAGAGCTTGTTATGGATTTGAGCAAGTACATCCTAGCTATTATTTAATTATAAAACTAAGATTAGGGTTTCATAATCCACATACACTGCTATCCCATAGAATAATCACACTGAGTTATAGAAACAATAATTGAATTTAGCACTCAATAGTAAACAAGCTCACAGTTCTTCACGATAGTTCAACAATCAACATATGCCATTTCGGGTATGTTGCATATGGAGAATTATTATAAATATTCTTGAACAAATCCTTCTTGTGACGATGCTACTTACCGATAATATCAATTAACACCTTGTAACCAGAATTGAGTTGTGCAAGAATCAAGGGTCAGATATATGTTGCAGACAAATGAGGATGATACTGAACTCTCAGGTGCAATTGGTGAAGAACATGCACAATTTGTACATGAGAATATTTGGGGATAGCAAACATTATACAAAAATGCCCTCCTGCTGAACGGTTATAAGGAAAGCACTTGACTGAGGCGCTTGTGAATTAGTATATATATCAACCCAATAGATATTTATACATATAACAATGAAACAGATTTCAAATGACCAATGTATGTTTCATGTTGGCAAATTAAAGACTATCTATTATACAGAATGGAACCAATGCTACTGACTAAAAATTTCAATATTATAAAGTATCCTGCGACAATTAAGACTCCCGAACCAAATTTTATGTGGGCTTTTCAGACAATCATGTAGAAACGATTACTTAAGGAATAATGAGAGGATAGAGTAAGCTATTCCACCCAAAATTTAATAGAGGCAATTCATCTCATTCATGTTAGGTGATATGCTATATGATAAGACATGGCATTTGAACAAAAAAACATATTGATAACAAAACATTATGAAGGACTAAACATGCATATAATATAACTGGTTTTACATAATTCTTTTTGCAAGAATATATCTATACCTTCTCACCTCATACAATTCATGAATTAAAATCAGGAAGACTTCCTAATTAGACTAAATGAGCCACACTACATAAATCCAGCCATATATGTAAAATTTCAGACACTAACTTTAAACTATCCGCACTTATGTATCATTAATCCTGTTTGGATTTGTGTAGGATGAATTGTTAACTGCATGTTTCATGCAATCAAGATAAATTGACACAAATCTAAATAAACAACCCAATGATAGTCAAACTTCCAAAATAATAGGCATTATAGGAAAATAGAATTATGTCGGCTATTGGAAAAACTGTTTTGACAAGTTTTAACAATTGTCAACAGTCAAAATAAAAGCTTTTTAATAGTTGGAATTAGTTTTTTAGGAATTCTAACTATTTCAATGTTTTTTAACAATCAAAATAACTTGGTTACAACATCCAAAATGTGTTTCGCCCATGTGGGAATAGTTTTCTCCTTTTCTTTTGTCTTTCCTATGTTCACTTTCCAACCTCCTTCGAGGAACATACTTTTAAACACTTCTAATAAATCATCAATTGCTTTATTTGAAATTTTATATATGCATTCAGTTTGAAACAAACAAACCATAAATGATACTAGTGAGTACTTTTCACATCTTGATTATAGTGCGTTCATTATATTTTCAAGCATTTCTTCAATCATAGCTAATTCTTTATCAAATACATTTGCATCTTCATATTTTTCAAGTAGAATGAAGGCATCTTCATATTTTTCAAGTAGAATGAAGGCATCTTGTACCATGTTTACCATATCTCCAATATCATTTCTAACTAAATTATTAGGCCTTTGTTGCTCACCATGAAAGATCCATCTAGTACAATTATGAGTAAAACTATAACAAATAAGTAAAATTTCACCTATTCCAATCTTTCAGAACCTCTATTTTGAAATTTCGAACATAGACAATTGATCCTCTCATGATTTTCGAGTATAGCATTTGTCACGGTATAATGAACAAAGGCATTCACTCTTGCATGATAACCACTATCACGGATACATTGACGCCAGTCATAGGCCTATAAATCCAACTTTTATATGATAAATAAGTGACGTCCATGATGTTCACCACATGATATTGACACAATCACAAGAAGAGTATATGAAAATATTAAATTAATATTTTATTGACATAATCACAAATAATCAAGATTTTATGACATAATATATTAATTCTTGATGTAGGAAATTAGGATAATAATGTTAGAGAAACTTTGATGCTTTTTTTGAATCAATTATGTAACCACAAGAAAGGAATTATGTAACGTATCATATGTACTCTATTAGTAACCATTATGGATAATCAGAGGATATATGCTATGAGATATATCCTTTAGAAGGAAATTAACTTTTTTATCCTTAGCATAGAAGTATTACAATATATAAACAATAATTTGTCTAAGACAACACAAAGGATATAAAGCATGGACTGAAATTAACAAAAGTATCGAGGCACACGTATTCATTCTCAAATCTAATCTAATCAAACAAAGCTATGAAATCAGAAAAGCATGTGCACATGAAAAAATTCAATAAAGGAAAAAATGATTACATCAATGACAAGACTAAAAGTAGTATATACATGAAACAATATGTACATATAACAATTGATGGGCATGAAATAAAATCACTCAACAAACAATTGATTAGAGAATATACATTAAATCAATGTAAATGGGTATACCTAAGATAATTCTATCAGTGGAAGAGAGAGAGGGCAACTCTTCTAGTATCAATAGAAACCATGATGGGAGCAATGGCACGAGAAAATCGGCCGGCCGGATCAATTTGATACAGAAAGAGAGAGAAATCGAAAGAAAATGAGAGAGAGAAGTCTAAGGGAGAATGTGGAGGGAGAAAGAAAAGAGACAAATTATTTTCACATGGGTGACATATATTCCAACTATTTTATTTAAGTTATTCTGACTGTTATGTGATAAATAAACTCAATTGTTTCTTACAGTCGGAATAGTTTCCACCAACAACCAGAATAGGCCCATTTTCTAGTAGTGCAAGTCAAAAGCTAGTTATGGAAAATTGGAGTAGACAACTTCATTACCGTTCTTCTTGGAGATCATGCATGACTGGCAAAAGCAAAAGCTTTTAGAAGTTCTACATAGATCTGGATTAAGCTTAAGAACTTTCTAACAAACCCAGTTCGTGCTGTCGTGGTGGCTAACTTTTGTCAACCTAAAATGTTCTTCATGTTCATTTTGTTAGCTTGACCCAACTAGAGGCAAACCCGGCACGAGCCTGGAGCAACTTGAAGTTCATTATCTTCAGCCAAATGAAAATTATCAGAATTTAACTTAGCCAGGGTTCAGCATGGTTTTCGAACACATACATACATGACGTTATAACATAATATTCTGTACTCTTAACTGAACATATAATGTTTAGAATCTTGAAGAAGCGCAACGTGCTAGGTTCATGTGAACTGGGAATGAATGGACTAAGAATGAGCTGAGCTGAACATGAACTCCCGACCTACCCACATAGCGACCAACCCTAGCCAGTGAGCTGCCCCTTCCCTGGGATATGCTATTATAAAAATAAATAAGTTTTCTGCATGCCTTGGAAATATTTTACTCATGTTGATTTTTGCAAGTATTACTGGACAGAAACGTTAGGTCAAATATACTTATGTCAGGTTCACGTGAACTGGACATGAATGGTGCCAGCTGCACCAGCCCCCAAACCATGAGCAGCTCGGCTAATTTTGCGGCCATGCCATGCATCAAGTTAAATTTTGTTTTTGTTTTTTTTACAAGGAAAGGTGGAAGCCTAAAACACACACATGCACCCCGTTAGGAGTAGAACTCCCCACTACCAGCAACCAAGTCAAAGCCCTTCCAGTTGACCCAACGCTCTGGGTTGCATCAAGTGAACTCACTCTGATGTCAGGCGTACTTGTTAAGCATAGCTTTAATTCAACTGGGACATTCTTCCTTGTGAAATAAATCAATTCCGAGGACATCAATGTCATGATGGTCCCCGTTTCTTCATGAGAGAGCACACCAGCATGATCGGGCTACCTCAATAGTGGGGGCACAGAGCAAGTAAAAGAGCCTTTATTTGCCAGCATAGTTACCAGTAGTCGCCTCGACTTGCATGGCATGATACTCCACCTACATGGATCCTCATGCTTCCTTATCATCAGTGCTCTCTCTCTCTCTCTCTCACGAATTCTTTAGTTTCCAAAGCTGAAAGTTGTAGCATGCTACAGACCGATCTAAGTAAAGGCCCAACGTAAAGTAAGCAGTCTCCATTTATAGACTACTGTAAAATGAGCAGAAATTGCACAAGATCTTAGCCAGCATTTCCAATTAAATATACTCTGTTGCACTACAAGAGTTGTGTTACATGGTAGTCATGGAATGCTTCTAAAGAAAACTTGCATGAGCACACTTTTTATTTACTTCCTCTTTTGACTCTGACAAGCATGGGAATTCATGTTACACGACTATTTACCTGCCTTACGGGTCCTATTTTACACGCTTTACTTTTCACAGCTCTCTCCTTCGGCGTCTCTCCAGGAAGAAACAGATGCGTAACGAAAAGAAGTATTCCGTAAAAGTCTCTGTCTTTCAATCTCTCTTGGGCGCGCTCCATCGTAGGGAACATACGACCTCTCTTTTGTATTTTCAGAGGTACTAATAAGTGCCAATCTAGCGGTTTTCTTACGAGAAGAACTGGACAGATCCACCTCATTTTCAATGTATATTATGTTTTTCCCGAACTTCAGAATCAACGGTTATTCCGATTTGTGGGTTGTCTTATCCTACCTTAGAGCCAATCTCCATCAACCCCTCCAAGCTTTTGGCTCATATTATTCATGGCTTGAGAATGGAAGTTGAACTCTATAAATAAAAGTAACTAATCAGTGGAATAGCGTTGTTTGCGTAACTGATCCATCCACGGTGACAATCTGTAATTCAAAAAAAGAAACAATGCCGTTTTTAATTCTCGCGTTTTTCTTATATATATATATCTTTCTCAAGCATGTTAATTAAGCTTTTTAGTTATGACAGTGATGCCTTTATATATATACATATTGATAGCATGGGCTGTTGGACCTAACATCCTAATTTTCAACATAAAGTGACTTATTTAACTTAATAAGCCTTTCCAACTCTCGAGATAACTTTTTGGTTTATCGAGAAAAACTTTTCGTTCACGAGATAATGATGATTAGAAAAGATTATACCATATTTCAATGTCTAATATAAAAGAGTATCCCTATCTAAGGTTTCAACATACAATCACAAAACAACTCTTAGTTCTCACCCTAAAAGAGACTCCTCCATAAGAACAGAAATGACTGCTATAGGAATTAAAAAACAAAGGTCATGCTTATGCAACAAGAATCAATGATGTGACATACCAAGATATCCTATACAGTTCATCAATGCCACTAGAGTAGGTTCTTGTTATTGATTTTCAATTAAGTTTCTTGATTGGATTTTTTCATGAGATTTCTTGTCGATAAGGTTAATTTGTTTGGATATGATATTTTTTTTAATCATGATCGTAAACAAAATGACAAAAATCATTGGAAAAATAAAGAATTTCTATATTTCAAAAACTTCTACTTTCGAATAAACCTTGTTGTTTATTTTAGTTCAGTCCTTAATATTGTGCTTCAATGTTAATTTAGTTTTATGAAGAATATTTTAAGGTAATTAAGGTTGTGTTTTTAATGAAATATTGTTATTTTATATATATATATATATATATATATATATATTTTCTTGTCATTATGCTTAATAGATAAAACATTATGCATAATTACAGTAAATGACAAATTGGGCATACATGTGTTGATTTTTACATGTTATAAAGTGATTTTAGTAAACTTTAGATGCTTTTGCACATCTTATCCAATTTGCTATATGTAGAAGTGAATTTTTATTTCGAAACCTGTGTGAAGATTTAAAATGAAATTCCCAAACTACGCCGTGTGCGCGAGCGTGCCAGCTAGTTTGCTCAAACTAGCAAAGTTAAGTTATGACTTCGTGTAGCGATTGTGAAATTCCAAATCCGGCATCACTTTTCTTTTTCGTGGATGACGCCAACTTTTCATCCTAAACGCCGACTTTTCTTTTCGGGTACTGACTTTCCTTCTTCAACGTTGACTTTCATTTTTTGATGTCGACCTTCCTTTTTAATACCTAAAACTAAAAATGATAGGTTACCTTGCCCGAAAGTGTTGAAATTGGGAGGTGCTTGGTTGTTGCCTTTTTGGTTCATACCTCCTCCTCTTTTTGGGGAATTTGCCTTCTTTCGGTTTGAGTTTTATATATATGACAGGTATGGTTTCAAACACTTTATATAAAAAGAACATTTTTATATTTGAAAACATCAAATTTAATAAAATTTTCAAATATTATTTTAGAAAAGCATTGGGTTTCATTCCCAGTTTCTATTTGCAAAGGTGACCTACTTTTGCTCCGTGAGTTCGTCTATAACCACCTTGACCGTTTAACCCTTTTCATAGATATAGGGTATCGAATCACTTTAACCACTTCAACGAGTGTAGGGTATCGAACCACTTTAACCACTTTAACAGGTGTAGAGTATTGAACTGGTATCAAGTCTCGGAATGAGACTATTCTCGATCGGACGAATTTTTGAGGTCTGATTTGAATTTAATTTATTTTTGAATATCAGGGGTTTTAGAATTTCATAAATTTATCAATTTGCAAACATTTTTGGGTTTGATTCCCAATATTTTATTTTTTCATTTGTTTCTTTAAAGAAAAATTCTTTGAAATCATTTTTCCTTATGAGGCAATCATTTAAAATGGCAAAATCTTGTCAATTTGGTCCTGAGGGTAAAATAGTCATTTTTATAAAATTTTGTCCAAATTTGATTTTTTTGTAAGGGATGCAATATATCATCATTTTGAGGTTGCTAGAAAATTTTGATGCCAAAATGAGTTCATTTGATTTATTTTTATTTAAAAACCCAAAGTTGCCAAAAAAAGCAAAATTTGTAAAAGATGAAAATTCTTTATTTTGAAAAAAAATTTGGGTGTTTACAGATGTCCTTCTTTGGCATTAATCCAAATTTATTTAGATAATGGGAAAGAGAAAAAAACCCATATGATTTTCTTTCGAGATTTATCTTGAGAGTATGAAATTTTTCCTTATTCCATATCATCCATTTCCTTCTTCCCTCAACATAAATTAACTAATATGCATTATTTGCCCCTCTTATAATACATGGACCATCCTACTTGGGCCTCTTATGGATAATGATATAAATGACATGTAGAATGGCAAAGAAGAAAATTCTTTATTTTAAATTTTTTTTTGGGTGTTTACAGATGCCCCTCTTTGGCATTAATCCAAATTTATTTGGATAATTGCAAAGAGAAAAACACCCATGTGATTTTCTTCCGAGATTTATCTTGAGAGTATGAAATTTTTCCTTATTCCATATCATCCATTTCCTTCTTCCCTCAACATCAATTAACTAATATGTATTATTTGCCCCTCTTACAATATAAGGACCATCCCACTTGGGCCGCCACCTTTGAATAGGATGTGGGCCTCTTACGGATGAATTATGTAAATGACATGTAGAATGTATTCCATATGATATGGTAGGGATACATGTTTTATGAAATGATGAATGTATTCAATCTCCATGAAAGGTATGCAATCTACATGCCCCTAGTTTGGAGGAGATGGCATGAGCATTCATATAGTATGGTCAACCCCTATTGTGGTGTATGATGAATGATTTTCAATGTAATGCATAAATGACCTATACATGCACGATCTTGGTTTTTGACTTTGCATGATAAGATCTTAGCCTTTGATGCGTTTTAGGTAAGGTTCACTTCCTAAACTGACCACCAGGAAATCCCCTCCTACGAAATTTAAAGGTTTTTCCAAGTCAAAAATTTTATAGAATTCAAAAAGCTCGGAGGCTTGATCATCCTTATGAATGTGGGATCTTCCTCTTTGCTTTGATCATTCTCAAGTGCTTTGATTTCTAGGAAAGTATTATGCATAAAAAAAAAAGGGTTGTAAACAAAAGGATTATGAGATAATTCAGGTTTAACCCTTTTCATGAGTGTAGGTGTAAACACCCCAAAAATACCATATTTTGAAAAATTTTGAACTTACAAGCCCTCCAAAGGCCAAAGCCAGAAAAATAAGAAAAGTGAAGCCTGAATGCCAAAGCAGCCTCAGAAGTAGGTTTAGAAGCCCAAAGAAAGCATCCTGGCTTGATAAAAGCTAGGTTCAAAAGGCAAAAGAAAGGCCTAGGCCCGAAGCAAACTGCAAGCCTGAAGCACCAAAAAGCCAAGCCAAGAGCATCCACCCAAGCAGTAGAAATCCAAGCCAGAAACGGTGAAAATGAGCAGAAACGAAGTCCAAGAAGGATTGATGAAGCCAGGGCCCGCACACACCGTCCATCTCGAAACGCCAAGAAGGACTGATCAGAGAAAATTTTGGATTCAATCTGGACCATAAATATCCAGATCCATATCCAAATAGTGTTTGGATTTGGATTAGATCCAAATAGTGTTTGGATTTGGATTTGATCCAAATAGTGTTTGGATTTGGATTGGATCTGGACAAAAATATTCAGATCCATATCCACATAAATATTTGGATCTTAATCGGATCTGGTCATAAATATCCAGATCTAAATCCAAATAGTATTTGGATTTGAATTTGGATCCAAATCTCGAACCCAAATCCATACCCAAGACCCACCTCATTTGCCTATAAATAGAGGTGAGGGGTCTTAAATGCACTTCACGTGAACTTGCTTGGGAGGAGAGAGAGTGACCTAGCCATGTTGGCTCAAGGGTGAGATGGGTTCAAGCCATGTTGGCTAAGTGGGCTTAGACGTGGGCTGTAACCAAGGTGGGCTCGACCAAGGAAGGCTGCAACCAAGGCATGAACGTGGGCTCAACCAAGAAGGACCGGCTCCAAGAGGTAGGCCTCCTAATCCCACCCTAAACCTAGCCTAATCACCTAACCCACTTCACTAAACCTCACCCTAACTAACCTAAACCTAGCCAAACCGACTCCCTTACACCCCCTTTGCTGGACCACCCAAGACCCAACCAAAAACACCCCCCGTACTGCCCCCGGCTAGACCTAGCGCCCACCGTGGGCCCCATTAGCATCGCAACGCCCTACCGCGCGCCTTGTCGTGCTGCACCGCACCGCCCTACCGCGCGCCCTGCACGTAGCGCTCTACCGCTGTACCCCCTGGCGCCTAGCACCCTGTCGCCCAGCACGCCGATCCCACTGCCTCTGCCATAGCGCCGAATGCCTAACGCCCGCGCCTGCACCTTGTTGTGCCTTAGCCCAACTGCACCCTGAGGCCGTGACCTACCTTAGGTAGTGACTAGCCTTAGCAAACCCTACCTTTGGCCAAACCGAGTACCTCTTCAAGCTCCACTCTCACGTGACCCCACTCCCACACGGCTTATCTCTTGGTTGCACGTCACCAAGGCTCGCCACTTGAAGGAGTGTGCCCCGTTGCTGCCACATGAAGGCACCGTGACCCAGGCTCAATAGAAAGAAGGTGGACACGACCTAGCAAATCCCGAATCCAAGTTAGGAAAAGTGTAAGTCTTTCGAAATATATATCAAATTGCTTTTCCTATTCAATTCAATTTTGATACGGGGTTGTAATAATGGAGAGTGGTCTCCCCCCGAAATATAATATTGGTGCTTGACACACGAGACACAAATGTGCACTTGAGCCTTAGCTCTTATCTCGTACATAAGACACCCATGTACACTTGAGCTTCAGCTCTTATCAAGTATATATATATATACTTTCAGCTGGGTTGTTACTTTCAAGTCGTGTGAGTTTGTCATTTAAGCTTCCACACTTGCACACAAAGGGCACCCGAGCACTTGCTCAACACTCTCACGCACATTTCGGCCTTGGCAGCCCCTAAGATATAGAAGTATCTATATACTTTCACCTGCGTGAGTTTTACATTTCAAGCTGTGTACGTCTTTACATTCCGGGTGGTTCAAATTCAGTCGTGTGAGTTGTCTTTCAATTTATACACAACACACACGCAGACATTGAGCCTTTCCGCTCTTATATCTATATCTCCCTTTCGGCAAGTTCAATTCAAGTCATGTGTGTGAGTTGTCTTTCCATTTATACACAACACACACGAACACGTTGAGCCTTCCCGCTCATATATATACTTATATTTCAAATTCGGCAAGTTCAATTCAAGTCGTGTGAGTTTGTCATTTCAATTCTACACTCACACACGCGTGCATTGAGCCTTTCCGCTCTTAATATAAGTACATCTCCCTTCCGTAATTTACATTCAAGTCATGTGAGTTGCTTTTAAGGTTCGGGTATTTCCCTGTTCAGCTGTGTGAGTTGCACTTTAATTCGGGTATTTACATTAAGTTGTGTGTGTGAGTTGCTTTAAATTCGAGCCCAACTCACATCATATCAAACCTGCGAGAGTTCATGCATCCTTGCATTCTGCGCATTTTCAAAAGGAAACCCCGAATCCATGCTCAAACTTGCTACAATTAGGCCACTTGTGCACACACATATCCGGTCTAACTAGCTAAAACTCAAAGACTTGGAATCATACAGCCTCGTACATAAAAATTGCAAAGTAGGCACGAATCAAATCCGTATCTCAAACACTTGTATTTCAAGAGTTAAAAAATATTTTTATCAAAGTCCATAAGCGCTAAAACCGACCTTTGAGCACCGGTTCAAGAAGGTTTCAAGCGAAAAGATCTCGCTTGCCCACAATTGCTCAAAAGTCAGATATTTCAAAAAATCTTTGCTAGTTTGAGTAAGCTAGCTGGCATGCCCTTAAAAGCAACGTAAACTTGAAAAGACTCGTTTCTGGTCTTGTAAACCAGGAGCAAGGAATTTTCGTGCTTACAGTAGGGTATCGAACCACTTTAACCACTTCAACGGGTATAGAGTATCAAACCACTTCAACAGGTGTAGGGTATCTGTTTCGTGCCTGGGCCTTCCTTTTGCCTTTCGAACCTAGCTTTTATCAGGCCAGGTTGCTCTTCTAGGCTTCAGAATAGACTTCTAAAGCTGCTTCTGGTATTGGCCTTCGTGACCAGCTTGTTGGGCTGTTTCGGGATCAGGTGTCATCTTCGCATGCTCCACCTGTTTGCCTTTGGCTTTTGAAAAAATGGGGCTTAGCCCGGGTTTCAAAAACTCCTATTTGATAAAGGGTTTCAAAATACTATTTACAAGATTAAAAGCAATATGTACATAGTTTAAAATAGTATGTACATGTTTTCGAATATGTACAGGGCTTCTGGAAGGCTCTTGGGTTTTCGGACTCAAAATGGCCCTTTGGGGCTACTTTTGTAAACCAGGTATGTTTTTAGAAAGTCGTGAGATTTTGGGGTATCTACAGATGCCCCTCTTTGGCATTATTCAAATTGATTTGGATAATGGCAAAGATGACAACACCCCTGTTCAATGTCTTCCTGGATCTATTCTCGAAAATATGGGATCGTCCCAATTTTTGAGCAAAAACCTTTCTTTAAAACCTGGTAGGAGGAGATATCACGCCAAAGGGGATATTTTCTATGGGTTCCTAGTCCTAAATGGGGATCATGTTCATGCGTGAATATGCAAGTGCATGACATGGATGAGATGCCAAGAAGGGCGACCTCCTAGAGACCAGATGGTATGGTTGAACTTTTGAGACTTATGAAGACCTGCTGCTTCAAGTGAGCGGGCCTTATGTTGCTCGATGTTCGAGTTTTCAAAATCTATTTACAAGAGGGAAACTGCTTTTAACCTCAATCCTAAGGACCTTTGGCTCCTCGTGTTTGCCTTTACTTGAGTCTTGACACCCGCTAATCTAGTGGAGGTTTTATAAGAAAATAAGCTAAATTTCAAAATTCCTATGCCTTACTCAAAATGTCGAATTCTCAAACAAAATGAAATTCAAGTAAGTAAATCCTATTTTTACTTTAGGATTCCTCGAAATGAACCATGTTTTACTTGGGATAAGTCGTAGGGATGAGAAAGAGATACCACGGTCCCTTCTGAAGCGTCCCATGGTTTTAAGCATAGAAGGCGGAAAACTGCTCTTCTTGAGCTTTTTGGCCTTTTCTTTCTTTTTTTCATAGAGGGTCTCCCTTTGGGAGTATTTTTTCTTTAATCCCTCTTTTCCATAGAAGAATCAATTTTTTTTTTTACTTTTGACTCAGGTTTCTTTCTTTGGGAAAGAGATTTTGGCAGGGATTTCCCTTTGTTTTTGGCCATATTTTCCTTTTGGAAGGAGAAGAGAAGAGGGTAAGACTTATTCCAAGGTCATACTCGATCCATTCCAGATCAACCTATTTAGAAATAGCACGTACTACTTGCAAGTATCTTGCTATATTGAACTAGGCCTTTCTTTGTAAGAAGAAGGATTTTGAAATGTAACCACGTATTTGGAAAGCTTCACTTTTTCGCAAGTGTGAATTCTCTCATTCAGGGTCACCCAATTTGCCTTTGATCCTTGCTTTCAAAGTTTCAAAGCAAGTTTCCTAAAACATTTTCAAAAATGGGAATTTAACTAGACCCTACACATGATACTTCTTAAAGTATTGAATATTGATAGGATCTGCTAAATTCCTACCTTCTACATCGATCAACCAGTATGAGTTGTTTGTGGTGGTTCCAAGCACAACATAAGGGCCATCCCACTTGGGCCGCCACTTTCCAAGTGGATGTGGGCCACGATAGTGGATGATTTTCAAAACCAGATCTCCCACTCCAAAGTGACGAGGTTTCATATGTTTCTCATAGTGTCAGGCTATCCTTTGCCGGTATGCATGAGCATGATCCATAGCAAGGAGCGCCTCTCATCTAACAAATCTAGTTCGGCCATCCTAGCATGCTGAAGCGTCTCTAGGGGGAGGACAAGTGCAATGGATGTATGAAATGAATGCAATCGTGTATGAATGGGGAGAATGGCGTTTGTGCCATAGACCCACTCAAATGGCGTGGCATTCGTGGGAGTCCGGATGGAAGTCTTATAAGCCCATAAGGCTTCATCCAGCTTCTCATGCCACGTCCTACCCTTTTCTAAAGATATCTCAATAATGCTAATGCGAGTCTTATTCGTGGCTTTGGCTTGGCCGTTGCCTTGAGGGTAGTAAGGCAATGAGAAGTGGTGAGTTATGCCGTAGGTGTTGCACAACTTGACCATCCGCTCATTTTTGAATGGGGTGCCATTATCGGACACAAGATCTCTTGGAACTCCAAATCGAGCCAAGATGTTTTTCCTAATGAAAGCCACCACATGTTGCCCCTGGACATTGGTCAGAGAGGTGGCTTCGACACACTTGGAAAAGTACTCAGTGGCTGCTAAAATGAACTTGTGTTCATTCGATGCCTTTGGGAAAATTGGCCCTACTATATCAAACGCCCACATGGTGAATGGCCAGGGGCTGACCACGGAATGCAATGAAGATGATGGGATATGAATGGCGTGCCCATGCACTTGACATGGATGACACTTCCTAACATGATCGTGGCAATCCTTTTTCAGGGTGGACGAAAAATAACCAGCCCTAAGTATTTTTATTGCCATCATATTGGCATTAACATGGCCTCCACATTCTCCATCGTGGAATTTATGCATAATAATCCTAGCCTCCTCTAGGTTGACACATCTTAGTAAGATGCCGATAAAACTCATTTTGTAATAAACCCCACCCAAAATCGTGTATCAGGTAGAAATCTTTCGGATGAATGCCTTATCTTTGGATGTGGCATTTTCAGCGAATCCCCCATTTTCTAGAAAACACTTTATGTCGTAAATCCAAGGTTTTTCATCAGAATCAGGGTTATTTTGGCAAATTTGCAAATCGTGTATGGAAGGAGTGGGTGCATGCCATATTTCAAGGGATCTGGTTCCCAAAGTGGGATCGACCCTTAGGGTTGAACCCAAGGAGGAGAGGGCATCGGCAACACCATTATCCTCTCTTCCTATGTGTGTGAGTGTACACGATTGGAACGACTCGACCAATCGAGTGGCCAACTCATGATATGGAAGCAGTTTTTCATTTCACACTTGCCAAAATTTCAAAACTTGGTTTATAACGAGTAATGAGTCTCCAAAGACCTCAATGCATGCTACCCCTAGAGTTTTCAAAACCTTTAAGCCCTGTATGAGTGCTTCATACTCAGCAATGTTGTTGGAACATTCGAAATCTAGGCGAATTGCTATGGGGATTTCTCTCTTTTCAAGGGATACAAGAATGACCCCGGCACCTGCCCCTCGTTGGTTTCGTGCCCCATCGAAGTGCATCTTCCACACTTGGTTTTTAAAAGAGTTTGCCAAAATGTGGTTTTGAAATTGGTTTTGTAATATGCCTTCATCAGGCATTTCATCGAGGGTGGGATATGCGTCCTCTAAGGGGAACTCAGCCACGTAGTCTGGTAGGGCTTGCCCCTTAATAGAGATCTGGTGATGGTATTTCAAGTCATACTCCATTAGAAGGAGTTGCCATCTGCCCAATCTACCGGTGAGAATGGGGTTTTCGAATAAGTGCTTGATTGGATCAAGCTTGGACACTATCCAGATCTCATGATCTAGGAAATAGTGTTGAAATTTCTGGCAGGCCCAAACTAGGGCCAAGCACGTCTTCTCCATGGCTTGATAATTCCTTTTATAAGTCAGGAGAGTTTTTGAAATGTAGTATATGGCATACTCCTTATGAGTGTCATCCTCGTATTGAGCTAACAATGCTCCCAAGGCATTCACATGCACGGAAATGTAAAGCAGAAGAGGTTTTCCTTGCTTTAGAGGATTTAAAATAGGGGGATTAACTAAGTACGCCTTTAGCCTCTCAAATGACTTTTGGCAATCGTCATCCCATAAAAATTTTGTACCCTTTCTCAACAACTTGTTGAAGGGTTCGCATCTAGTCACCAGGTTTGAGATAAACCTGCGAATGGACTGTAATCGACCTTGGAGGCTACGAATTTGCGTGAGATTAGAGGGTGGAGTCATGTCTATGATGGCTCGACACTTTAGAGGGGTCGACTTCTATGCCCCTTTGGCTTACCATAAAGCCTAAAAGCTTTCCGGACTCTACTCTGAATACGCACTTCTAAGGGTTTAGCTTTACTTTGTAAAGTCTAAGCCTTTCGAAAATCTTTTGTAAGCATTCAAGATGAGTGCATCAAGTTTTTGACTTAGCCAGGAGATCATCTACATATACCTCTACGAGCTCATGAATTTGATCATGAAAGATCGTGGTCATAGCTCTTTGGTATGTGGCGCCGGCATTTTTCAAACCAAAGGGCATGACTGTATAGCAGTACGTGCCCCATGGGGTTGTGAAAGCGGTCTTAGCCTGATCTCGTGGGCCTAGTTTGATTTGGTTATACCCTGAACAGCCATCCATGAATGAAAACATCTCATGATTTGCAGTACTATCGACTATCAAATCAATGTTTGGTAAAGGGAAATTATCTTTGGGCATGGCTTTATTCAGGTTTCTGAAATCGATGCATATTCGAATCTTCCCACTAGTTTTTCGAACAACCACTATATTGGATAACCAATCAGAATATGCAATGGGTTTTATAAATCCGACCTTTAACAGATTTTCTAAACCCTCTTTGACTTGGGCGTGTACGTTCGGATGTATTTTCCTAAGCTTTTGCTTTATGGGTTTTACATCCGCATCTAAGGGAAGACGATGCTTTACAACTTGTGGGTCTATTCCCGACATGTCTTCATACGTCCATGCAAACACATCTAAGTAGGTTTTCAAAAATGCAATGAATGATGATCTTTCATGCTCATGCAAACATGCGCTTGTAGACACCGAAAATTTTCACTTATGGGTTCTTAGGCCTGAAGTGAACCTTTTCGCAATCTACTTCGCTTTATGGGCGTGCCAGCTAGTTTACTTTAACTAGCAAAGTATGTTTTGAAAATAATCTGACTTTTGAAAGGCGATTGTAGGCAAGCGGGATTTTTACGTCGCAGACCTTCTTGCATCGATGCGCAAGGGTCAGTCTGTACGCTTAGAGACTTCATTTTTAAAACAAGTTTAACTCAAAATATATTTTGAATGAAGAAGTGTTTTAAAACCTTTTAAAAACCATGCATTTGGGAGATTTTGATTTTATAAGGGTTGGACGACCCTAAGTCTTTCAAATTTTAATTTGCTTAGGCACGATGGGCGTGCATCGAAATAGCCTAAGTCTTGGCGTGTTTGCACGATTGATTCGGGTTGTTTTTGTATGGTTTTCAGATTTTAGATCACGTGGATTTGCACGTGCCTAAGTCTTTCTTTTTATCCCTTTATGGGCCACCCAGGTGTGTGTTATGAACACTCCACTACATGGGGCAAATTTTGAGCGGGAGTACGGGGTTTGCTTTGATGCAATATGCGTCCTACCTCGTGGTATGGCGTAGATGCAATGCAAACTCACGCTACTCCAAAGGGAAAACCCGAATGTAAAGACAATGCCGAAGGGAAATAACCGAACCGAAATAATCGAAGGGAAATAACTGAAGGGAAATGACTTGTAATGTAAATGCTGAAGGGAGATACGTATATATGGTATGTATATGGGCCCTTACTTGGGTCTTGCAAATAAGAGCGAAAGCTCAATGTGTGTGAGTGCTTGAATTGAAGTACTACGCACACAACATGAAATTAAACCCAAATATAAATTGCAATATGGCCTTAACTAAGGTCTTGGGAGTAAGAGCGAAAGCTCAATGTGTGTGAGTGTAGAATTGAAGTACTACGCACACGACATAAATGAAACCCAAATATAACTGCAATAGGCCTTGACTAAGGTCTTGAGAGTAAGAGCGAAGGCTCAATGTGTGTGCGTGTGGAAAATGGAAAGACAACACACACGACTTAATTAAAAACCCCCGCGACTTAAAATATATAAATACAACTATATCTTAGGGGCTGGTTAGGCCCGTGTGTGTATGCAAAAGTGTACAACTAAGAGCGGAAAGGCTCAAGTGCACGTGTGTGTGGGTGTGTCAAACCACGTTATTACAATCGGGGGGAGACGAAGCTCCTTTACTACAACCCCGTATCAAAATTTAATTGAATATAAAGCAAGTTAATATAATAGACCAAGTTTAGACACTTACAAATAGTTGGTCCATGTTCAACTTGCTTGCACGTGGGCTCACGGTTCACGTTGGGCAGCCAAGAGGGGGTTATCCTAGGTGGTTTTGAGGGAGGTTCTATGGGGCACGGTTAGGGCCTTAGGGAAGCTTAGGTTCAGCCAAGATGGGGTTGTCTAGGGTCTGTCCTAGGTGGCTGGAAGAGGTGCAGGTCACGGCCAGGGGGGTGGTCAGGTCGGCAGGAAGGTGGTTAGGTCGGTAGGAAGGCGTCGGGAGCAGCAATCGGGCGCTTGGTGCTGGGCGCTGGGCGCTGGCGGGCGTTTGGCGCTAGGAGGGGGTTCTGGCGCTAAAGGGGCGGCAGGGCGCTGAGGGGCGGTAGGGCGCTGAGGGGCGCTGCAGTGGCGCGGGATGGCGTCTGGGAGCGCGGACAGGGCGCGGCAACGTCAGGGCTGCGCGGTAGGAAGCAGGGCGCGCGGTAGGCACCCGGGGGTTTCGGTTCGTTGTTTGGGGGATCTTTTGAGGCAATTGGGATTAGGTTAGGTCTAGTTAGGGTTCAGTTAGGGTTAGGTTGGTTCAGTTAGGGTTAGGTTCAGTTGGGGTTCGGTTCAGTTGGGGGTTAGGTTCAGTTGGGGTTAGGTAGGTTCGAACCTAGGCTAGGTCGGGGGTTAGGTTTACCTCTTGGAGCCGGTCCTTCTTGGCTTGAGCCCACGTCTCCACGGTTGCAGCCACTTGGTCCAGCCCACCCAGCCCCCTAGACCCACTTAGCCCACATGGCTTGAACCCACCTCACCCAATGAGCCCACATGGCTAGGTCTATCACTCCCTCTCTCTCCTCCCAAATATTTGCATGAACCCTTTACATGGACCCCCTCACCTCTATTTATAGACATTTGAGGTGGGTCTTGGATTTGGGTTTGGGTTTGGGGTTTGGATCCAGACCCAAATCCAAACACTATTTGGATCTGGATATTGGATCTCGGATATTTTGAGATCCGTATCCGATCCAAACCCAACATTTTTATGGATATGGATATGGATATTTTGATCCAGATCCGATCCAATCCAAACACTATTTGGATCCAATCCAAATCCAAACACTATTTAGATCGACCCAAACACTATTTGGATTGGCCCAAATCCAAACACTATTCATTACATGGATTTGGATGTGGATATATGGTCCAGATCCAAATCAAAATTTCTTCGGACAGTCATTCTTGGCTTCTCGAGGCGAACGATCTGTGCGGGCACTGGCTTCATCAGCGCTCCGTCTGGTGCTGGGTTTTCCCCAATCCGTCTCATCGTTTTGGACTCCGTTGAGCTTTTCATCAAACGGGCTCTGCTTTCTTTTGTTTTTTTATCAGGGAGTGGCTTCTGAAGTTCTAGGCTTGAATCCTCTTCGGGCTTAGGGTCTTCTTTTGCCTTGTGTACCTGTTTTCACATTTCAAAACAGGTTGTCGTTTTGGCTCAAACGAGCTTTTTCGAGAGTTTTTTGAAATATAGAAGATTTAGGGTGTTTACAACGCCTACCTTAATGAGTTGAGGCTTTGAATCACTCCCTAGATTTATTTCTATGAAATTTCCTCCTACTGAATTCAAGGGTTTTTCAAAATCGAGAATTTTATGAAATTCTGGGAGCTCAGAAGTGGGATCTTCCTCAAGGGGATCTACCTCTAGGCTTCGATCATTCTCGAGATCTATAGATCTTAGGGAATTTGATGCATGGATTTTGAAAATACCTGGTTTTTGACTTGGGATTTCTATTGATTTCAAAATTTTTGGTCTGGTTATGCAGATGTAAACACCCCAAAATCCCACGATTTTCTCAAATTACCTGGTTTTGCAAAAGCAGCCCCAAAGGGCTATTTTGAGTATGGAAACCCAGGAGCCTTCCAGACAACCCTGTACATATGTTTAAATCATATATGTTCTAAATATAAATATATATATATATATATACAGTTTTAAAACCATAAAAAGGTATTTTGAAACACCGAAAAGCAACTTGGCCTGATGAAAGCAGGATCGAAGAAGCGAAAGAGAGCCCGGACCCGGAGCATATTTCAAGCCCGGCACATCAACTCTCGTATCAAAATCATCCCCAGATTCTCGGACATCCAAGCTCCCGATATCAACAAAATTGTTTAAAATGATCTTTGGAAGGTGAGAAGAAGAGCGGACGACAATGTTGGCGAAGACCCAACGCAAGACAGAGTACTGATGCAGTCAGGCGCCGCACAAACCGTCCATTTTGAAAAGCCATGAAGGAGTCAGAAAATCAGATTTGGGCAAGATTTGGACCATATATATCCAGATCCAGACCCAAACCCAAACATGCATTTGGATTTGGATCCAAAGATCCAATCCAATATCCATGTGAAAATATCCATGGCCCACATCACCTTCTCATAAATGGAGGTGGGGCCCACAGAGAATTCATGTGAAAAGCTTGGGTATAGAGAGAGAATGGGATGATAAAGTATGAGTGAGAAAGTTGGTGGGCTTGACTTTAGTCAAGGGTGGGTTAACCATGTGGGTTTAGCCTAAGAGTGTGGGTTTAAGCTTGTATGCACCTACACCTAACCTGGGGCTGCACCAACATGAACCTGGCTGCAACTAGGTCCATGGATCGAGGCCAAGGGGATGCTTCTAAAACCTAGCCCTAAGCTAACCCACCTCACCTAGCCACTCCCCCCTAAACCTGACCCAATCCTAGCCACCCTCACCCCAAACCGCCCCAACCATACCTAGCCGACCTCACCTAGCTCACCCCACCTAACTAGACCACCTACACCCTAGCTAGACTAAACCTAATCTCACCTTAACCCACCTAATTAGACCCTAACCCTTAATTCTCAGCCACCCTAACCGACCTACCCTAAACCACCATACCACTCTCCCCTAGCCGACCTACCCAAACCACCCCACCACAGCCCACCTTATCCTAAATATCTACCCCATACCACACCCAACCGACCCCAGCCCATGCCTATAAAACCCCCCCTTTTGTGGCGGGTTTTGGATCCCTCTCTCTCCTCTCTCACCTGCCCTCTCTTCCAACCCATCTCACTCCATCACCCCCCAACTGAACCACCTCCACCACCATTCCACCCGGCTGCACCTTCCACCTCCACCGCCACTTCACCCGGCTGCAACCTTCTTCCAACTCCATTCGGCTGCTACCTCCTTCCGCAACCTCTGGCCACCACCAACCTCCACCACACACGGTTAGTACCCCCATCTCAGTCCCATCTAACCTATCTTCCTCTCCCCTTCTTACCCAGCCACACATTCCATCACTCGCCACCACAACCTTCTCCCTTACACCCGGCCACTTCACTCCCTACCTCCCCACTTTCCCTTAGCCATCCACTTCCCAGCCCCTAGCTAAGCCTTCACCCTTAACCTGCCACCACCTAGCTAGCACCCTAACCTACCACAACCCTACCTAACATCCCTACTTGCTGCGCCCACCACTTGGCCATCCTCAAGTCTTCATTCGGCTAAGACCCTACCTGCCGCCAATCCGCATACAAGGAGCTCCCCTTCGGCTATCCAAGGCGACTCACATAGGCCCAAGCCAAGCAAGTTACACCCGGACCAGCTACACATAAGTACCTAACTCGGTCCTTGTTACAAACTTGCTTACATTTAATTAAATTTGATACGGGGTTGTAATAATGGAGCGTTGTCTCCCCCTGCTTGTAATAATGTGGTTTGGCACACCCACACACATGTGCACTTGAGCCATTTCGCTCTTAGCTGCACACAATTTTAACACACACACGGGCCTAACCAGCCCTTAAGATATAGTTATACCTATATGTTTTAAGTTGCGTGGGTTTTAATTCAAGTTGTGTGCGTGGTCTTTCAATTTCCACACTCACACACATTGAGCTTTCGCTCTTACTCCCAAGACCCTAGTAAGGGCCGTATTTCAATTTCCCTTGGGTGTTTTAATTCAAGTTGTGTGCGTTGTCTTTCAATTTCCACACTCACACACATTGAGCTTTCGCTCTTACTCCCAAGACCTTAGTAAAGGCCATATTGCAATTTCGTTTTGGGTATTTAATTTCAAGTTGTGTGCGTAGCATTTCAATTCTACACTCACACACATTGAGCTTTCGCTCTTACTCTCACGACCTTAGTATATACACACAACACCCACGCACACGTTGGCGACCTTCGGGCCCATATATATTATAAGTATTTCCCTTCGGCTATGTCTTTAAGATTTGGGTTTTAAGGTTCAGCTGTGTGCATAGTCTTTCCATATATACATGACACACACACTTGCACAATTAAGCCTTTCCGCTCTTAAGATATAGTCATATTTCCCTTTTGCAATTTCCCTTTTGCAAATTTACATTAAGTCATTTCCCTTCCGCATTGTCTTTCAATTCGGGTTTTCCCTTTGGAGTTGCGTGAGTTTGTATTGCATATACGCCATACCACGAGTTAGGACGCATATTGCATTAAAGCAAACCCCACACTCCCGTGCAAAAATTGCCCAACTTCGGTCACTTATGCACACACCTAGTTGGCCCTAAAAAGTATAAAAAGAAAGACATAGGCACGTGCAAATCCCATGTGTAATAAAACTTGCAATCGTACATACAAAGCCCAAACACTTCGGGTATTTTTCAAAGAGGTTTAAAATTTAAAGACTTTGCCAAGCGTACAGACTGACCCTTGCGCATCGGTGCAAGAAGGTCTGCGACGAAAAGAGCTCACTTGCTCACAGTCGCCCTGATAGAGTCAGATTTCAAAAACTTTCTTCGCTAGCTTAAGCAAGCAAGCTGGCACGACCTTTTATTAAAATACGATTTAGACACACGAAAAGGTTCAGTTTGGACCTAAGAGCCAGAAGTGGGAATTTTCCATGTCTACAGGATTAGCACGCCAAGTGGGACCTGGGCCTTGTGCAGAGTCATCTCATGTAGAGAAACCTCATGAATTTTTTTTTCTAAAGTGTTTTAACTTTGTTTATTGCATTTTCATACTTAGGATTTGTTTTGAAAAGCTTATTGAAGCATGTCGAGTCCAGGCTCCCAAGGGGTATCGAGCCATGGCTCATGCGCATCAAGTTCTCAATCTAGAAAGTTTTCGAAAAAACAAGAGATTGAAGACTTGAGATGGGACTTCGAGGCCAAAATCGTCGCTCTTAGCCAAGAGGCTAAAGGAGGCGATTCATGTTCATCAAATGGCGAACCAAAGGCCAAGAAGAAATTTGAAAAATCTCGCAAACACAAAGAGACTTCCGCAATGGAAGGTAACCAATACCACGAGTCCTTCATACACAAGGATCGTAAAGCCCTACAGTAGCTGCTGAGAGGGCAAAATAAAGAGAAAAGAAGCTAGGCCCTGTCTAATTTCTTGCCTATAGACTACGAAACAGACAGTAACGATGAAATACCGAACTTCCATCGGTATGATGACATGGGAGACCCTAGGGTTCACTTGCCGCTTTTCTCTCGTCGAGCCCATAAGAAAAAGAAGGACTCGATGAAATGGGTGTATTGGTTCCCTTTGTCCCTCAAGGGCACAGCTGCCAAATGGCTGGCTTCCTACGATCTTAGCCAGTTCGCAACTTTCGAAGAGTTAGCAAACTGCTTTATGCAGAGATTCTCGCATAACGTAGAAGTCATGCCGACTTTAAACACCTTGAGGGATACAAAACAAGGTGTGAACGAGGACGTACATACGTTCATCGTTCGTTGGAGGTCTCTCCTAGGTCAAGTGCGAGAGCCCATATCCGAAGGATGTGCAGTGATGCTCATCCCGGATAATTTTAGAAACGAGCTGAAAACCCTTCTCTCGCTTCACGAAATCTTGACTTTCCATAAGTTAATAAAGAAAGCATCCCTTTTCAAAACAAATTTAAAAAAGGGGGTGTATGACCACTTATGGAAAGGAAATCCAATTTCGAAAACTCGCTTGGAAAAGCCCATCACTTATGGGCCATCCATCGCTGACAAAGGGGCAAAACCCCATAAAATCACCAATGTCCGGGTGGATCCAAGCCCGGCAAGTGCTTCAAAAAGCTTTGAAAAGCTAGAAAATAAAAAGGAGAGGAGTTTTCAAAAACCCTTCGAAAGACGGGAGTATACTCTGTTGGGGCAACCTATGACGGAGGTCCTAGACCTCCTACTTGCCCAAGGCATGATCGAACTCCCCGAGATTCCCGAGGGAGTCACTTCGAAGGGAGGGTTTTTAAACAAATTCTGCAAGTATCATCGGCTTAAAGGCCGTGATACAAGGTGGTGTTTCTCCCTCCTCAATAAAATTGAGAACTTGATAGCAGAAGGCCGACTCCAGGTCGCTGAAGAACCTGAGCCTGCCCAAGCTATCTTCAAAGAACCCTTCCCCAAGCACGCAAGTACCAGTGGGAAGGGAAAAGAGGTATGTGCTCTTACGATTTCCAAGAATCTAGCACGTGCATGTGAGTCTGGTTCATCTACTTGTGCGTCTACTCTCATACTTTACAAGAAACCCGTCCAAGTAGTCATCCGGGGACCAGAAAGAGTTCCGTCCTCGGTTAAACCAATATTAACCATTCAAGGTGCTCCAAATCTCTCGATTAGAGTCATGATTAGTACGAAACCTAGGTTGATCATGGGGGAGGTGACAAGATCCAGGAGGATCTACCAACCCCCACATCTACAAAGTGCTAAAAAGGTGGTCAGTGTGCCTGGCCCCTCAAAAGCATGTATTCCTAGAGTTTCGTAAAAAACAGACAAAGGAAAAATCATTTCGAAGGTGTATGATTTCGAAAACCATCTTTCAAAGATTCCTATCAATATATCCATCCTAGAGCTAATACAAACTTCGCTTAGGCATGTAGACGCGCGAAAATCCCCGCTTCTCACCTTTTCAGGGCTTGGAGCGGATCCTCTCGTGTGTCTAAGGCCTATTTATGCAAACAGGGCGTGCCAGCTAGCTTACCTAAGCTAGCGAAGATATATTTAAACTGACTTCTAATCGTGGTGACTGTGAGCAAGTGAGCTCTTGTCGTCGCAGACCTTCTTGCACCGGTGCGCAAGGGTCAGTCTGTACGCTTTGCAAAAATCGAGTTTTGGGATAGAAAGCCTACGAAGCGGTTCGAGGTGTCTAATTCGGGTCTTTTAGATGCGGTTGCATATTTTAGATCACGTGGATTTGCACGTGCCTAAGTCTTTCTTTTTATCCATTTTCGGGCCACCTAGTTTGTGTGTTATGAACACTCCACTACATGGGCGAATTCGAGCGGGGCTTGCTTTGATGCAATATGCGTCCTACCTCGTGGTATGGCGTAGATGCAATGCAAACTCACGCTACTCCAAAGGGAAAACCCGAATGTAAAGACAATACTGAAGGGAAATAACCGAAGGAAAATGACTTGAAATATAAATGCCGAAGGGAGATATGTATATAGAGTATGTATATGAGCCCTTATTCGGGTCTTGCAAATAAGAGCGAAGGCTCAATGTGGGTGCGTGCTTGAATTGAAAGACTTACACACACGACATGAAATTAAACCCAAATATAAATTGCAGTATGGCCTTAACTAAGGTCTTGGGAATAAGAGCGAAAGCTCAATGTGTGTGAGTGCTTGAATTGAAGTACTACGCACACAACATGAAATGAAACCCAAATATAACTGCAATAGGTCTTGACTAAGGTCTTGGGAGTAAGAGCGAAAGCTCAATGTGTGTGAGTGCTTGAATTGAAGTACTACGCACACGACATGAAATGAAACCCAAATAGTATAGGTTGGCCCTTACTTGGGTCTTTCAAATAAGAGCGAAAGCTCAATGTGTGTGAGAGTGCTTGAATTGAAAGACTTACCCACACGACATGAAATGAAACCCAAATAGTATAGGTCGGCCCTTACTTCGGTCTTTCAAATAAGAGCGAAAGCTCAATGTGTGTGAGAGTGCTTGAATTGAAAGACTTACCCACACGACATGAAATGAAACCCAAATAGTATAGGTCGGCCCTTACTTGGGTCTTTCAAATAAGAGCGAAAGCTCAATGTGTGTGAGTGCTTGAATTGAAAGACAACGCACCCAACTTAAGCAAAACCCTTCAAAAATGAAAGTATATGTATATACTTATGTATTAGGGGCTGATTAGGCCCGTGTGTGTTCAAAATCGTGCACAACTAAGAGAGTGCACGTGTGTGGGTGTGCCAAGCTACGTTATTACAAGCGGGGGGAGACTATGCTCCGTTATTACAACCCCGTATCGAATTGAATCTCAAGCAAGTATACAACTAAAGACCGAGTTAGGCACTTACTAGTAGTTGGTCCGTAGATGCCTTGCTTGAGCGTGGGCTTGGCCTTCACCTTGGGCTGCAAAAGGGAGCTCCACGAGGGTGAACGGCAAGAGGTGCTGGCCGGAGGTCCTTGGTGCGCGGAAGAGGCGCCTTGAAGATGGCCGGCCACTAGAGATGGGCTGTTTTTGGTGGGTTGGGTTAAAGGACCTAAGGAGGGTCACTAAGGGGAGTGTAGTGTTGGGGAATATGGCACTAAGGGAAGGGAACTAGATAGGGGAAGCTCTTAGGGAGTTGGATGGGGTAGCCGGGTGTAGCTAGGTTGGTTAGGTAGTGGCGGGTAGTTAGGATGCTATGGGTTCGGCTGAGGGGGAAGGGTGGGAGCAATTTGCTGGTTGTGGGGGTAGGTGGTGGTAGTGCAGGTGGCTGAGAGTGGAGAGGGAGTGGAGAAGAAGTAGAGTGGAGTATGGGGTACTAACTGGATGATGGGAGGCGGCGGGTGGTTAAGGAGCAGCTGGTTCGGCCGAAGCCCGGGGTGGAGACAGGTGGTTGGCCGGCTGGGGTGTGGTGGAGCAGGTGGAGCACGGTGGTGGATGGTGGTGGTGCAGGTGGAAGGCCCGGTTGGTGCTGGAAAGGGGTGAGAGTGGATGAGAGAGGATGGAAGGGGATGAGAGAGGCTGGAAAATGGGTGGGCTTCTAGATAGGAAAACCCGCCCCCAAGGGGGGGGTTTATATAGGGATGGGTAGGTCGGTTAGGGCTGGGTTTGGGGTAGTGGTTAGGTGGTTTAGGTAGGGTGGTATGATGATAAGGTGGGCTGGAAAGGGTAGGGCCAGATATTTTAGATACAAGTGGTTTGGGTAGGTTGTGGGCTAGGGGTGGTTTAGGGTTTGGTTAGGTGGGTGGGTTTGTAAACACCCCAAATCTTCTATTTTTCAAAAAACTCTCGAAACACCAAAAAGCTCGTTTGAGCCAAAACGACGACCTGTTTTGAAATGTGAAAACAGGTACAGAAGGCAAAAGAAGACCCTAGGCCCGAAGAGGATTCAAGCCCAGAGCTTCAGAAGCCACTCCCTGATAAAGAAACAAAAGAAAGCAGAGCCCATTTGATGAAAAGCTCAACGGAGTCCAGAACGGCGAGACGGAGTCCGGACGACAAAGTTGGGGAAAACCCAGCACCAGACGGAGCGCTGATGAAGCCAGTGCCCGCACAGATCGTTCGCCTCGAGAAGCCAAGAAGGACTGTCCGAAGAAATTTTGATTTGGATCTGGACCATATATATCCAGATCCAAATCCATGTAATGAATAGTGTTTGGATTTGGGCCAATCCAAATAGTGTTTGGGTCGATCCAAATAGTGTTTGGATTTGGATTGGATCCAAATAGTGTTTGGATTGGATCGGATCTGGATCAAAATATCCAGATCCGTATCCATAAAAATATTGGGTTTGGATCGGATACAGATCTCAAAATATTCGAGATCCAATATCCAGATCCAAATAGTGTTTGGATTTGGGTATGGATCCAAACCCCAAACCCAAACCCAAATCCAAGACCCACCTCAAATCTCTATAAATAGAGGTGAGGGGGTCCATGTAAAGGGTTCATGCAAATATTTGGGAGGAGAGAGAGGGAGTGATAGACCTAGCCATGTGGGCTCATTGGGTGAGGTGGGTTCAAGCCATGTGGGCTAAGTGGGTCTAGACCAAGGGGCTGCAACCAAGGTGGGCTGGACCAAGTGGCTGCAACCGTGGAGACGTGGGCTCAAGCCAAGAAGGACCGGCTCCAAGAGGTAAGCCTAACCTAACCTAGCCATTCTCTCTACACCCCTCTAAACCTAACCCCAACCTAGCCTAGGTTCGAACCTACCTAACCCCAACTGAACCTAACCCTAACTAAACCTAGCCCTAACCCAACCTAGGTTCGACCAAACCTAACCCTAGACTTGAACCAACCTAAACCTAACCGGACCGCGCCTGCCGTGCGCACCCTGACGCTGTCCGCGCGCCCTGACGCTATCCCGCGCCCTGACGCCATCCTGCTTCCTGCCGCGCGCCCCCTCTGTCGCCTGCACGCCCCGCGCCGCAGCCGTCCCGCGCTACTGCGTGCCCTACGCCCCAGCGCGCCCAGCGCCAGGCGCCCGTCTGCTGCGCCAGGCGCCAGACGCCTCCCAGGCGCCCGTCTGCTGCGCCAGGCGCCAGACGCCTCCCTGCCGACCTAACCTGCACCCTGGCCGTGACCTGTACCCTAGGACAGACCCTACACAACCCCCGTCTTGGCCGAACCTTAGTTCCCCTAAGGCCCTAACCGTGCCCCATAGAACCTCCCTCAAAGCTCCCTAGGATAACCCCCTCTTGGCTGCCCAAGGTGAACCGTGAGCCCACGTGCAAGCAAGTTGAACATGGACCAGCTATTTGTAAGTGTCTAAACTTGGTCTATTACATTAACTTGCTTTATATTCAATTAAATTTTGATACGGGGTTGTAGTAAAGGAGCTTCGTCTCCCCCCGATTGTAATAACGTGGTTTGACACACCCACACACATGTGCACTTGAGCCTTTCCGCTCTTAGTCGTACACTTTTTGCACACACACGGGCCTAACCAGCCCTTAATATATAGTTATATTTATATATTTTAAGTCAAGGGGGTTTTTAATTAAGTCGTGTGTGTTGTCTTTCCATTTTCCACACGCACACACATTGAGCCTTCGCTCTTACTCCTAAGACCTTAGTAAAGGCCTTATTGCAGTTATATTTGGGTTTCATTTATGTCGTGTGCGTAGTACTTCAATTCTACACTCACACACATTGAGCTTTCGCTCTTACTCCCAAGACCTTAGTCAAGGCATACTGCAATTTATATTTGGGTTTCATTTCATGTCGTGTGTGTAAGTCTTTCAATTCAAGCACGCACACACATTGAGCCTTCGCTCTTATTTACAAGACCCAAGTAAGGGCCCCTACATATACTCTATATAAAGTATTTCTTTCGGCTACGTCTTTAAGATTCGGGTTTTAAGGTTCAAGTCGTGTGCATTGTCTTTCAATATATACACGACACACACTTACACAATTGAGCCTTTCCGCTCTTAAGATATAGCCATATTTCCCCTTCCGCTATTTACTTTACAAGTCATTTCCCTTCGGCTATTTACTTTACAAGTCATTTCCCTTCGGCAATTTCCCTTCGGCATTGTCTTTTAATTTCGGGTTTTCCCTTTGGAGTAGCGTGAGTTTGCATTGCATCTACGCCATACCACGAGGTAGGACGCATATTGCATCGAAGCAAGCCCCGTACTCCCGCTCAAATTCGCCCCATGTAGTGGAGTGTTCATAACACACACCTAGGTGGCCCAAAAAGGGATAAAAAGAAAGACTTAGGCACGTGCAAATCCACGTGATCTAAAATCTGAGAATCGTACAAACCCGAATCAAATCGTGCAAGACTTAGGCTATTTCGATGCACGCCCATCGTGCCTAAGTAGATTAAAATTTGAAAGACTTAGGGTCGTCCAAACCTTACAAAGTCAAAATCGCCCAAATGCATGGTTTTCAAAAGGTTTTAAAACACTTCTTCATTCAAAATATATTTTGAGTTAAACTTGTTTCAAAACGAAGTCTCTAAGCGTACAGACTGACCCTTGCGCATCGGTGCAAGAAGGTCTGCGACGTAAAAATCCCGCTTGCCTACAATCGCCTTTCAAAAGTCAGATTATTTTCAAAACATACTTTGCTAGTTAAAGTAAACTAGCTGGCACGCCCATAAAGCGAAGTAGATTGCGAAAAGGTTCACTTCAGGCCTAAGAACCCGTAAGTGAAAATTTTCGGTGTCTACAGGGTTCTAGGATGAGGTTTAGTGAGCTAGGTTAGGTGATTAGGCTAGGATTAGGCTAGGTTTAGGGAAATTAACCTAGGTTTAGGGAAGGATTAGGGAAGTGGGTTAGGTGATTAGGTTGGGATTAGGCCGGGATTAGGGAAGTAGGTTAGGTGATTAGGCTCGGATTAGGGGCTGATTAGGGTGGAAGGCTAGGATTAGGTATTTTGGGTTAGGTTTAGGTGAAGGAGCTCCCTTTGCATGGTCCATAGACCTTAACCACATCATGTTGGTGCAGCCCTAGGTTAGGTTTTGGCTAATTACAAGCTTAAACCCACTCGATTAGGCTAACCCACATGATTAACCCCAAACTTGACACACAAGTCAAGCTTAATTACAACCACACTTGATCTTATCCATCCCCACTCTCTCTCATGCCCATAATCCCACGTGAATTTCAAGTGGGCCCCACCTCCATTTATGAGAAGGTGATGTGGGCCATGGATATGGATATTGGATTGCATTTTTGAATCCAAATCCAAATCCAAGTCCATACATGGGTTTGGATTGGAATCTGGATATATATGGTCCAGATCCAATCCAAACTGAACTTTGACTCCTTCGAGCTGTATTCGAAACAAACGGTTTGTGCGGGGCCTGACAGCATCAGTGCTCCGTCTGCGTTGGGTCTTCGCCAATATGATCGTTCGCCTCTATTTTCGCCTTCCAGAGATGACTTCAAAGGATGTTTTGATGATAACAGGGTCTTGGACGTTCGAGATCCTGGGGGTGTGAATTTGATACAAGAGTTGCTGTGCCGGGCTCGACATGTGCTCCGGTTCTGGGCTCTTCTTAGCTCTCCTAGTCCTGTCTGGATTAGGCCAAGCTGCTTCGGGGTTCCAAAACATGTTTTAAAAAGGTTTTAAAAACCATATTGTATGTTTTCGAAATACAGAGTTTAAAACATATGTATAGGGTTGTCTGGAAGGCTCCTGAGTTTCCAGACTCAAAATGGCCCTTTGGGGTTGCTTTTACAAAACCAGATGAATTTGAGAAATTCGTGGGATTTCGGGGTGTTTACAAGGCATTGACTAGTGTTAGAGAAAATTCTAGAAAGAGCAAGGGTCAGTTCGAACATTACCCCTGAATCTTTGTCCAAACAAGTGGTCTCCATAGGAGCAAAAATGCCCATCGTATTCTCGGAAGATGATGTAAATAGACCCTACGAGTCTCATAACCAGGCCCAACATATCGAGGTGGTTCTGAATAACCACTCTCTGGATAGGTGCCTTATCGATGGGGGAGGAGGGCTCAACATCCTTTCACTTCATGTGGCGAATCAAATCGGAGTCACCTTGACATCCATTCATCCAAGTCCCATCGTTATCACTGGATACGATGGGAATGCATCTAGACCACTAGGATCTATCGAACTCCCCATGGAAATGGGAGGGATAGCACACACGGGTGTGTTCCATGTCCTAGACATCCACCCCTATTATAACCTGTTGTTGGGAAGGCCTTGGATACACAGCTTGTGCGCTGTGCCATCCACCTTCCACAGGTGTGTCAAGATCCCTTTCAGGGACAAAGTTGTAGTGATCCTAGGAGAGAGTCATCCTCAACTTCAGGGAGTCATAAATTCCCCCTGCTTGTCAAGCTCCCAGACCCACGAGGTAAAACTGGGGCAAATCATGCTCAAGCCACCAAGGCTCACTCTATGCAACCCTAGGAAGGTCGTGTATGTAAAGGGGCCATCCAAGGCTGGCCCCCTCAAGGTTTTGACCCTTCTAGGAAGACCCAATAATCCCTTATTTCCAAAACCCCTAGACAAGAAGCCCTATGTACACAACATAGACGACAGCAAGTTCCAGGACCACGATTTGTATTCAAACTTCTCCAAAAATAAAAAATCGTGGAACATGCTGTTAAACATGGGCTATTTGCCTTATAAGAGTCTAGGGGCACAAAATCAGGGTCTCCTAGAACCCATACTTCCTAGGGCCAATCCAAGCCGATACGGGATCGACTATACTCCCAAAATACCACCAGAGCCATTCCCTGTGACAACCTAGGTCAAGGGTGCCCTTGAGCCTACCCTAAAAGAAACCTACGATCTAGACCTCTTATTCTGAGTCTAACCCGTAGTGTTTTCCCTTTGTAGGTATGATGGAAGATCCCTTTATCAAAAATACAAAAACATTTGAAAAACTCAAAATCGAAAAAATGGAAAAATTGTAAAAACCAAAAAAATTGGAAAATCAAAAACTCGAAAAAAGAGTAGTTTGTATAGTTCCCAAAGTTCTAGTTTTGCAAAAGCACAAAAAAATCGAAAAATTACAAAACTCCAAAAAGATTTTGTACATAGCTGCTCCTGGTAAGGCTTTGGAAAAAGGAAAAGATTTCGAAAGAAACGTAGTCTGTATAACCAGACCAAAAATTTCGAAATCAATAGAAATTCCAAGTGTAAAACCAGGTCTTTTGAAAGTCCATGCATCAAATTCCCTTGGGTCTATAAACCACGAGAACGATCGAAGCCCAGTGGATCCCCTTGAGGAAGATCCCACTTCTGAGCTCCTTGAATTTCATAAAATTCTCGATTTTGAAAGACCTTCCAATTCAGTAGGAGGAGATTTCATAGAGATAAACCTAGGGAGTGATTCCAATCCCAAACTCATTAAGGTAGGCGCATGTTTGCATGAGCATGAAAGATCAACATTCATTGCATTTCTACAAACCTACTTAGATGTGTTTGCATGGACGTATAAAGACATGCTGGGCATAGACCCCAGTATTGTCGAACATCGTCTTCCTTTAGATACGGATGTGAAACCCATAAAGCAAAAGCTTAGGAAAATACATCCGAATATACACGCACAAGTCAAAGAGGGTTTAGAAGATCTGCTAAAAGCCGGATTTATAAAACCAATTGCGTATTCTGATTGGTTATCCAATATCGTTGTTGTTCGAAAAACCAATGGGAAGATTCGAATATGCATCGATTTCAGAAACCTGAATAAAGCCACTCCAAAGGATAATTATCCTTTACCAAACATAGATTTGATAGTCGATAGTACTGCAAATCACGAAATATTTTCGTTTATGGATGGCTATTCAGGGTATAATCAAATCAAATTAAGTCCACGAGATCAGGGTAAGACCGCATTCACAACCCCATGGGGCACGTACTGCTATACAGTCATGCCCTTTGGTTTGAAAAATGCCGGCGCAATATACCAGAGAGCCATGACCACGATCTTCCATAATTAGATTCATGAGCTCGTAGAGGTATATGTGGATGATCCCTTGGCAAAATCCAAAACTCGATGCACTCACATCGAATGTTTACAAAAGATTTTTGAAAGGCTTAGACTTTACAAAGTAAAGCTAAACCCTCAAAAATGTGTAATCAGAGTAGAGTCCGAAAAGCTCTTAGGCTTTATGGTGAGCCAAAGGGGTATAGAAGTCAACCCATCTAAGTGTCGAGCCATCATAGACATGGCTCCACCCTCCAATCTCACACAGATTCGTAGCCTCTAAGGTCGATTACAATTCATTCACAGGTTTATATCAAACCTGGTGACTAGATGCGAACCCTTGAACAAATTGTTGAGGAAGGGCACGAAATTTTCATGGGATGACGATTGCCAAAAGTCATTTGAAAGACTAAAGGCATATCTAGTTAATCCCCCTGTTTTGAATCCTCCAAAGCAAGGAAAACCTCTTTTGCTTTACATTTCCGTGCATGCGAATGCCTTGGGAGCATTGTTAGCTCAATACGAGGATGACACCCACAAGGAGTATGCCATCTATTATATTTTGAAAACTCTTTTGGCTTATGAAAGGAATTATCAAGCCATGGAGAAGACGTGTTTGGCCCTAGTTTGGGCCTGCCAGAAATTTCGACACTATTTCCTAGATCATGAGATCTGGATAGTGTCCAAGCTTGATCCAATCAAGCATTTGTTCGAAAAACCCATTCTCACTGGTAGATTGGGCAAATGGCAACTCCTTCTAATGGAGTATGACCTGAAATACCATCATCAGATCTCCATTAAGGGGAAAGTCCTAGCTGACTACGTGGCTGAGTTCCCCCTAGAGGACGCATATCCCACACTTAGTGAAATGCCTAATGAAGGCATATTGCAAAACCATTTTCAAAACCACATTTTGTGAAACTCTTTTGAAAACCAAGTGTGGAAGATGCACTTCGATGGGGCACGAAACCAACGAGGGGCTGGTGTTGGGGTCATCCTCATATCCCCTGAAAAGGGTGAGATCCCCATAGCAATTCGCCTAGATTTCGAATGTTCCAACAACATAGCTGAGTATGAAGCACTCATACAAGGCTTAAGGATTTCGAAAACTCTAGGGGCATCATGCATCGAGGTCTTTGGAGATTCACTCCTTGTTATAAACCAAGTTTTGAAAATTTGGCAAGTGCGAAATGAAAAACTTCTTCCATATCACGAGTTGGCCACTCGATTGGTTGAGTCATTCCAATCGTGTAGACTCACACACGTAGGAAGAGAGGATAATGGCATTGCCAACGCCCTCTCCTCCTTGGGTTCAGCCCTAAAGGTCGATCCCACTTTGGGAACTCGATCCTTAGAGATATGGCATGTGCCCACTCCATCCACACACGATTTGGATATTTGCCAAAATAATCCAGATTCTGTTGAAAAACCTTGGTTTTATGACATGAAATGTTTTCTAGACAATGGGGGATTCGCTGAGGATGCCATATCCAAAGATAAGGCATTCATTCAAAAAATTTCTACCCGATACACCATTCTGGGTGGGGTTTTGTACAAAAAAAGTTTTATCGGCATCCTACTAAGATGTATCGACTTAGAGGAGGCTAGGACTGTTATGCATGAATTCCACGATGGAGAATGTGGAGGCATGTTAATGCCAACAAGATGGAAATGAAAATACTTAGAGCGGGCTATTTTTGGTCCATCCTAAAAAAGGATTGCCACGATCATGTTAGGAAGTGTCATCCATGTCAAGTGCATGGGCACGCCATTCATATCCCATCATCTTCATTGCATTCCGTGGTCAGCCCTTGGCCATTTACCATGTGGGTGTTTGATATCGTAGGCCCAATATTTCTAAAGGCATCGAATGGGCATAGATTCATTTTAGCAGCCACTGAGTATTTCTCCAAGTGGGTTGAAGCCATCTCTCTAACCAACGTATAGGGGCAACATGTGGTGGCTTTCATTAGGAGGAATATCTTGGCTCGATTTGGGGTTCCAAGAGACCTGGTGTCCGATAATGGCACCCCATTCAAAAATGAGCGGATGGTCAAGTTGTGCAACACGTATGGCATAACTCACCACTTCTCCTCGCCCTACTACCCTCAAGGCAATGGCCAAGCTGAAGCCACGAATAAGACTCTCATTAGTATAATTGAGAAGACTTTAGAGAAGGGTAGGACGTGGCACAAGAAGTTGGATGAAGCCTTATGGGCTTATAGGACTTCCATCCGGACTCCCACGAATGCCACACCATTCGAATTGGTCTATGGCACAAATGCAATTCTTCCCATTCATACACAATTGCATTCATTCCATACATCCATTGCACTTGACCTCCCCCTAGAGATGCTTCAGCATGCTAGGTTGGCCGAACTAGATTTGTTAGATGAGAGGCGACTCCTTGCTATGGATCATGCTCATGCATACCGGGAAAGGATAGTCCGACATTATGACAAACACATGAGACCTCGCCACTTTGAAGTGGGAGATTTGGTTTTGAAAATCATCCACTATCGTGGCCCACATCCACTTGGAAAGTAGCGCCCCAAGTGAGATGGACCCTATGTTGTGCGTGCAACCACCACGAACAACTCATATTGGTTGATCGATGTAGAAGGTAGGAATTTAGCAGATCCTATCAATATTCAATACTTGAAGAAGTATCATGTGTAGGATTTGGGTTAAATTCCCATTTTCAAAAATCCTTAGGGATAGCTGCTTTGAAACTTCGAAAGTAAAGTTCAAAGGCAAATTGTGTGACCCTGAGCAAGCGAATTCGCACTTGTGAAAGAGTGGAGTTTTCCAAACACGAGGTTACATTTCAAAATCCTTCTTCTTACAAAGAAAGGCCTAGTTCAATATAGCAGGATACTTGCAAGTAGTACATGCTATTTCTAAATAGGCTAATCTGGAATGGATCAAGTATGACCTTGGGATAAGTCCTCCCCCCTTCTCTTCTCCTTTCAAAAGGAAAATATGGCCAAAACAAAGGGCAATCCCCGCCAAAAATCTCTTTCCCAAAGAAAGAAACCAGAATCAAAAAGAAAAATTCGATTCTCTTATGGAAAAGAGGGATTAAAGAAAAAATACTCCCAAAGGGAGACCCTCTATGAAAAAAAAGGAAAAAAGGCCAAAAAGCTCCAAAAAGAGCAGTTTTCCGCCTTCTATGCCTCAAACCATAGGACGCTTCAGAAGGAACCGTGTTATCTCTTTCCCATCCCTGGCTTATCCCAAGTAAAACATGGTTCATTTCGAGGAATCCTAAAGTAAAAATAGGATTTACTTACTTAAATTTCATTTTGTTTGAGAATTCGATGTTTCGAGTAAGACGTAGGAATTTTGAAATATAGCTTGTTTTCTTATAAAACCTCTGCTAGATTAGCGAGTGTCAAGACTCAAGCAAAGGCAAACACGAAGAGCTCGAGATCCTTAGGATTGAGGCTCAAAGTAGTTTTCCCTTTTGTAAATAGATTTTGAAAAATCGAACATCGAGCAACATAGGGTCTGCTCACTTGGAGCAGCAGGCCTTTGTAAATCTCAAAGAGTTCGACCATATCATCTGGTCTCTAGGAGGTCGCCATTCTTGGCGTCTCATCCATGACATGCATGTGCATAAACACGCATCAACACTTGCATAACATGATCCCGTGTAGGACCAAATTCCATAGAAACCCCTTGGCGTAATATCTCCTCCTATCAGGTTTAAAGAGAGATTTTGCTTAAAAATTGGGACGATCCCATATTTTCGTGGATAGATCTAGGGAGACATCGAAAGGGGTGTTATCGTCTTTGCCAATTTGGATAATGCCAAAGAGGGGCATCTGTAAACACCTCAAAATCCCACGATTTTCTCAAATTACCTGGTTTTGCAAAAGCAGCCCCAAAGGGCTATTTTGAGTTTGGAAACCCAGGAGCCTTCCAGACAACCTTGTACATATGTTTAAATCATATATGTTCTAAAAAAAAATATATATATATATACAGTTTTAAAACCTTAAAAAGGTATTTTGAAACCCCGAAAAGCAACTTGGCCTAATGAAAGCAGGACCGAAGAAGCGAAAGAGAGCCCGGACCCGGAGCATATTTCAAGCCTGGCACATCAACTCTCGTATCAAAATCATCCCCAGATTCTCGAACATCCAAGCCCCTAATATTAACAAAATTGTTCAAAATGATCTCCGGAAGGTGAGAAGGAGAGCGGTCGACAATGTTGGCGAAGACCCAATGCAAGACGGAGTACTGATGCAGTCAGGCCCCGCACAAACCGTCCGTTTTGAAACGCCATGAAGGAGTCATAAAATCATATTTGGGCCAGATTTGGACCATATATATCCAGATCCAGACCCAAACCCAAACCCAAACATGCATTTGGATTTGGATTTGGATCCAAAGATCCAATCCAATATCCACATCCATGGCCCACATCACCTTCTCATAAATGGAGGTGGGGCCCACAGAGAATTCACGTGAAAAGCTTGGGTATAGAGAGAGAATGGGATGATAAAGTATGAGTGAGAAAGTTGGTGGGCTTGACTTTAGTCAAGGGTGGGTTAACCATGTGGGTTTAGCCTAAGAGTGTGGGTTTAAGCTTGTATGCACCTACACCTAACCTGGGGCTGCACCAACATGAACCTGGCTGCAACTAGGTCCATGGATCGAGGCCAAGGGGATGCTTCTAAAACCTAGCCCTAAGCTAACCCACCTCACCTAGCCACTCCCCCTTAAACCTGACCCAATCCTAGCCACCCTCACCCCAAACCGCCCCAACCATACCTAGCCGACCTCACCTAGCTCACCCCACCTAACTAGACCACCTACACCCTAGCTAGACTAAACCTAATCTCACCTTAACCCACCTAATTAGACCCTAACCCTTAATTCCCAGCCACCCTAACTGACCTACCCTAAACCACCATACCACTCTCCCCTAGCCGACCTACCCAAACCACCCCACCACAACCCACCTTATCCTAAATATCTACCCCATACCACACCCAACCGACCCCAGCCCATGCTTATAAAACCTCCCCTTTTGTGGCGGGTTTGGATCCCTCTCTCTCCACTCTCACCTACCCTCTCTTCCACCCCATCTCACTCCATCACCCCCCAGCTGAACCACCTCCACCGCCACTCCACCCGGCTGCACACTTCACCCTGCTGCAACCTTCTTCCAACTCCATTCGGCTGCCACCTCCTTCCACTACCTCCGGCCACCACCAACCTCCACCACACACGGTTAGTACCCCCATCTCAGTCCCATCTAACCTATATTCCTCTCCCCTTCTTACCCAGCCACACATTCCATCACCCTCCACCACAACCTTCTCCCTTACACCCGACCACTTCACTCCCTACCTCCCCACCTTCCCTTAGCCATCCACTTCCCAGCCCCTAGCTAAGCCTTCACCCTTAACCTGCCACCACCTAGCTAGCACCCTAACCGACCACAACCCTACCTAACATCCCTACTTGCTGCGACCACCACTTGGCCATCCTAAAGTCTTCATTCGACTAAGACCCTACCTGCCGCCAATCCGCATCCAAGGAGCTCCCCTTCGGCTGTCCAAGGCGACTCACATAGGCCCAAGCCAAGCAAGTTACACCCGGACTAGCTACATGTAAGTGCCTAACTCGGTCCTTATTACAAACTTGCTTACATTTAATTAAATTTGATACGGGGTTGTAATAATGGAGCGTTGTCTCCCCCCGCTTGTAATAATGTGGTTTGACACACCCACACACACGTGCACTTGAGCCATTTCGCTCTTAGCTGCACACAATTTTGACACACACACGGGCCTAACCAGCCCTTAAGATATAGTTATACCTATATGTTTGAAGTTGCGTGGGTTTTAATTCAAGTTGTGTGCGTGGTCTTTCAATTTCCACACTCACACACATTGAGCTTTCGCTCTTACTCCCAAGACCCTAGTAAGGGCCATATTGCAATTTCCCTTAGGTGTTTTAATTCAAGTTGTGTGCGTGGTCTTTCAATTTCCACACTCACACACATTGAGCTTTCGCTCTTACTCCCAAGACCTTAGTAAAGGCCATATTGCAATTTCGTTTTGGGTATTTAATTTCAAGTTGTGTGCGTAGCATTTCAATTCTACACTCACACACATTGAGCTTTCGCTCTTACTCTCACGACCTTAGTCTAGGCCATATTGCAATTATATTTGGGTTTACATTACAAGTCATGTGAGTTGTCTTTACATATACACACAACACCCACGCACACGTTGGCGACCTTCGGGCCCATATATATTATAAGTATTTCCCTTCGGCTATGTCTTTAAGATTTGGGTTTTAAGGTTCAGCTGTGTGCATAGTCTTTCCATATATACACGACACACACACTTGCACAATTAAGCCTTTCCGCTCTTAAGATATAGTCATATTTCCCTTTTGCAATTTCCCTTTTGCAAATTTACATTAAGTCATTTCCCTTCCGCATTGTCTTTCAATTCGGGTTTTCCCTTTGGAGTTGCGTGAGTTTGTATTGCATATACGCCATACCACGAGTTAGGACACATATTGCATCAAAGCAAACCCCACACTCCCGTGCAAAAATCGCCCAACTTAGGTCACTTGTGCACACACCTAGTTGGCCCTAAAAAGTATAAAAAGAAAGACATAGGCACGTGCAAATCCCACGTGTAATAAAACTTGCAATCGTACATACAAAGCCCAAACACTTCGGGTATTTTTCAAAGATGTTTAAAATTTAAAGACTTTGCCAAGCGTACAGACTGACCCTTGCGCATCAGTGCAAGAAGGTCTGCGACGAAAAGAGCTCACTTTTTCACAGTCGCCCCGATAGAGTCAGATTTCAAAAACTTTCTTCGCTAGCTTAAGCAAGCTAACTGGCATGCCCTTTTGTTAAAATACGACTTAGACACACGAAAAGGTTCACTTCGGGCCTAAGAACCAGAAGTGGGAATTTTCTGTGTCTACAGCAGATAACGTTTCTTTCGAAATCTTTGACTTTTTCCAAATCTTTACGAGGAGCAGCTATGTACAAAACCTTTTGGAATTTTGTAGATTTTCGATTTTTTTTGTGTTTTTGTAAAGAGAGAATTTTGGGAACTATACAAACCACTATTTTTTTGAGTTTTTCATTTTTGAGTATTTTTGGCTTTTGCAATTTTTTGAAATGTTTTTGGATTTCGAGTTTTTCTAATTTTTTTGTTTTTTTTATTTGAAAGGGATCTTCCATCATACCTACAAAGGAAAACGCCACAAGTTAGACTCTAAACAGGAAGTCTAAATCATAAGTTTCTTCTAAGATAGGTTCAAGGGCACCCTTGACCCAGGTGGTCACAGGGGGTGGCTTTGGTGGTATTTTGGGAGTATAGTCGATCCCATATCTGCTTGGGTTGGCTTTGGGCAATATGGGCTCTACGAGACCCTAATTTTGTGCCCCTAGACTCTTGTATGGCACATACCCCATATTAAATAGCATGTTCCATGACTTTTTGTTTTTAGAAAAATTTTCATACAAGTCGTGGTCCTGGAACTTGCTGTCGTCTATGTTATGCACATAAGGCTTTTTGTCCAAGGGTTTTGGAAATGGGCGACTCTTGGCCTTTCTTGAGATGGTCAGGGTTTTGAGGGGGCCAGCTTTGGGCGGCCCTTTGACATACACGACCTTCCTAGGGATTTTAAGTGTGAGCTTTGGTGGCTCGACCAAGGTCTGCCCCACATTGGCCTCGTGGTCTTGGAAACTCGACAAGCAGGGGGAATTGATGATTCCCTAAAGCTATGGGTGACTCTCACCTAGGATCACTACGATTTGGTCCCCAAAAGGGATTTTGACACACCTATGGAAGGTGGATGGTACAGCACACAGGCTGTGTATCCAGGGCCTTCCCAACAACAAGTTATAGTGGGGGTGGATGTCCAAGATATGAAACACCCCCATGTATGCTATCCCTCCCGTTTTCATGGGGAGTTCGATGGATCCTAAGGGTCTTGACGCATTCCCATCGTATCCAGTGATTACGATGGGACTTGGGCTTACGGATGTCAAGGTGACTCCGATTTGGTATGCTATGTGAAGTGGAAGGATGTTGAGCCCTCCTCCCTGTAGATGCACGAAAAAATCCCCGCCTCTCACCTTTTCAGCGCTCGGAGCGGATCCTCTCGTGCGTGTAAGGCCTTATTTATGCAAACAGGGCGTGCCAGCTAGCTTACCTAAGCTAGCGAAGATATATTTAACACTGACTTCTAAACGTGGCGACTGTGAGCAAGTGAGCTCTTGTCGTCGCAGACCTTCTTGCACCGATGCGCAAGGGTCAGTCCGTACGCTTTGCAAAAATCATGTTTTTGGGAGAGAAAGTCTACGAGGTGTCTAATTCGGGTCTTTTAGATGCAATTGCATGTTTTAGATCACGTTGATTTGCACGTGCCTAAGTCTTTTCTTTTATCCCTTTTCGGGCCACCTAGTTTGTGTGTTATGAACACTCCACTACATGGCGAATTCGAGCGGGGCTTGTTTTGATGCAATATGCGTCCTACCTCGTGGTATGGCGTAGATGCAATGTAAACTCACGCTACTCCAAAGGGAAAACCCGAATGTAAAGACAATACCGAAGGGAAATAACCGAAGGGAAATAACTTGTAAAGTAAGTGCCGAAGGGAGATATGTATATAGAGTATGTATATGAGCCCTTACTCGGGTCTTGCAAATAAGAGCGAAGGCTCAATGTGGGTGCGTGCTTGAATTGAAAGACTTACACACACGACATGAAATTAAACCCAAATATAAATTGCAGTATGGCCTTGACTAAGGTCTTGGGAGTAAGAGCGAAAGCTCAATGTGTGTGAGTGCTTGAATTGAAGTACTACGCACACGACATAAATGAAACCCAAATATAACTGCAATAAGGCCTTTACTAAGGTCTTGGGAGTAAGAGCGAAGGTTCAATGTGTGTCAGAGTGCTTGAATTGAAAGACTTACCCACACGACATGAAATGAAACCCAAATAGTATAGGTCGGCCCTTACTTGGGTCTTTCAAATAAGAGCGAAAGCTCAATGTGTGTGAGAGTGCTTGAATTGAAAGACTTACCCACACGACATGAAATGAAACCCAAATAGTATAGGTCGGCCCTTACTTGGGTCTTTCAAATAAGAGCGAAAGCTCAATGTGTGTGAGTGCTTGAATTGAAAGACAACGCACCCAACTTAAGCAAAACCCTTCAAAAAGGAAAGTATATGTATATACTTATGTATTAGGGGCTGATTAGGCCCGTGTGTGTTCAAAATCGTGCACAACTAAGAGAGTGCACGTGTGTGGGTGTGCCAAGCCACGTTATTACAAGCGGGGGGAGACTATGCTTCGTTATTACAACCCCGAATCGAATTGAATCTCAAGCAAGTATACAACTAAAGACCGAGTTAGGCACTTTCTAGTAGCTGGTCCGTAGAGGCCTTGCTTGAGCGTGGGCTTGGCCTTCGCCTTGGGCTGCAAAAGGGAGCTCCGCGAGGGTGAACGGCAAGAGGTGCTGGCCGGGCTGCAAATGGGGCGCGGGAGAGGCGCCTTGAAGGTGGCCGGCTGCAAGCAAGGGTGTCGCCTTGATGTGGGGGATAAAAGGGGCTGGGCAAGGTGAGTATATAGGGTCACTAGGAGAGTATATAGTGTTAGGGAGTATGGCCCTAAGGGGAGCCTAAGGGAAGATCGAATGGGACACCTAGGGGAAAAGAGGTGGCTGGCCGAATGGAGGGGATAGTCGGTTGAAGTGGCCGACTAGGGAAATATGGTGGTGGCGGGCTGCTAGGATAGCTATGGGTGGAGTATGGGAAGGAAGCTAGCTAGGTGATGGGGCTAGGTGGTAGTGGGGGTAGTGGGTGTAAGGGAGTGCTATGGGCAGGTCTTAGGAAGTATAATAGGGTGGCCGAGTGTAGCTAGGGTAGTTAGGTAGTGGCGGGTAGTTAGGGTGACTAAGGCTTGGCCGAGTGGGAGTGGTGGCGGCAAGTGGCTGATATTAGGGTAAGGTGGTGGTATGGTGGGTCGCTGGGAGTGGAGAGGGAGTGGAGAAGGAGCTAGGTAGAGTGTGGGGTACTAACCGGATGAAGAGGCGGCGGGTGGTTGAGGAGCAGCCGGATGTGGGGGCTCGGTTGGTTCTGTCGGGTGAAGAGGATGACGATGGAGGGGGCTTCGGCTGGAATGGTGGTGGCGGTGGTGGTGCTGGTGGTGGTGGGATGTGGAGCAGGTGGAGCAGGTGGAGCTTAGGGAAGTGGAGGAAGGAGAGGACCCGGCTGGGCTTGGGGAAGGCTTCTAGATAGGAAAGCCCGCCCCCAAGGGGGGGGGGTTTATATAGGGATGGGTAAGTCGGTTAGGGCTGGGTTTGGGGTAGTGGTTAGGTGGTTTAGGTAGGGTGGTATGAAGATAAGGTGGGCTGGAAAGGGTAGGGCCAGATATTTTAAATACTAGTGGTTTGGGTAGATTGTGGGCTAGGGGTGGTTTAGGGGTTTAGGGTTTGGTTAGGTGGTTGGGTTCTAGGGTGAGGTTTAGTGAGCTAGGTTAGGTGATTAGGCTAGGATTAGGCTAGGTTTAGAGAAATTAACCTAGGTTTAGGGAAGGATTAGGGAAGTGGGTTAGGTGATTAGGTTGGGATTAGGCCAGGATTAGGGAAGTGGGTTAGGTGATTAGGCTCAGATTAGGGGCAGATTAGGGTGGAAGGCTAGGATTAGGTATTTTGGGTTAGGTTTAGGTGAAGGAGCTCCCTTTGCATGGCCCATAGACCTTAACCACCTCATATTGGTGCAGCCCTAGGTTAGGTTTTGGCTAATTACAAGCTTAAACCCACTCAATTAGGCTAACCCACATGATTAACCCCAAACTTGACACACAAGTCAAGCTTAATTACAACACTCTTGATCTTATGCACCCCCCACTCTCTCTCATGCCCATGATCCCATGTGAAATTCAAGTGGGCCCCACCTCCATTTATGAGAAGGTGATGTGGGCTATGGATATGGATATTGGATTGGATCTCTGGATCCAAATCCAAATCCAAGTCCACATATGGGTTTGGATTGGGATCTGGATATATATGGTCCAGATCTGATCCAAACTGAACTCTGACTCCTTCGAGCTGTGTTCGAAACGAACGATTTGTGCGGGGTCTGACAGCATCAGCACTCCGTCTGCGTTGGGTCTTCGCCAACATGATCGTCCGCCTCCGTTTCTGCCTTCCGGAGATGACTTCAAATGACATTTTGATAATAACAGGGTCTTGGACGTTCGAGATCCTGGGGGTATGGATTTGATACGAGAGTTGCTGTGCCGGGCTTGACATGTGCTCCGGTTCCGGGCTCTTCTTAGCTTTCCTGGTCCTGTCTGGATTAGACCAAGCTGCTTCGGGGTTTCAAAACGTGTTTTAAAAGGTTTTCAAAAGCCATATTATATATTTTTGAAATATGAAGTTTAAAACATATATACAGGGTTGTCTGGAAGGCTCCTGGGTTTCCAGACTCAAAATGGCCCTTTGGGGCTGCTTGTACAAAACCAGGTTTGTTTAAGAAATTCGTGGGATTTCGGGATGTTTACACTCCCCCATCGACTAGGCACCTATCCAGAGAGTGGTGATTCAAAACCACCTCGATATGTAGGGCCTGGTTGTGGGACTCATAGGGCCTTTCGAGATCCTCTTCCAAGAACACGATAGGTGTTTTCGCTCCTATAGACGCCACTTTATTGGACAAGGATTCTGGGGTTATGTTTGAGCTAACCTTGGCTTTTTCTAGAATTTTCTCTAACACGAGTCTATGCCTAGGCGAGGTTTGTATGAGCTCTAGGATGGACATGTTAATGGGAATCTTTGAAAGATGATTTTTGAAATCATACAAGGTTAAAACGACTTTTCCTGTGTCCGCTTTCGGCGAAACTCTTGGAATACATGCTTTTGAAGGAGCAGGTACACTGACCACTTTTTTAGCATTTTGTAGATGTGGGGGTTGATAGATCCTTCCGGGCCTAGTCACCTCCCCCACGATCAACCTAGGGTTCGCACCTAACATGGCTCTAATTGAGTGTTTTGGAGCACCTTGAATTTTCAAAATTGGTTTAACTGGGGATGGAACTCTTGGTGGTCCCCGGATGACTACTTAGGCGGATTTCTTTTGAAGTATGAGAGTAGATGCACAAGTAGAAAAACTAGACTTATATGCATGCGCTAGACTTTTCGAAATCGTGAGAGCACATACCTCTTTGCCCTTCCCACTGGTACTTGCATGCTTAGGGAAGGGTTCTTTAAAGATAGCTTGGGCAGGCACTGGTTCCTCAGTGACCTGGAGCCGGTCTTCTGTTATCAAGTTCTCTATTTTGTTAAGGAGGGAAAAGCACTGCTTCGTATCATGGCCTTTGAGCCGATGATACTTGCAAAATCGGTTCAGAAACCTTCCTTTTGAAGTGATTCCCTCCGGAATTTCAAGGAGTTCAATCATGCCTTGGGCAAGTAGGAGGTCTAAGACCTCCGACACAGGTTGCCTCAACGGAGTGTACTCTAGTTTTTCAAAAGTTTTTTGGAAAATTTTCTCCTTTTTTTCAATTTTCTCAAAATTCCTAGAAGTGCTCGCCGGGCTTGGATCCACCTGGACATTGGCGACTTTGTGGGGCTTTGCCCCTTTGTCCATGGTTGGTAGCCCATAAGTGACGGGTTTCTCCAAGCAAATTTTCGAAACCACGCTCCCTTTCCACAAATGATCATAAAGCCCTTTCTTCAAATTCGTTTCGAAAAGAGATGCTTTTTTTATCAACTTGTGGAAAGTTGAGATTTCGTGTAGGGAAAGAAGGGTTTTTAATTCATTTCGAAAGTTATCCAAGATGAGTATGACTGCGCATCCTTCGGATATAGGTTCTCGCACTTGTCCAAGGAGAGACCTCCATCGAACGATAAATATATGCACATCTTCATTCATACCTTGCTTTGTATCCCTCAATGTGTTTAAAGTGGGTGTGACTTCCACGTTATGCGAGAATCTTTACATAAAGCAGTTCGCTAACTCTTCAAAACTAGCGAACTGGCTAAGGTCATAGGAAGCCAGCCATTTGGCAGCTGTGCCTTTGAGGGATAAAGGGAACCAATACACCCATTTCATCGAGTCCTTCTTTTTCTTATGGGCTCGACGAGAGAAAAGTTGCAAGTGAGACCTAGGGTCTCCCGTGCCATCATACCGATGGAAATTTGGTATTTCATCGTCACTGTCTGTTTCATAGTTTAAAGGCAAAAAGTCAGACAGGGCGTAGTTCCTTTTCTCTTTGTTTTGCCCTTTCAGCAACTGCTGTAGGGCCTTACGATCCTTGTGAGTGAAGGAGTCGTGGTATTGGTTGCCTTCCATTGGGGAAGTCTCCTTGTTTTTGCGAGTTTTTTCAAATCTCTTTTTGGCCTTTGGTTCTCCATTTGATGAACATGAGTCAACTGCTTCAGCCTCTTGGCTAAGAGCAGCGATTTTGGCCTTGAAGTCCCTTCTCAAATCCTCGATTTCCTCTATTTTGTTTCGATTTTTCGAAAACCTCCTAGAGTGAGAACTTGATGCGCATGAGCCATGGCTAGACACTTCTTGGGAGTCTTGACTCGACATGCTTCAATGCTTTCAAAATCCTAAGTATGAAATACAACAAATAAAAGAGTTAAAACACTTTCCCTTGAAAATTTTTCATGAGGTTTGTTTGTAGGGATCGATTTTTTATAAGACCCACGTCCCACCGGGCGTGCGAAATCTATTTCGTGCCTGAGCCTTCCTTTCACCTTTCAAACCTAGCTTTTATCAGGCCAAGCTGCTCTTTTGGGCTTCAGAACAGACTTCTGAAGCTGCTTCTGGTATTGGCCTTCGTGACCGGCTTGCTGGGCTGTTTCTAGATCAGGTGTTGTCTTCACATGCTCCACCTGTTTGCCTTTAGCTTTTGGGAAAATGGGGCTTAGCCCGGGTTTCAAAAACTCCTATTTGATAAAGGGCTTCAAAACACTATTTACATGATTAAAAGCAATATGTACAAAGTTTAAAATAGTATGTACATGTTTTCGAATATGTACAGGGCTTCTGGAAGGTTCCTGGGTTTCCGGACTCAAAATGGCCCTTTGGGGCTACTTTTGTAAACCAGGTATGGTTTTAGAAAGTCGTGGGATTTTGGGGTGTTTACAATATCGAACTAGTTTAACCACTTTAACAAGTGTAGGGTATTGAACCACTTTAATGTTGGGTATTAGGTCTCGGAATGAGACTACTCTTGACCGAGCGAATTTCTGAGGTTTGATTTGAATTTAATTTGTTTTTGAATATCAGGGGTTTTAGAATTTCATATATTTATCGATTTGCAAACATTTTTGGGTTTGATTCCAAATGTTTTCTTTTTCATTTGTTTCTTTAAAGAAAAATTGTTTGAAATCATTTTTCCTTAGAAGACAATCATTTAAAAAGGCAAAATCGTGTCAATTTGGTCTTGAGGGTAAAATAGTTATTTTCATAAAATTTTGTCCAAATTTGATTTTTTTTGAAAGGGATGCAATATATAATCATTTTGAGGTTGCTAGAAAATTTTGATGCCAAAATGAGTTCATTTGATGTATTTTTATTTAAAAACCCAAAGTTGCCAAAAAAAACAAATTTTCTAAAAGATGAAAATTCTTTATTTTGAAAAAAAAAATTAGGTTTTACACTATCGGATTATGGAACATCCTGCAATAAACCTTTAATTCGGACAATTTAGTTTCTGACCAACTAATTCCAAACATGAAGAATCAATTGTTTAATCCTTCCTCTACATGCTTGAGGATACATGTCTCCACTTCCAATGCTTCCTTAAAGGTTGTGATCAAGAATCTGGCTAACAAGTCAATAATAATGTCATTTAGTCTAGCCATGAATTGTATTATTCATACATAATCATCCTTCATCATTGATATGATGGAGCTAGTTGAGAGAAAATATTGATGGAACTCACAAACTTGTCTTCCATTTGGATGGCAAGAAGAAATTTGACAGAAAGCCTTCTTGAGCTTGGTCTAAGTCTAAGTCCTTGCACGAAGTCCCTTTCTAAAGTTTCACCATGCCTCGTTTGTGTATCCCAAAGTGTTAAATATAATCTCAAAATGCTTGATCCATATGTTTAGGGCCAAAGGATCTTGCAATCCCCAATTAACCTGGTGCATCGAAATTCGATTAGCTCCTTCACACTAATTAGCTTGTGCCTACTAGGAGTTGACTACATTGGAGTCCTCCTAGTCCATTGTGGCTCCTACTATCTCCTAAATTCTTGTTGGATCTCAAAGGATCTAGAACCTAAAGATCCCAAACACTCACATTCATTGTCTGGCATTTATAAAACTGCATAAAGAAATTTATTGTACATATTTTAGGTTCAATTGTACCTTTTACTACTATCTCATCTTATGCCTCATAAAAACCTAGGCTTTGCCACCACCTTTGTCGTGCCCCACATAAAACCCGAAATTGAAAGACTTAGCAGAAGGGAAAACCCAAATTGAATGCAACTCACACGACTTGAATGTAAATTGCAGAAATTTAAATATATCTATATCTTAAGAGCGAAAAGGCTCAATGTGTGCATGGGTGTTGTGTATAAATTGAAATGCAACACACGCAACTGAACCGTAAAACGCAGCAGAAGGGAGATATAGATATATATAAGAGCGAGAAGACTCAATTGTGGCGTGAGTGCTTTGAGTGTATAAATTGAAAGGCAACTCACGCAAATTGAATTTAAAACCCAAATACGTATATATACGTAAGAGCAGAAAGGCTCAATGTGAGTGAGTGCTTTGAGTGTATAAAATGAAAGACAACTCACACGACTTGAACCTTAAAACCCAGCTGAATGTATATAAATAGGGCTATATCCTATGGGCTGTTGAGGCCCGTTTGTGTGCAAAAGTGTGCAGATAAGAGCGGAAAGGCTCGAGTGTACGTGTGTGTGTTTTGCACATATATTACATCCGGGGGGAGACGATGCTCCGTTATTACAACCCCATATGACAAATTGAATTAAATAGAAAGGGATTTGATATATATCGAAATCAACTTACACTTTCCAGCCTTTTGAGTTAGGATCGTACAAGGGGCGAATCCGCCTTCTTCTTATGGAGTCCGGGGCATGTGGGAGCGAAGCCGGAGAGCTTGAGAGCTTGGAGAGACTTGGAGTTCCAGGAGCTGCAAGCTACAATGGGTTTGGGGCTAGTTGGGGCTGGTTTGGGCAAGGTAAGACTCGAGCCACCTTGGCTCGGGTTATAGGGTTTTTGTGTGGGATTCGGCCAACCTTTGGCCTTGGGTTTAGGTATGGTTTTTGACTTGGGATTAGGCCAGCACTTTGGCCTTGGTTTTGGTCTTGTGAAACTCGAGCCAAGGTGGCTCGAGTAGGAGTGACTTGCTCTAGGGTTCGGCCAACACTCGGCCTTAGGTTTTGCTTGTGTGACTCGAGCCCAAGGTGGCTCGAGTGAACTTGGTTTAGGGTAGAGTCAATCCGGCCAGCCTTTGGCCTTGGGTTTGGTATAGGATAGACTTGGTATTAGGCATGACTCGAGTCAAGGTGGCTCGAGTGATGGGATTTGGTTTAGATCTTGTGAAACTCGAGCCAAGGTGGCTCGAGTAGGGGGGGTTTTAGGATAGAGTTTGGGCTGGGTTCTAGGCGAGGGCCAAGGTTAGCTTAGGGGTTGTCTTGGGTCTTTGGTAAGGGACCACGGCCTGGGTTAGGGGCTGGTTTCAAAGGTAGATGGGGGAGGAAAAAGGCTCGAGCCAAAGTGGCTCGAGCTAGGTAGTTTCAAAGGGAAGTTCGGCCAGCACTTGGCCGAACTTTAGGTGGTTTAGGGAGGTTGTTTAGGGTGGTGTTTAGGTGGTGGTCTTAGGTAGGAGACTTGGTGAAAAACGGCCATCACTTGGCTGGTTTGGTGGTGGTTTTAGGGGCAAGTTTGGCTAGGATGGGTGGTCTAGAGAGGTTAGGGAAGAGGGGTTAGGTTGGGGCTTAGGGGACCTACCTTGGTTGCAACACCGCTCCAAGCCGCCGCTCAAGCCGCCAAGCTCCACCACGCCATGCTCCCAGCCAAAGTAGGGGACATTCCTTGGTTGGTGCAGCTTCCTCAAGTCCCTTGGCCAACAAGGTTTCACGTAAAAAAAAATAAAACTTGAAAAGGGGAAAGTCAAGCCACTATTCTTGACTTGCTTCCCTCTCTCTCTCTTTCTCTCTCCACTCACCAAGCTTTCACGTGAAAGCCTCTCCCCTTTGAGCCTCACCTACCCTTTTTTTCAAGCCCAGCACCTCTATTTATAGAGGTTTTAAGTGGGTCTTGGATATTGGGTCTTGGATTTGGGTCTGGCTATCCGGATCCAATCCAAACTTTATGTGGATCTGGATCGTGGATCTTAGATATTTTTGAGATCCAGATCCAGTCCAAATATTTATTTGGGTTTGGATCTCGGATCTTGAATATTTTGAGATCCAGATCCAATCCAAACACAATTTGGATTTGGATCTGGATATTTTTGGATCCAAACCCAATCCAGACTTTTCTTCTGCTCCTTGGTTTTCTGGTCCTTTTTGGTGCTTTTTACTGTCGGTTTCGAGCGGGCTTCGATTCATCGGATGCCCAACTCTGGCCTGGGTCTTCCCCAAGTCTTTCTTCCAACTGGTGTTCTGCTTTTCAGGACTTTTTCGGCATTCGTTTCGGTCCGCTGTTTTGGTTTTTGGCCGGTTCCTGTTGATATCGAACTCAGATTGCCGCACGAATTCCGTTCTTCATTCTGACGGGATGTGTCTCGGACTTCTGTCGACTTCCTCAAGTACTGGGCTTCTTTCTGCATTTTGGAGCTGCTTTGTTCTTTTTCTTTGACCCAAATTACATTTTTACCCTTCTAACGGGCTTTTCTCCGAACGGGCTCTTTTTTCTTCCATTTTTGAACAGGGGGTGGCTTTTGAGACTCCGGGCTTGATTTCTTCTTCTTGCCAGGGCTTTCCTTTTGCCTTTTGTACCTATTTTCACATTTTAAAACAGGTTGTTGTTTTGGCTCAAACGAGCTTTTTGTGTTTTTGAGAGTTTTTTATTTTTTGGAAAATTCGGGGTGTTTACATATATATACGTATTTCCCATTCCGCACTTTACATTTAAGTCGGGTGGCTTTTAAATTCAAGTTGCATGAGTTTGTCTTTACATTTATACACAACACACATGCACACATTAAACCTTTCTGCTCTTATATCTCCCTTCCGCAATTTCCCTTCCGCAATTTACATTCAAGTCGTGTGAGTTGCATTCAATTTGGGTATTTCCCTTTAGCTATGTCTTTCAATTTCGGGTTTTACATTCAAGTTGTGTGAGTTGCATAGCATATCCGCCAAACTCGAGATATTGCGCATACTTGCATTCCAAAGAAACCCCGAATACCCCGTGCAAACATGCCAATCTTAGGCCACTTGATGCACACACATCCCGCCTAAGTAGATAAAACCTAAAGACTTAGATACGTGCAACCCCACATAAATAAAATTCGCAAATAGGCATACAATCGCTCAAATACTTTTGTATTCTTTTCAAAAGTCCATGCTTGTTCAAAATCGATATTTTCTAAAGCGTTTAAACCGACCCTTGAGCACCAGTTCAAGAAGGTTTACAAAGAAAAGATCGTACTTGTCCACAGTCGCCCCATAAGGCAGATATTTCAAAAACACTTCACTAATTTAAGTAAGCTAGTTGGCACGCCCTAAAGCAACATAGATACGAAAAGGTTCACTTTAGGCCTAAGAACCCAGAGTGAAAATTTTCACGTGTCTACAAGTGTCATCCATGTCAAGTGCATGGGCATGCCATTCATATCCCCTCATCTTTATTGCATTCTGTGGTCAGCCCCTGGCCATTCACCATGTGGGCGTTTGACATCATAGGACCAATATTTCCTCATGCATCGAATGGGCATAGGTTTATACTAGCAGCCACTGAATACTTTTCCAAATGGGTGGAAGCTACCTCCCAAACCAATGTTCAAGGGCAACATGTAGTGACTTTCATTAGGAAAAATATTCTGGCTCGATTTGGGGTTCCAAAGGACCTAGTGTCCGACAATGACACCCCCTTCAAAAACGAGAGGATGGTTAAGTTATGTAACACGTATGGCATAACTCACTACTTCTCATCGCCCTACTACCCTCATGGCAACGGTCAAGCCGAAGCCACAAACAAAACCCTCATAAGCATCATTGAGAAAACCATAGAAAAGGGTAGGATATGGCATGGAAAGCTCGATGAAGCCTTGTGGGCTTATAGAACTTCCATCCGAACCCCTACAAATGACACCCCATTCGAGTTGGTCTATGTCACAAATTCCATACTCCCCATTCATACCAAGCTTCATTCATTTCATACATCACTTGCATTAAACATTCCCTTAGGTACCTTACAGCATACTAGAATGATAGAACTTGACTTGTTAGATGAAAAAAGACTCCTTGCCATGGACCATGCACATGTATATAGGCAAAGGATAGCTCGACATTATGATAAGCACATAAAGGCTCGCCACTTCAAAGTGGGAGATCTAGTGCTCAAAACCATTCACCATCGAGGCTCTCACCCCCTTCGAAAGTGGCGGCCCAAGTGGGATGGTCCTTATGTTGTACGTGGAACCACCACTAACAATGCTTATTGGTTAATTGATGGTGAGGGTAGGAACTTGGTAGACCCTATAAATGCTCAATATTTGAAAAAATACCATGTGTAGGGTCTAAGCTGAGCCCTATTTCAAAGATATTTTGAAAACCTCCTTTGAAACTTCGTGAGTAAGGATCAAAGCAAATCGTGCAACCCTGAATGAGAGACTCGATTGCTTGTGAAAAAGCGGAGTTTTCCAAAAACCAATGGGTCACATTTCAAAAGCCCTTCTTCTTACAAAAGAGGGTCTGGTTCAAAATAGCAAGATACTTGCAAGTACTACCTGCTATTTCTAAATAGGCTGATCTAGGATGAATCGAGTAGATCCTTGGGATAAGTCCTTCCCCGTTTCTCTTCCCTTCCCCAAAAGGAAAACTTGGCTAAAAAGAAAAGGGGAAATCCCTGCAAAAATCTCTTTCCCAAGAGCTGAATCAAAAGAAAAATCGCTTATTCCATGGAAAAGAGGGAACAAAGAAAAAAATACTCCCAAAGGGAGACCCTCTATGAAAAACAGAAAAATAGCCAAAAAGCTCAAAAAGAGCAGTTTTCCGCCTCTTTGCCTCAAACCACGAGACACTCCGAAAGGGACCATGGTAAGCTCTTTCCCATCCCTCCGACTCATCCCAAGTGAAGAAAGGTTCATTTCGAGGAATCCTAAAGTAAAAATAGGATTTGCTTACTTGAATCTCATCTTGTTTGAGAAATAGACGTTTGAGTAAGGCGTAGGAATTTTGAAATATGGCTTGATTTTCTTATAAAACCTCCGTTAGATTAGCGAGTGTCAAGAATCAAGTAAAGGGATAACACGAAAAGCTGAAATCCTTAGGATTGAAGCTAAAAGGAGCTTTCCTCTTTCAAAAACGAGTTTAGAAAACCTCGAGCATCGAGCAGCATAAGACTAGCCCACTTGGTGTAGCAGGTCTTCATAAGACTCCCAAGTTCGACCATGCCATTCAAGTCTCTAGGAAACTCCACTTCCTAACATGACATCCCATGCCATTCATTCATATTCACGCATGGACACTTACATCAATCCCATTTAGGACTAGCACCATCTTAGGCAAAGTCCCCTTTGGTGAAAATCCCCTCTTACTGGGCATAAAGAAAACATTTTTCTCAAAACTGGGACGATCCCATATTCTCGAGGACAAAATCCAGGGAGAAAGCAAACAGGGGTGTTGTCGTCTTTGCCATCATCCAAATAAATTTGGATAATGCCAAAGAGGGGCATCTATAAACACCCCAAAATAAAATGAATTTCAAAACCAAACATCTGGTTTGAAAATTCTTTTCAAAACCCAAATCTGGAGTATTTCGAAAACCTAGGGGTTGTAAAAGCTTCAAATTTTGTTAAAACCCCGTTCAAATCAAATTTCTCAAACAGGAGACAAGTCTCCATTTTACAAAAGCCAATTTTCAACAAGTAAAGCTCTGAATGCCAAAGCAGCCTCAGAAATAGGTGCAGAAGCCCAAAAGCAACACCCTGGCCTGATAAAAGCTAGGGTCAAAAGGCAAAAGGAAGGCCCAAGCCCGAAGCAAACTGCAAGCTCGGCGCACCCAGAAGCCAAGTCAAGCACATCTACCCAAGCAGCAGAAATCCAAGCCAAAAACGGTGAAAATTGAGCAAAAATGAAGTCCAAAACGGTGAGATGGAGTTCAAACGACAAAGTTGGGGAAAACCCAGCATAAGACGGAGCGCTGATGAAGCTAGGGCCTGCACAAACCATCCGTCTCGAAACGCCAAGAAGGTCTGTTTAGAGAAAATCTGGATTGGATCTGGACCATAAATATACAGATCCATATCCAAATAGTGTTTGGATTGGATTGGATCTGGACCAAAATATCCAGATCCATATCTATATAAATGTTTGGATTTGGATCGGATCTGGTCATAAATATCCAGATCCAAATAGTACTTGGATTTGGATTTGGATCCAAATCTCAAACCCATATCTAAACCCAAGACCCACCTCACTTGCCTATAAATAGAGGTGAGGGGGTCTCCAAGAGGGGGTTCACGTGAAAGGCTTGGAGGAGAGAGAAAGGGTTAAGGTGAGTGCCTAGTGCTTAATTATTTTAGTGGGTTAAGCTTGTGGGCTAAATGGGGTTAACAAGGGTTGCACCAACATGATGTAGCGTGGACCTACCTGCGCATGGAGGACCCGAGGTGGCTGGACCGACGCTTGGGCCTAGACCTAGCCGAACCCCCCCCCTAAAGGTAAGCCTAATCCCCTCACTAAACCTTCTTTTCTTAACCCTCTAGACTTGACCCTAAACCAACACCGCCTAATCCACCTAACTCCCTAATTCCACCGCCATACCTGTCCCTTAACCCCAGCCAAACCACCTTCATCACCCCATCACCACCCGAACCGCCTCACTGCCCTAGCGCCGCTCCTGCGCGCCACCTGCGCTACCCGGCTCCCTGACGCCACGCCCACGCCCTTGCGCGTCCCTCACCCCAGCTCCGCGCGCCCCACCCCTCTGCGCGCTACCCTGTTGTCCTGCACCCGCCTAGCGCCTGTCACCCCAGTCGAACCCCACCTGCCACCCGTCTAACGCCAACCCCAGCCGAATGCCCACACCACACCTTACCAACTCCACCCTACCACCCCAGCCAACATCCTAACCTAGCACACCATACCCCACCGCCATGAGCCCCACTTAAGCCCGCAGCCCACCTTGTGCCGTAAGCCCTCTCTCAAGCCCACGTGACTCATACTCCCTTTCAAGCATAACTCAGCCAGCCACTTCACGTCTCAAGCTTCAAAGAGAACACCTTCGTGTCTGCCAAAGTGAACCAAAGCACGTGTAGATTGGAGAAGAAAAGCCCGAATCACTTGTAAGTGTTTAAAATTTAGTATTTACATTACTCCTTTCATACTTAATTCAATTTTGATACGGGGTTATAGTAATGGAGCGTGGTCTTCCCCTGAGATGTAATATTGGTGCTTCACACACGTGCACTTGAGCCTTAGCTCTTATCTCGTACACCAAGCACCCACATACACTTGAGCTTTAGCTCTTAACCGTACACGATTTGCACACACCCACAATTGAGCATCGGTTCAAGAAGGTTTACAACGAAAAGATCCCACTTACCCACAATCACCCAAAAATGTCAGATATTTTCAAAATCCTTCACTAGTTTGAGTAAGCTAGCAGGCACGCCCTAAAGCGACTTATGTACAGGGTTGTCTGGAAGGCTCCTGGGTTTCCATACTCAAAATAGCCCTTTGGGGCTGCTTTTACAAAAACCAGGTTTATTTGAGAAGTTCGTGGAATTTCGGGGTGTTTACAAATGCCCCTCTTTGGCATTGTCCAAATCGATTTGGATAATGGCAAAGATGACAAACACCCCTTTCAATGTCTCCCTAGATCTAACCACGAAAATATGGGATCGTCCGAATCTTTAGCAAAATCTCAGTTTTAAAACCCTGGTAGGAGGAGATATCACGCCAAAGGGATATATAAAACAATTTCTGGTCCTAAAATGGGATCATGTTATGCAAATGTCCATGCGTGGAAATGCATATGCATGACATGGGTGGGGTGCCAAGAGTGGCGACCTCCCTGAGACCAGATATGGTCGAACTCTTGAGACTTATAAGGCCTACTGCTCCAAGTGAGCCGATCCTATGTTGTTCGATGTTCGATTTTTCAAAATCTATGTACAAAAGCTATTTACAAAAGGGACAACTGTCTTGAGTCTTGATCCTAAGGATCTTGAGCTCTTCGTGTTTGCCTTTGCTTGAGTCTTGACACTTGCTTATCTAGCGGAGGTTTTATAAAAAAACAAGCTATATTTCAAATTCCTACGTCTTACTCGAAACGTCGAATTCTCAAACAAAATAAAATTCAAGTAAGTAAATCCTATTCATAGAAGGCGGAAAATTGCTCTTTTTGAGCTTTTTGGCCTCTTTTCCTTTTTTTTTCGTAGAGGGTCTCCCTTTGGGAGTATTTTTTCTTTAATCCCTCTTTTTTTCACAAGAGAATCGATTTTTCTTTGGATTCTGGTTTCTTTCTTTTGGAAAGAGACTCTGGATGGGAAAATTCCCTTTATTTGGGCCATATTTTCCTTTTGGAAGGAGAAGAGAAGGGGGAAGGACTTATCCCAAGGTCACACTCGATCCATTCCAGATCAACCTATTTAGAAATAGCACGTACTACTTGCAAGTATCTTGCTATATTGAACTAGGTCTTTCTTTGTAAGAAGAAGGATTTTGAGATGTAACCATGATTTGGAAGACTCCACTCTTTCACAAGTACGAATTTTCTCACCCAGGGTCACACGATTTTGCCTTTGCACCTTACTTTCAAGTCTTAGGGCAGCTATCCCTATTGGGTTTTCAAAAATGGGGAATTTAATCCAAATCCTACACATAATACTTCTTTAAGTATTGAATATTGATAGGATCTGTTAAATTCCTACCTTCTACATCGATTAACCAATACGAGTTGTTCGTGGTGGTTGCACGTACAACATAGGGTCCATCCCACTTGGGGCGCCACTTTTCAAGGGGATGTGGGCCATGATAGTGGATGATTTTCAAAATCAGATCTCCCACTTCAAAGTGGCGAGGTCTCATGTGTTTGCCATAATGTCGGGCTGTCCTTTGCCGGTATGCACGAGCATGATCCATAGCAAGGAGTCGCCTCTCATCTAGCAAATCTAGTTCGGCCATCCTAGCATGCTGAAGCGTCTCTAGGGGGAGGTCGAGTGCTATGGATGTATGGAATGAATGCAATTGAGTATGAATGGGAAGAATGGCGTTTGTGCCATAGACCAATTCGAATGGTGTGGCATTCGTGGGAGTCCAGATGGAAGTCCTATAAGCCCATAAGGCTTCATCCAGCTTCTCATACCACGTCCTACCCTTCTCTAAAGTCTTCTCAATTATGCTAATGAGAGTCTTGTTTGTGGCTTCGGCTTGGCCGTTGCCTTGAGGGTAGTAGGGCGAAGAGAAGTGGTGAGTTATGCCATACGTGTTGCACAACTTAACCATCCGCTCGTTCTTGAATGGGGTGCCATTATCAGACACAAGGTCTCGTGGAACCCCAAATCAAGCCAAGATATTCCTCCTAATGAAAGCCACCACATGTTGCCCCAGTACGTTGGTCAGGGAAATGGCTTCCACCCACTTGGAGAAATACTCAATGGCTGCTAAAATAAATTGATGCCCATTTGAGGCTTTTGGAAAGATTGGGCCTACGATGTCAAATGCCCACATGGTAAATGGCCAGGAGCTGACCACGGAATGTAATGCAGATGATGGGATATGAATGGCGTGCCCATGCACTTGACATGGATGACACTTCCTAACATGATCGTGACAATCCTTTTTTAGGGTGGACCAAAAATAGCCCCCTCTAAGTATTTTCATTGCCATCATGTTGGCATTAACATGACCTCCACATTCTCCATCATGGAACTCATGCATCACTATCCTAGCCTCCTCTAGATCGATACACCTAAGTAGGATGCCGGTAAAACTTTTCTTGTATCGAACCCCACCAGAATGGTGTATCAGGTCGAAATTTTAAGGATGAATGCCTTATCTTTGGATGTGGCATCCTCGATGAATCCCCCGTTTTCTAGAAAATGCTTGATGTCGTAAAACCAAGGTTTTTCAACAGAATCTAGGTTATTTTGGCAAATATCCAAATCGTGTGTGGATGGGTTGGGCGCATGCCATATTTCTAAAGAACGAGTCCCTGAAATGGGATCGACCTTTAGGGCTGAACCCAAGGAGGAGAGGGCATCGGCAATGCCATTGTCCTCTCTTCCTACGTGTGTGAGTTTACACGATTGGAAGGACTCAACCAATCGAGTGGCCAACTCGTGATATGGAAGTAGTTTTTCATTACGTACTTGCCAAATTTTCAAAACCTGGTTTATAACAAGGAGCGAATCTCCAAAGACCTCGATGCATGATGCCCCTAGAGTTTTCGAAATCCTTAAGCCTTGTATGAGTGCTTCATACTCAACTATATTGTTGGAACATTCGAAATCTAGGCGGATTGCTATGGGAATCTCGCCCTTTTCAGGGGAGATGAGAATGACCCTAGCACCAGCCCCTCGTTGGTTTCGTGCCCCATCGAAGTGCATCTTCCACACTTGATTTTCAAAAGAGTTTGCCAAAATGTGGTTTTGGAAATGGTTTTGCAATATGCCTTCGTCAGGCATTTCATCGAGTGTGGGATATGCATCCTCCAGGGGGAATTCAGCCACATAGTCTGCTAGGGCTTGCCCCTTAATGGAGATCTGGTGATGGTATTTCAGGTCATACTCTATTAGAAGGAGTTGCCATTTGCCCAATCTACCCGTGAGAATGGGTTTTTCGAACAAGTGCTTGATTGGATCAAGCTTGGACACTATCTAGATCTCATGATCTAGGAAATAGTGTCTGAATTTCTGGCAGGCCCAAACTAGGGCCAAGCACGTCTTCTCCATGGCTTGATAATTTCGTTCATAAGCCAAGAGAGTTTTCAAAATATAGTAGATGGCATACTCCTTATGGGTGTCATCCTCGTATTGAGCCAATAGGGCTCCTAAAGCATTCGCATGCACAGAAATGTAAAGTAAAAGCGATTTTCCTTGCTTTGGAGGATTTAAAACGGGGGGATTAACCAGGTATGCCTTTAGTCTCTCGAAGGACTTTTGGCAGTCGTCATCCCATAAGAATTTCGTGCTCTTCCTCAACAGCTTGTTGAAGGGTTCGCATCTAGTCGCCAGATTTGATATAAACCGGCAAACGGACTGTAATCGACCCTAGAGGCTACGAATTTGGGTGAGATTGGAGGGTGGAGCCATGTCTATGATGGCTCGACACTTAGAGGGGTCGACTTCTACACCCCTTTGGTTGACCATAAAGCCCAGAAGGTTTCTAGACTCTACCCCGAATACATATTTTTGAGGGTTTAGCTTTACTTTGTAAAGCCTAAGCCTTTCGAAAATCTTTTGCAAACATTCGATATGAGTGCATCGGGTTTTGGACTTTGCCAAGAGATCATCTACATACACTTCTACGAGCTCATGAATCTGATCATGGAAGATCGTGGTCATGGCTCTCTGGTATGTTGCGCCGGCATTTTTTAAACCAAAGGGCATGACTGTATAGCAGTACGTGTCTCGTGGGGTTGTGAACGTGGTCTTACCCTAATCTCGTGGACTTAATTTAATTTGATTATAGCCTGAATAGCCATCTGTAGACGCGTGAAAATCCCCGCCTCTTTGCCTTTTTCAAGGCTCGGAGCGGATCCTCTCATGTGTCTAAGGCCTATGTATGCAAACAGGGCGTGTCAGCTAGCTTACCTAAGCTAGCGAAGATATTTTTAACACTGACTTCTAAATGTGGCGACTGTCAGCAAGTAAGCTCTTGTCGTCGCAGACCTTCTTGCACCGATGCGCAAGGGTCAGTCTGTACGCTTTGCAAAAATCGAGTTTTTGGAGAGAAAGTCTACGAAGCGGTTCGAGGTGTCTATTTCGGGTTTTTAAAATGCGATTGCATGTTTTAGATCACGTGGATTTGCACGTGTCTAAGTCTTTTTCTTTTATCCCTTTTTGGGCCACCTAGTTTGTGTGTTATGAACACTCCACTACGTGGGCGAATTCGAGCGGGGCTTGCTTTGATGCAATATGCGTCCTACCTCATGGTATGGCGTAGATGCAATGCAAACTCACACTACTCCAAAGGGAAAACCCGAAATGTAAAGACAATACTGAAGGGAAATAACCGAAGGGAAATAACCGAAGGGAGATATGTATATAGATTATGTATATGAGCCCTTACTCGGGTCTTGCAAATAAGAGCGAAGGCTCAATGTGGGTGCGTGCTGGAATTGAAAGACTTACACACACGACATGAAATTAAACCCAAATATAAATTGCAGAATGGCCTTGACTAAGGTCTTGGGAGTAAGAGCGAAGGCTCAATGTGTGTGAGAGTGCTTGAATTGAAGTACTACACACACGACATAAATGAAACCCAAATATAACTGCAATAAGGCCTTTACTAAGGTCTTGGGAATAAGAGCGAAGGCTCAATGTGTGTGAGAGTGCTTGAATTGAAAGACTTACACACACGACATGAAATAAAACCCAAATATAACTGCAATAAGGCCTTTACTAAGGTCTTGGGAATAAGAGCAAAGGCTCAATGTATGTGAGAGTGCTTGAATTGAAAGACTTACACACACGACATGAAATGAAACCCAAATAGTATAGGTCGGCCCTTACTTGGGTCTTTCAAATAAGAGCGAAAGCTCAATGTGTGTGAGTGCTTGAATTGAAAGACAACGCACCCAACTTAAGCAAAACCCTTCGAAAATGAAAATATATATACTTATGTATTAGGGGCTGATTAGGCCCGTGTGTGTTCAAAATCGTGCACGACTAAGAGAGTGCACGTGTGTGGGTGTGCCAAGCCACGTTATTACAAGCGGGGGGAGACTATGCTCCGTTATTACAACCCCGTATCAAATTGAATCTCAAGCAAGTATACAACTAAAGACCAAGTTTAGGCACTTACGAGTAGCTGGTCCGTAGAGGCCTTGCTTGAGCGTGGGCTTGGCCTTCGCCTTGGGCTGCAAACGGGAGCTCCGCGAGGGTGGGTGACAAAGGGTGCTGGCCGGCTGCAAGTGGGGCGCGGGATAGGCGCCTCGAAGGTGGCCGGCTGCAAATGGGTGTCGCCTTGATGTGGGCGATCAAAGGGTTGGGCCAAGTAAGTGTGTAGGGTCACGAATGGAGAGTATAGAGTGTTAGGGAATATGAACCTAAGGGGAGTTTAAGGGAAGGCCGAATGGGAGTCTAAGGGGAAAAGAGATGGCTGGCCGGGTATAGTTAGGGTAGTTAGGTAGTGGCCGATGGTTTAGGTTGTGCTAGGTTCGGCTAAGGGAGAATGGTGGCAGCAAAGGGCTGATGTGTAGGTGAGATGATAGTATGGTGGGTGGCTAGGAATGGAGAGGGAGTAGAGAAGGAGTTAGGTAGCGTTAGGGGGGCTACTTACCGAATGGGGAGATGCGGTGGATGGAAGAGAGAAATCGGGTGGTTGGGATGGAGAGCAAGTGGTGGCGTCCGGCTGGGAGATGGTGGTGGCGTCCGGCTGGGAGATGGTGGTGGATGGAAGAGAGAAGGTGGCGGTGTAGGTGGAGTAGGTGGAGCAGGAGGGAGATGATGGGACTCGGTTGGACTTGGGGAAGAAGGGGACCCGGCTGGGATTGGTGAGGGCTGCTAGCTAGGAAAACCCGCCCCCAAGGGGGGGGGGGTTTAAATAGGGATGGGTAGGTCGGTTAGGGCTGGGCTTGGGGTAGTGGTTAGGTGGTTTAGATAGGGTGGTATGTAGATAAGGTGGGCTGGAAAGGGTTGGGCCAGATATTTTGAAAACTAGGGGTTTGGGTAGATTGTGGGCTAGGGGTGGTTTAGGGGTTTAGGGCTAGGTTAGGTGGTTGGGTTTTAGGGTGAGGTTTAGTGAGCTAGGTTAGGTGATTAGGCTAGGTTTAGGCTAGGATTAGGGAAATTAACCTAGGTTTAGGGAAGGATTAGGGAAGTGGGTTAGGTGATTAGGTTGGGATTAGGCCGGGATTAGGGAAGTGGGTTAGGTGATTAGGCTCAGATTAGGGGTGGATTAGGGGGGTAGGCTTGGATTAGGTGTTTTGGGTTAGGTTTAGGTGAAGGAGCTCCCTTTGCATGGCCCATAGACCTTAACCACCTCATGTTGGTGCAGCCCTAGGTTAGGTTTTGGCTAATTACAAGCTTAAACCCACTCAATTAGGCTAACCCACATGATTAACCCCAAACTTGACACACAAGTCAAGCTTAATTACAACCCTCTTGATATTTTCCATCCCCACTCTCTCTCATGCCCATGATCCCACGTGAATTTCAAGTGGGCCCCACCTCCATTTATGAGAAGGTGATGTGGGCCATGGATATGGATATTGGATTGGATCTCTGGATCCAAATCCAAATCCAAATCCAAATCCACATATGGGTTTGGATTGGGATCTGGATATATATGGTCCAGATCCAATCCAAACTGAACTCTGACTCCTTCGAGCTGGGTTTGAAACGGACGATTTGTGCGGGGTCTGACAGCATCAGTACCCCGTCTTCGTTGGGTCTTCGCCAACATGGTCGTTCGCCTTCGTTTCTGCCTTCCGGAGATGACTTCAAATGATATTTTGATAAGAACAAGGTCTTGGACGTTCGAGATCCTGGGGGTGTGAATCAAATACAAGAGTTGCTGTGCCGGGCTCGACATGTGCTCTGGTTCCGGGCTCTTCTTAGCTCTCCTGGTCCTGTCTTGATCAGGCCAAGCCGCTTCGGGGTTTCAAAAACGTGTTTTAAAAGGTTTTCAAAAGCCATATTATATATTTTTGAAATATGAAGTTTAAAACATATATACAGGGTTGTCTGGAAGGCTCCTGGGTTTCCAGACTCAAAAATGGCCCTTTGGGGCTGCTTTTACAAAACCAGGTTTGTTTAAGGAATTCGTGGGATTTCGGGGTGTTTACACCATCCATAAACGAAAACATTTCATGATTTGCAGTACTATCGACTATCAAATCTATGTTTGGTAAAGGATAGTTATCCTTTGGAGTGGCTTTATTCAGGTTTCTAAAATCGATGCATATTTGAATTTTCCCATTGGTTTTTTGAACTACAACGATGTTTGACAACCAATCAGAATACGCAATGGGTTTTATAAATCCGACTTTTAACAGATCTTCTAAACCCTCTTTGACTTGCGTGTGTACATTCGGGTGTATTTTCCTAAGCTTCTACTTTATGGGTTTTACATCCGCATCTAAGGGAAGACGATGTTCGACAATGCTGGGATCTATGCCCGGCATGTCTTCATACGTCGATGCAAACACATCTAAATAGGTTCGTAGAAATGCAATGAATGCTGATCTTTCATGTTCATGCAAACATGCGCCTATCTTGATGAGTTTGGGATTGGAATTACTCCCTAGGTTCACCTCTATGAAATCTCCTCCTATTGAATTGGAAGGTCTTTCAAAATCGAGAATTTTATGAAATTTTGGGAGCTCAGAAGTGGGATCTTCCTCAAGGGGATCCACTTCTGGGCTTTGATCATTCTCGTGGGTTATAGACCTAAGAGAATTTGATGCGTGAGTTTTCAAAAGACCTGGTTTTGTACTTGGATTTTCAATTGATTTCGAAATTTTTGGTCTGGCTATGTAGACGACGTTCTTTTCGAAATCCTTTTCTTTTTCTAAAGTCTTACCAGGTGCAGCTATGTACAAAATCTTTTTGGTATTTTGTAGATTTTCGATTTTTTTGGGTTTTTGCAAAACAAGAACTTTAGGAACTATACAAACTACTCTATTTTCGAGTTTTTGATTTTCCATTGTTTTTGGTTTTTGCAAATTTTCCATTTTTTTGATTTTAGGTTTTTCAAATGTTTTTATATTTTTATGAAAGGGATCTTCCATCATACCTACAAAGGGAAAACACTACGGGTTAGACTCAGAATAAGAGGTCTAAATCATAGGTCTCTTCTAGGGTAGGCTCTAGGGCACCCTTGACCCAGGTGGTCATAGGGGGTGGCTCTGGCGGTATTTTGGGAGTGTAGTCGATCCCATATCGGCTTGGGTTGGCCCTAGGAAGGATGGGCTCTAGGAGACCCTGGTTTTGTGCCCCTAGACTTTTATAGGGCATGTAGCCCATATTCAATAGCATGTTCCACGATTTTTTATTTTTCAAAAATTTGTGATACAGATCGTGGTCCTGGCACTTGTTTTCGTCCATATTGTGCTCGTATGGCTTTTTGTCTAGGGGTTTTGGAAATAAGGGATGTTGGGTCTTCCTAGAAGGGTTAGGATTGGGAGGGGCCTGCTTTGGATGGCCCCTTCACATACACAACCTTCCTAGGGTTGTTTAACACGAGCCTTGGTGGCTCGAACATGGTCTGCCCCAAGCTAGCCTCATGGGTTTGGGAACTCGACAAACAAGGAGAGTTTATGATCCCCTGAAGCTGAGGGTGACTCTCACCTAGGATCACCACGACTTGGTCCCTGAAAGGGATCTTGACACACCTGTGGAAGGTGGATGGCACAACGCACAAGCTGTGTATCCAAGGCCTTCCCAACAACAGGTTATAATGGGGGTGGATGTCCAAGACATGGAACACCCCCGTGTGTGTGATCCCTCCCGTTTCTATCGGGAGTTCAATCGATCCTAAAGGTCTAGATGCATTCCCATCGTATCCAGTGATAATAATGGGACTTGGGTTTACAGAAGTCAAGGTGACTCTGATTTGATACGCCACATGAAGCGGAAGGATGTTGAGCCCTCCTCCCCCATCGACTAGGCACCTGTCCAGAGAGTGGTTATTTAGAACCACCTCGATATGCAGGGTCTGGTTGTGGGACTCGTAGGGTCTATCTACATCATCTTCCGAAAAAGTGATGGCGATTTTGCTCCTATTAATGCCACTTGGTCAGAGAGGGATTCTGAACTTATTTTCGAACTAACCTTAGCTCTTTCTAGAATTTTCTCTAGCACGAGTCTATGCCTATGCGAAGTTTGTATAAGCTCTAGGATGGACATGTGGATAGGAATCTTTGAAAGATGGTTTTCGAAATCATAAGGGTTTAGGACGACTTTCCCATTGTCTGCTTTTAGCAGAACTCTAGGAATACATGCTTTTGAGGGGCCAGGCACACTGACCACCTTTTCAGTACTTTGTAGGTGCGGGGGTTGATAGATCCTTCCGGATCTAGTCACTTCCCCCACGACCAACCTAGGATTCGCACTTGAATTGGCTCTAATTGAGATTTTAGGAGTATCTTGAAGTTTTAAAACTGGTTTAGCCGGGGATTCAGCTCTTGGTGGTCCCTGGATGACTACTTGGGCGGGCTTCTTGTAAAGTACAAGAGTAGATGCACAAGTTTGTCGACCAGACTCTGATGTTTGCACTAGATTTTTTGAAAAAGTGAGGGTACATACCTCTTTTCCTTTCTCACTGCTATTGGCGTGCTTGGGAAAGGGTTCTTTGAAGATAGCTTGAGTTGGCTCAGGTTCCGCAGTGACCTGGAGCAGGCCCTCCGCTATCAAGTTCTCAATTTTGTTTAAAAGGGAGAAACAACGTTTTGTATCATGGCCTTTGAGCCGATGATACTTGCAAAAACGGTTTAAATATCCCCCTTTGGAAGTAACTCCCTCAGGGATTTCGAGAAGTTCAAGCATGCCTTGGGCAAGTAGGAGGTCTACGACCTCCGACACAGGTTGCCCCAGCGGTGTGTACTCCCGTTTTTCAATAGGTTTTTGAAAACTTCTCTCCCTTTTGTTTTCTATTTTTTTTAAATTCTTTGAAGTGCCCGCCAGACCTGGATCCACCCAAACATTGGCGATTTTATGGGGCTTTGCCCCTTTGTCCATCGTGGGTAGCCCATAAGTGATGGGCTTTTCCAAGCGGGTTTTGGAAACGGCACTTCCTTTCCATAAATGATCGTATATTCCCTTTTTCAAGTTTGTTTCTAAAAGGGATGCTATTTTGATCAACTTATGGAAAGTTGAGATCTCATGGAGCGAGAGAAGGGTCTTTAACTCGCTTTTAAAATTATCCAAGATGAGCATGACTGCGCATCCTTCGGATATTGGCTCTCGCACTTGGCCCAAAAGGGACCTCCATCGAATAATGAAGTCATGCACGTCTTTGTTCATGCCTTGTTTCGTATCCCTTAAAGTGTTTAAAGTCGGCGTGACTTCTACGTTATGTGCAAATCTTTGCATGAAGCAGTTCGCTAACTTTTCAAAAGTAGCGAACTGGCTTAAATCGTAGGAAGCCAGCCATTTGGCAGCTGTGCCTTTAAGGGATAAGGGGAACCAATACACCCATTTCATCGAGTCCTTTTTCTTCTTATGGGCTCGACGAGAGAAAAGTTGCCAGTGAGACCTAGGGTCTCCCATGCCGTCATACCGATGGAAGTTCGGTATTTCATCATCACTGTCTGTTTCGTAATCCATGAGAAGGAAATCAGACAGGGCGTAACTCCTTTTCTCTTTATTTTGCCCTTTCAACAGCTGCTGTAGGGCTATATGATCCTTTTGTGTGAAGGACTCGTGGTATTGGTTGCCTTCCACTACGGAGGCCCCTTTGTACTTGCGAGTTTTTTCAGTTTTTTTCTTGGCCCTTTGTTCACCATTCGATGAACATGAATCGCCTACTTCAGCCTCTTGGTTGAGAGCATCGATTTTGGTCTCGAATTCCCTTCTCAAGTCTTCTATCTCATCTAGTTTCATTTTATTTTTCAAAATCCTCCTAAAGTGAGAACTTCATGCGCATGAGGGCTCGACACTTCACTTGGGTTGGATTTTGACATGCTTTCAAGCTTTTCAAAATTCCTACATATGAAATACAATACAAAAAAGAGTTAAAAACAACACCTTTCGAAAATGTTTTTGCAAGATTCCTAAGGTAGCTCGAATTTAAAAGACTCACGTCCCACCAGGCGTGCCAAATAACTGTAGACGCAGAAAGTTTCCGCTCCTAGTTCTTAGGCCTGAAGCAAACCTTTTCGTGTGTCTAAGTCCTAATTAAGCAAAAGGGCGTGCCAGCTAGCTTACTTAAGCTAGCGAAGATATATATATTATTTTTTTTTAAACCTGACTCCTAACGTGGCGACTGTGAGCAAGCAAGCTCTTTTCGTCGCAGACCTTCTTGCACCGACGCGCAAGGGTCAGTCTATACGCTTAAAAATCGAGTTTTTGAAGTATGAGAACCTACGAAAATGTTTGGAGGTGTTTGACTCGAGTTGTTTTTGTATGATTTTCAGGTTTTATTTCACGTGGATTTGCACGTGCCTATGTCTCCCTTTTTATCCCTTTTCGGGCCTAACTAGGTGTGTGTTATGAACACATAACCTAAGTGAGGCAACTTTTGAACGGGAGTATGGGGTTTGCTTTGATGCAATATGCGTCCTAACTCGTGGTATGGCGTATATGCAATGCAAACTCACGCAACTCCAAGGGAAAAACCCGAATTTGAAAGACAATGCCGAAGGGAAATGACTTGTAATGTAAATTGCCGAAGGAAAATTGCGGAAGAGAAATTGCAAAAGGGAAATATGGCTATATCTTAAGAGCGGAAAGGCTCAATAGTGCAAGTGTGTGCCGTGTATATATGTAAAGACTACGCACACTGCTGAACCTTAAAACCCAAATCTTAAAGACATAGCCGAAAGGGAAATACTTATAATATATATGGGCCCGAAGGTCGCCAACGTGTTGTGTGGGTGTTGTGTATATATTGAAAGACAACTCACACGACTTAAATGAAACCCAAATATAACTTGCAATATGGCCTTAACTAAGGTCTTGGGAGTAAGAGCGAAAGCTCAATGTGTGTGAGTGCGAGAATTGAAGTACTACACACACGACATGAAATTAAACCAATGGGAAATATAACATGGCCCATACTTGGGTCTTGCAAATAAGAGCGAAAGCTCAATGTGTGTGAGTGCGAGAATTGAAAGACAACACACACAACTTAAGCAAAACCCCACGCAACTTAAACTATATAAATAAATTTATATCTTAAGGGCTGATTAGGCCCGTGTGTGTTCAAAATCGTGGACAACTAAGAGCGAGGTAGGCTCAAGTGCACGTGTGTGTGGGTGTGCCAAGCCACGTTATTACAAGCGGGGGGAGACAATGCTCCGTTATTATAACCCCGTATCAAATTTAATTTCACTTAAGCAAGTCTACAAATAAGGACCGAGTTAGGCACTTACGTATAGCTAGTCCAGAGGTGACTTGCTTGAGCTTGGGCTTGGGCGTCGCCTTGGGATGCAAGAGGGAGCTCCTCGGAATGGCACGGCAAAGGGGTGTGCTGGCCGGGTGACAAGGGAGCGCGGGTGTGGCGCCTTGTGGCTTGCTGGCTGCTAGGAGGGTGCTGTTGTGGTGCCTCGGGCTGAAGTGGTTAGGGAGGGTCACTAAGGTATAGGGCTGGTGCTAGGGAAGGTGGAGCTAAGGGGTGACTAGGGGGTGGTTTAAGGAAGAGGGTGTAACTGGCCGGGTGACTTGGGTGCAGTCGGCTGTGGCTGGTCGACTACGGGCGATTTAAGTGGTGGCCGGCTGGGGTAGCTAGGGGTGTTTGGGAATGGCGAGGGAGCTAGCTAGGGTGTTGGCTAAGGGATGGTTAAAGGGGAGGACGGGCAGGTCCTAGGGAAGAAGGTAAGGTGGCTGGGGTAGCTAGGGGGTGTCACTAAGGGATGGTAGGGAAGCGGTTGGGTGCGGTTGAAGGGTGGCGGGTAGTTAGGTGGTGGCCGGCTGAGTGGAGTGAAAACTAGGCTAAGGTAGGGTGCTATGGGGTGGTTGAGAGTGGAGGGGGAGTGAAGATAGGGTGGAATTAGGATAGGGTACTAACTGGATAGGAGAGGAAGGTTGGTGTCCAAGGAGGGCAGTCGGGTGAAGCAAGGGTGGCGACGTGGAATGGAGCAGGCCGGGAGGTAGTGGTGGCATGGAGCGGTGCAGGCCGGGGGTAGTGGTGGAGCAGGTGAGAGAAGAGAGCAAGGTGAGAGAGGGCTCGGCTGGCCCAAGCGTTGGCTGGGAAAAGGTTGAAAAACCCGCCCACTAGGGGGGGGGGTTTATAGGTTTTCAAAGGATCGGTTGGGTGTGGTTTTGAGAGGGTGGTTTGGTGGTTAGGTGGTGGTGGTGTGGTGATAAGGTGGGCTGATTTTGAGGGGGGGGCAAATATTTTGTTTTAGGTGGTTTTAGGGATATGGTGTGCTAGGGTTTAGGTGGGGTGGTTTAGTGGTTTAGGGCTTAGCTAGGTGGGTTGGTTTTGGGGTGAGGTTTAGTGAGGTGGGTTAGGTGTTTAGGCTAGGATTTGGTTAGGATTAGGGGAATTAGGCTAGGTTTAGGGAAGGATTAGGGAGGTGGGTTAGGTGATTAGGTTGGGATTAGGCCGGGATTAGGGAAGTGGGTTAGGTGATTAGGCTAGGATTAGGCCGGGATTAGGGTAAATGGCTAGGATTAGGGGTTTTATCTTAGGATTGGGTTAGGAAGCTCCCTTTGCATAACCTATAGACCTAGTTGCATCATGTTGGTGCATCCCTAGGTTAGGTGTAGGCTCATACAAGCTTAAACCCACACTAATTAGGCTAACCCACATGATTAACCCCAAGACACACAAGTCAAGCTTAATACATTCCCCTCATGCTTATCCTCCCCATTCTCTCTCATGCCCATAATCCCACGTGAATTTCAAGTGGGCCCCACCTCCATTTATGAGAAGGTGATGTGGGCCATGGATGTAGATATTGGATTGGATCTTTGAATCTAAATCCAAATCCAAATCCATACATACGTTTGGATTGGGATCTGGATATATATGGTCCGTCATGGGCGATTTTATGGGGCTTTGCCCCTTTGTCCATCATGGGCAGCCCATATGCGATGGGCTTTTCCAAACGGGTTTTTGGAACGACACTTCCTTTCCATAAGTGATCGTATGTCCCTTTTCGCAGGTTGGTTTCGAAAAGGGAGGCCTTTTTGATCAACTTATGGAAAGTTGAAATCTCATGGAGCGAGAGAAGGGTTTTTAACTCGCTTTTGAAATTATCCAGGATGAGCATTACTGCGCATCCTTCGGATATGGGCTCTCGCACTTGGCCCAAAAGAGACCTCCATCTTATAATGAAGGCATGGACGTTTTCGTTCATGCCTTGCTTTGTATCCCTTAAGGTATTCAGGGTTGGCGTGACTTCCACGTTGTGTGCAAATCTTTGCATAAAGCAGTTCGCTAACTCTTCAAAAGTAGCGAACTGGCTTAAGTCGTAGGAAGCCAGCCATTTGGCAGCTGTGCCTTTAAGGGATAGAGGGAACCAATACACCCATTTCATCGAGTCCTTTTTCTTCTTATGGGCTCGATGTGAGAAAAGCTGCAAGTGAGACCTAGGGTCTCCCATGCCATCATACCGATGGAAGTTCGGTATTTCATCATCACTGTCTGTTTCGTAATCCATAGGAAGGAAATCAGACAGGGCGTAGCTTCTTTTCTCTTTATTCTGCCCTTTCAGCAGTTGCTGTAGGGCTTTACGGTCCTTTTGTGTGAAGGACTTGTGGTATTGGTTGCCTTCCATTACGGAGGCCTCTTTTTGCTTGCGAAGTTTTTCAAATTTCTTTTTGGGCCTTTGTTCACCGTTCGATGAACATGAATCGCCTACTTCAGCCTCTTGGCTGAGAGCATCGATTTTGGCCTCAAACTCCCTTCTCAAGTCCTCAATTTCATCTAGTTTTATTTTGTTTTTGAAAATCCTCCTAGAGTGAGAACTTGATGCGCATGAGCCTTGGCTCGACACTTCACTCGGATTGGATTTTGACATGCTTTTCAAGCTTTTTCAAAATTTCCTAAGTACAAGCAAAGAAAACAAGTTAAAACGACACCTTTTTACAAAATTTTCGCAAGACTTCTACAAGTAAACTCGATTTTAGAAAAGGCTCACGTCCCACCGGGCGTGCCAATCTCTGTAGACGCACGAAAATTCCCTCCTCTTCGCCTCTTTCGGGGGCTTGGAGTGGATCTTCTCGTGTGTCTAAGGCCTATGTATACAAATAGGGCGTGCCAGCTAGCTTACTTAAGCTAGCGAAGATATTTTTATCACTGACTTCTAAACGTGGCGACTGTGAGCAAGTAAGCTCTTGTCGTCGCAGACCTTCTTGCACCGATGCGCAAGGGTCAGTCTGTACGCTTTTGCAAAAATCGAGTTTTGGAGAGAAAGTCCACGAAGCGGTTCGAGGTGTCTATTTCGGGTCTTTAAGATGCAATTGCATTTTTTAGATCACGTGAACTTGCACGTGCCTAAGTCTTTTCTTTTATCCCTTTTCGGGCCACCTAGTTTGTGTGTTATGAACACTCCACTACATGGGCGAATTCGAGCGGGGCTTGCTTCGATGCAATATGCGTCCTACCTCGTGGTATGGCGTAGATGCAATGCAAACTCATGCTACTCCAAAGGGAAAACCCGAAATGTAAAGACAATACTGAAGGGAAATAACAGAAGGGAAATAACAGAAGGGAAATAACCGAAGGGAAATAACCGAAGGGAAATATGTATATAGCTTATATATATGAGCCCTTACTCGGGTCTTGCAAATAAGAGCGAAGGCTCAATGTGGGTGCGTGCTTGAATTGAAAGACTTACACACACGACATGAAATTAAACCCAAATATAAATTGCAGTATGGCCTTGACTAAGGTCTTGGGAATAAGAGCGAAGGCTCAATGTGTGTGAGAGTGCTTGAATTGAAAGACTACCCACACGACATAAATGAAACCCAAATATAACTGCAATAAGGCCTTTACTAAGGTCTTGGGAGTAAGAGCGAAGGCTCAATGTGTGTGAAAGTGCTTGAATTGAAAGACTTACTCACACGACAAGAAATGAAACCCAAATAGTATAGGTCGGCCCTTACTTGGGTCTTTCAAATAAGAGCGAAAGCTCAATGTGTGTGAGAGTGCTTGAATTGAAAGACTTACTCACACGACAAGAAATGAAACCCAAATAGTATAGGTCGGCCCTTACTTGGGTCTTTCAAATAAGAGCGAAAGCTCAATGTGTGTGAGAGTGCTTGAATTGAAAGACAACACACCCAACTTGAACAAAAACCCTTCGAAAATGAAAGTATATATACACTTATATATTAGGGGCTGATTAGGCCCGTGTGTGTTCAAAATTGTGCACGACTAAGAGAGTGCACGTGTGTGGTTGTGCCAAGCCACGTTATTACAAGCGGGGGGAGACTATGCTCCGTTATTACAACCCCGTATCAAATTGAATCTCAAGCAAGTGTACAACTAAAGACCGAGTTTAGACACTTACGAGTAGCTGGTCCGTAGAGGTCTTTCTTGAGCGTGGACTTGGCCTTGGGCTGCAAACGGGAGCTCCGCGAAGGTAGGTGATCAAGGGTGCTGGCCGGCTGCAAGTGGGGCGCGGGATACGCGCCTCGGAGGTGGCCGGTGGCAAGTAGATGGCGCCTCAAGGTAAGGGGTTTAAATGGGCTGAACGAGTGAGGTATTAGGATCACTAGGGGAGTTGGGTACTTAGGGAAACTGGACCTAAAAGGTGAGCTGGTGGGAAGGCCGAATAGGACACCTAGGGGAGGGCCGAATGGGAGATGATGGCTAGGTAGTGGCCGGCAGCTTGGGTTATACTAGGTTCGGCTAGGTTAAAATGGTGGTGGCAAAGGGGCTGAGATGAAGGTAGGATGGGTGGCTAAGTGTGGAGAGGTGGTAGAGAAGGGGGCTAGGTAAGGTGCAGGGTACTTACCGAATGGGGAGAGGTGGCGGATGAAGTGGGAAGCAGGCGAGCAGGTGGCTGTTGGCTGGTTCGGTTGGGTGGAGGTGATGGCGTCCGGTTGAGGGATGGTGGTGGTGGATGGAAGAGGGAAGGTGGCGGAGCAGGTGGCGGCTGGTGGAGCAGATGGAGCAGGCGGAGGTGGGGAGTGGTCCCGGCTGGGTGAGAGAAGGGAGAAGGAGAGGGCCCGGCTGGGTGAGATAGTGGTTCCCACTTGGAAAACCCGCCCACAAGGAGGGGGGGTTTAAATAGGGGATGGGTAGGTCGGTTAGGGCTGGGCTGAGGGTAGTGGTTAGGTGGTTTAGGTAGGGTGGTATGTAGATAAGGTGGGCTGGAAGGGGTTGGGCTAGATATTTTAAAACTAGGGGTTTGGGTAAATCGTGGGCTAAGGGTGGTTTAGGGGTTTAGGGCTAGGTTAGGTGGTTGGTTTTTAGGGTGAGGTTTAGTGAGCTAGGTTAGGTGATTAGGTTGGGTTTAGGCTAGGATTAGGGAAATTAATCTAGGTTTAGGGAAGTGGGTTAGGTGATTAGGTTGGGATTAGGCCGGGATTAGGGAAGTGGGTTAGGTGATTAGGTTCAGATTAGGGGGGGATTAGGGGTTTAGGCTAGGATTAGGCATTTTGGGTTAGGTTTAGGTGAGGGAGCTCCCTTAGCATGGCCCATAGACCTTGATCACCCCATGTTGGTGCAGCCCTAGGTTAGGTTTTAGCTAATTACAAGCTTAAACCCACTCAATTAGGCTAACCCACATGATTAAACCCAAACTTGACACACAAGTCAAGCTTAATATAACACTCTTGATATTTTTCATCCCCACTCTCTCTCATGCCCAATATCTCACGTGAATTTCAAGTGGGCCCCACCTCCATTTATGAGAAGGTGATGTGGGCCATGGATATGGATATTGGATTGGATCTCTAGATCCAAATCCAAATCCAAGTCCACATATGGGTTTGGATTGGAATCTGGATATATATGGTCCAGATCCAATCCAAACTAAACTCTGACTCCTTCGAGTTGGGTTCGAAACAGACGATTCGTGCGGGGCCTGACAGCATCAGTACTCCGTCTGCGTTGGGTCTTTGCCAACATAGTCGTCCGCCTCCGTTTCTGCCTTCTGGAGATGACTTCAAATGCTATTTTGATAAGAACAGGGTCTTGGACGTTCGAGATCCTGGGGTGTGAATCAAATACAAGAGTTGCTGCGCCGGGCTCGACGTGTGCTCCAGTTCCGGGCTCTTCTTAACTCTCCTGGTCCTGTCTTGATCAGGCCAAGCCACTTTGGGGTTTCAAAACATGTTTTAAAAGGGGTTTTCAAAAGCCATATCATATGTTTTTGAAAGATGTAGTTTAAAACAGATATACAGGCTTGTTTGGAAGGCTCCTGGGTTTCCAGACTCAAAATAGCCCTTCGGGGCTGCTTTTACAAAACCAGATGAATTTGAGAAATTCGTGGGATTTCGGGGTGTTTACAGTATGTTCGAAACGAATGGTTTGTGCGGGTTCTGACAGCATCAGTACTCCGTCTTGCGTTGGGTCTTCGCCAACATGGTCGTCCGCTTCTGTTTTCACCTTCCAGAGACGATTTCAAAGGATTGTTGCTGATAACAAGGACTTAGATGTTCGAGATCCTGGGGTGGATCTAACACGAGAGTTGTTGTGCCGGGCTCAACATGTGCTCTGGTTCTGGGCTCTCTTTAGCTCTTCTGGTCCTGCTTTCATCAGGACAAGCCGCTTTGTGGGGTTTTAAACGTTTTTTAAAAGTTTTTAAAAGCATATTATACATATTTTAAAACATATACAGTTTAAACATATGTACAGGGTTGTCTAGAAGGCTCTTGGGTTTCCAGACTCAAAATAGCCCTTTGGGGCTGCTTTTACAAAAACCAGGTTTATTTGAGAAGTTCGTGGGATTTCGGGGTGTTTACAAAGCCATATTGTGATTCAATTTGGGGTTTACATTCAAGTTGTGTGCGTGGTCTTTCAATTCCACACTCACACACATTGAGCTTTCGCTCTTACTCCCAAGACTCTAATAAGAGCCATATCGCAATTCAATTTGGGTATTATTTTCAAGTTGTGTGAGTTGTCTTTACATTTACACACAACACACGCACACGTTGGCGACCTTCGGGCCCATATATATATAGTTGTATTTCCCTTCCGCTATGTCTTTAAGATTTGGGTTTTAAGGTTCAGCTATGTAAGTAGTCTTTCAATATATATACGACACACACTTACACAATTGAGCCTTTCCGCTCTTAAGATATAGCCATATTTCCCTTTTGCAATTTCCCTTATGCAATTTCCCTTCGGCTATGTCTTTTAATTCAGGGTTTTCCCGTTCCGTTGTGTGAGTTTGCATTGCATATTCACCATACCATGAGTTAGGACACATATTGCATCAAAGCAAACCCCATACACCCATGCAAAACTTGCCACATTTAGGCACTTGACGCACATATCTCACGCCCAAAATTGGCTAAAATCAAAGACATAGGCACGTGCAAATCCCACGTGAAATAAAATCTGTAACAATACAAACAAAACCCAATCAAACACTTCGTATGTTTTCAAAGAGGTTACACTTGTTTAAAATCGACTTTGCTAAGCGTACAGACTGACCCTTGCGCATCGGTGCAAGAAGGTCTACGACGAAAAGAGCCCACTTACTCACAATCACCCTAAACAAGTCAGATATTTTCAAAACTTACTTCGCTAGCTTGAGTAAGCTAGCTGGCACGCCCTTTAAGCGACTTAGACATACGAAAAGGTTCGCTCTAGGCCCTAAGAAGCTCAGAGTCGGAAATTTTTCGCGTGTCTACAACTGGGAGAGATGGGAGAATGGCGGGTGGACGAGAGTGATGCTGACCAGGTGGAAGGTGGTTTTTGGCTGGGAGTGAAGGAGTTGGGGAATGTTGAAGGGGTGCTACTGGTGCTGCTGCTTTGGGGAAGCCGGGTGGAAGGAAGGATGATGTTGGTGATGCTCGGTTGGGAGTGAAGTGATGCTGGCCAGGTGGAAGGTGGTGGGGCAGTAGGGTGGAAGGAAGGATGGAAGGCTGGGAAGGAGGCGGCAGGTGGTGTTGGTGGCCGGGTGGAAGGGAGGTGGCAGGTGCTGCAGGTGGAAGGGAAGTGATGGAGTTGGTGGCCAGGTGGAAGGGCGGTGGTGTTGTCCAAGTCCTGGCCGAATGAAGAGGATCCAAAGAGAAAACCCGCAGGTGATGGATGGGCTCTTATATAGGCTGGCCGACTAGGGATTAATGGCTGGGGGGATAAGGGAGCTAGGGGCTAAGGTTGGTTGGTTAGTGGGTAGTTAGGGTGTGGTTGGGTCTAGTTAGGAAGCAAGGTCGGTTGGGCTTCTAATAGCTAAGGTTGATTAGGTTTAGCTAGTTAGGGAGTGGCTGGGTTTAGGTGGGCTGGGGGCCAGATATTTTATTTAGGTGGGCTGGGTTATATTGTGGGCTAGATATTTTATGGTTTAGGATGGGGGTGGTTGCAGCTAGGCTAGGTCGGTTTAGGGAAATATGGTGGGATGGGCTAGTGGTTTGGGGTAGGCCGGTTAGGTGGGCTGAGTTTAGTTGGTTAGGGACTTAGTTAGGTAAACTAAGGTTAGCTTAGGGCTAGTTGGTTAGGGTCTAGGTGGTCCAGCTAGGTGAGGTCGGCTGGGTGAAGTGGGTGTGGTTTTGGGTGAGAAGGGCTAGGTCTAGGCTAGGTTTTAGGAAAAAATGGCTAGGTGAGATAAGCTAACTTAGGGCTAGGTTTAGGAACCACCTCTTGGAGCCGGTCCATTACTTTAGTTGCAGTCATATCCAAGTTGGTGCAGCCCTAGGTCAAGTGTAGGTGAATATAAGCTTGAACCCACACTCTTGGTTAAACCCACAAGGCTAACCCACTTTGACCAAAAAAAATCAAGCCTACCAACTTTCTCACTTACTTTATGGCCCTTTTCTCTCTCTATCCAAGCCTTCCAAGAGCATTCACGTGAACTTTTGTGGGCCCCTCACCCCCATTTATGGGGAGGTGAAGTGGGCCATGGATATAGATATTGGATTTGGATCTTGGGATCCAAATCCAAATCTAAATACATTTTGGGTTTGGATCTGGATATATATGGTCTAGATCCGATCCAAATTTGAGTTTTTTTATTCCTTCATGGTATTTCGAAACGGACGGTTTGTGCGGGGCTTGACTTCACCAATACTCCGTCTTGCATTGGGTCTTCACCAATATTTTCGTCCGATCTCCTTCTCACCTTCGGGATTTTATTTTGATCATATTTCTGATATTTGGGGCTTGGATGTCTGAGAATTTGGGGATGCTTTTGACATGAGAGTTGATATGTCGGGCTTGAAGTATGCTTCGGGTCTGAGCTCTCCTTTGCCTTTTTGATCCGCTTTTATTAGGCTAGGAGGCTTTTGGGGCTTTTTCACCTGTTTTTGTGGTTGCTTTTGATCAAGTTGTACCTGTTGGATTCAACTCTTTGCAAAATTGGGACTTGGCCCAAGTATAGGATATTTCATATCAAAATAAGGTTTTATACAAAATTTGGAGCTTTTACAACTCCTAGGCTTTCGAAAACTAAAAATCTGGTCTTGAAAAGGGGATTTTAAAACCAGGTATGTTTTATGAAAACCTTAGAATTTCGGGGTGTTTACAGCTACAAAGGACACGATGTTGAAGTTTTCAAGTTCAAGCCAAGGACCGAAGGTGGAGTTTGATTCAGCCGAATACGAGCCAGAACATCACATGGGAAAATGCATGACAAGGCCTACTTCACCAAAGGCACCCACACTTGACGGAAGTGGTGCAAAGACCAGCCCATACAAGACTAAGCTTAGAAGCAATTTATCCATGTGAGTTCAAGCCATGAAGAAGGTCGAAACCAAACAAGATCGAGGACATCAATCAAGATATGGCCTAAGCCAACACATGACCGTGTGAAGCACCAAAAGGTATGACCTAATTCAAGTCAAGGGTCGAATACATGGAGCTTGAATTAAAGCAATTCGGTCAAGAATTGGTTAAGACAAGCATCGAGCAAGAGCAAAGCACGGGCCGATCACCTCAAGTTCAATTGAGCCCAAGTTAGGGGTAGGTTCACATGAAAACCAACCCACATGGGGCTGGTCTAGGTCAAGACAAGGGGGACCACTAAAGGGTTGAACCAAATTGGATCCAAATCCCTTTGAATCAAGGTCCAGCCTACCCCATGGAAAGGGCTAGAACCAGCCCCCCTTGGCCTATAAAAAGGGGCCAACGGGGGGGCATGAAAGGGAGCTTGCAAGAGAGAGAGAGAGAGGTCATCTCAAGGGTATGTGTTAGTTTAGGTGCTGAACATTTCCAGGAAAAGGAGGACGTCCACTTCCATGTTTAGGGGAAGAAGAGGGTAGATAGGTGTGTGTTAAGGAGTTTGGGTGAAGAAGAAAGAACCAAACTGGTCGGAATTCGCTTGTAAATCTCCGGTTTTCTCGTGCCAACTCGTGTAAGTGCATGTTGATTCAATTTCAATTCATCTTCTTCATTTTAATTCAATTAAATGGGGTTGTAATAATGGAGTTTTATCTCCCCCCATGTTGTAATAGTTAGATTTGCTGCAAGTTTAATTTCGTGGATGAAACACTGTACACACACTTGCACACTAAGTGTTTGATTTAATGTTTCTTCCTTCCTATATGTTATGTACCCTCTATACTTCTAATCCCCTCTATGCCTAAGCTATAAAGTACTTTCCATTCATTTACATTCTAGCAATTTGCTTTGAGGATTAAAGGGTTGTTGCATTTTAAAGTCGTGTGAGTTTTGCATCATTATATTCATAAAACAGAAAACAGGATTTCAGTATCTTTGTATATGTCTGTTCCTGTAATTTTAATTCTATGATGCTTGCTCCGATTAGTTTGAAATTTGGCACACTTACTCCACACACCTTTAGACACTGTAGATAAAATTGACAAGATTTTTAGGGCCACCCAGCTACGTAATAAAATTGGATTAAGACCGACTCAATTTCTGTACTTCTGTTGCACAGTCGAATTTCTTGAAATAGAGATTGGGTAAAAGTCTCATATCTTTGTCCACAAGAGTCCAATCAAGATGATTTTTAATGTATTGGAAAGCTAACATTCATAGATTTCCAGAAACATCAAAATCACCAAAATCGGAGTTCTAAGTAGAGAGATACATGCTCATGTTTGAGTCTCTATATTTCTGAAATAAAACTGTTCCGAGTTAGTGAGTTAGTCTAGTTCAAAGATTTAATCCTAATCAATACTACTCCAAATTTAGATTTGTGAAAGGCTACAGACTCTCCATATCACCAACTTGGTCTGGTAAAATTTGGAAGATTTTTGGAAGTCTGTAATATGTTCAAATCTATTTTAGAAACAAGCTCAGAAAACAAAATTTTCTGTTTTCCAAGAGTTTTGTACACTTTAAGTATTGAATCAAAGTGCACAACACAAAACTTTTTCAAAAACACTTGTTCACATGAAAGGGAGTTTCATTTGCTGTAAAGATGAAATTTCTAAGCGCTCAACACCGAACCTTGAGCATCGGCTCAAGAAGGTTTGAGTGAAAAGATCCCGCTTGCCTACAATCGCCTCGAAGTCTAAAATTTTCAAACATTTGTTAATCTTGAACTAGCTGACACGCTCACGAAAGTATAGGTGTGAAAACTTTCACTTCAAGTTTCTCATAGACTTCGGAGTGAGAATTTTCATGTCTACAATGTTTCTGATGAAGAAACAGTTAATTATGTTATTCACAAATTATGATCTAATAGTATTTCATGAATCTTCAAAAGAAGAAGGGTGAATAAGCAATGAATGATGAGATCCATGCAATAAAAAAAAACAATGCATGGGAGCTAACTCCATTTCTAGAAGGAAAGAAGTTTATTGGTGTGAAATGGGTTTACAAGACCAAATATGAGCCCAATTGAAAGGTCGATTGGCTAAAATCTTGCCTACTAGTCAAAAGGTATAAACAAAAACTCGTGATTGATTACTTTGAGATCTTTTCTCTAGTTACAAATTGGATATTGTTCATCTTATTCTTGCTTTGGCTACTCAAAGATATTGAGAAATATACCAAATAGATAACAAATCTACATTTCTAAATAGAGTGCTTTAGGAAGAAGTGTACATTGATCAATTTGAGGGTTATGTGAAAAGAGAACAAAAGAGTTTTATCTACAAGTTAAAGAAAACTCTTTATGGATTAAAATAAGCACCGAGCTTAAAACAAGCACTGAGAACTAGTATACAAGAATTGATTCATATTTTATAGATCATGGCTTTGTTTGATACTCTCATGAGCATACCTTGTATGTCAAGATTGTCTTACATGGAGAAATGTCTATAGTTTGTCTCTATATTGATGACTTAATATTTACTAGAGATACTAAAGAAATGATTGTCAACTTTAGAGAGGCTATGACACTTGAGTTTGAGATGGTTGACATGATACTTATTTGCCAACACAAGTATGTCAAAGATATTGTTGAGTGTTTCAAGATGGCATATTGCAAACCAATTTGCATTCCAATATAGGAAATGTTTAAATTAACAAAAGAAGAGAGTGGTGTTGAAGTCGATCCTACATGCTTCAAAAGACTGGTGAAAAGTTTATGATACTTAACTTCTACTTAACTGAATATGTTTATAGTGTTGAAATAGTGAGTAGATCCATGGAGTCTCCTAAATAATCTCACCTTTAAGCGGTTAAGTAGATTTTACGATACATCAAAGGTACTTTTGATGATGATATGCTTTATTTTCTATCTAATCACTTTTAACTTGTAGGATATATATATATATATATATATATATATATATATATATATATATATATATATATATATATATATATATATATATATAGTGATTAGGTAGTTGATGTTGGAGAAAGGAAGAGCACTTTTGGTAATGTCTTTTATGTGAGAAATTGAATTTTTCATGATCCTTAAAGAAATAACAAGTGATAGCTTTATCCACTATAGAAGCAGAATATGTAGCACTAGCATATTGTGTTGCTCAAGTAATTTGGCTTTCTTAAATGCTAGTAGATTTAAATCACATGCAATAGCATTCAATGGTGATTAAGTGTGATAACAAATCAACAATTGTCTTAGCAAAAAATTCAGTGACTCATAGGATAAGCAAGCATATTGATATTAAGTATCATTTCATCATAGATTTAGTGAAGTTTGTAGAACCCATACTTGAGTTTTGCAAATCAAAAGATCAAATTGTTGATATATTTACTAAACCATTAAGGGTGAATGCCTTTCTTAAGTTGAAGGAAATGATTGGTATGATTACAATGAACTCGGTTTAAAGGAGGCCATTTGAAAAAAAATATATAGATAAACCTAGCTCATGATAGTACTTTTATCTTGTTTTTCTAGGAAAGAAGTATGTTTTGGGTGATAAAAGACGTTGGGCTTTTAAGGAATCCTACTTAATTGTAATAAGACTTAATTTTAGTTGATATCTTTTAATTGTCTTAGAATAATATAATGGGTTCTAGAAGAAGCATATTTTCTACTTATAAATATGTGTAATTTTAACTCCTAAACCATTCATCATTCTTTCTTCATATTCCTTATCTCTCTTGAGTTCTTTGCCTTAGTTGTTTTCATTATTTCTTTTCTTTTTCAGTATTAAGCCTAAAATATTTGTGCTACAACAAACGGGTTTCTTAGAGGACAAAGAAGCACAATTGTAGAGAGAGAGGGAGGGAGGGGAGTGGGCTATGATGGAAAAAGAAAAAAGGCAACGCATGCATGTAGTTGGGATATGCAAGACAAAAGAGCGTGGTAGGGCTGACCATTGCATGTCGGGATTGCACCGACAGCACATCTATATAAATAACCCCACTATAAATCGTCCTTTTAGTTTCAGCTTCGGAAATTGTGCTCCCCCCTCTCTCTCTCTCTCTCTGACCCCTGCATGCACTGCAGTTTTCTAATGCAAAGACCCGCAATGACTAAGAATTTACTACTTTCCTTCTCTACAGCAATTCTTTTTATGTTCATGTCATTTCGAAACTCGTATAAGTAATTGTAAGGTTAACTTGTTAGCTACAGATTTATTTTATGTTCTTCAGTGTTTTCAGTAAGATGTCAAATGGGATTCAGATGAATCAACAAAAGGATAGAGATATGTACAAGTTAGTACCGGCTTTTCTCAAAACACTGTAAGCATCTTCTTACTGTGTATATAGACTTTTTTTGAGCATTTATATATATATACGACAGTGAATTGCCGTTGTAACCCAATAGCAGCTCCCTCGCTCCCCAACGATCCTTGATACTCATACAAGTGGAGCGTACTGCCTCCAGTTTCTTAAAGTGAACAATGTTTGCAGTATGATCAGCCATGTATGCTCTTCTTCTTAGTAGCCTTCAATGTATGCTCTTATTCTTAGTAGCCTTTAGGCCTAATGTTGCATGGATACGGGTATGGTATCATTACCTAGTACAGGTATGGGGTATACAATTTTAAAAAAAACTAAGGTACAGGTACACCACTATTAAAAAATATAATAAATAAATAAATTTATACAAATAAATATAATCATGATTATAGAGCATTGTATATTTTAAAGAGCATGTGTTTGGTAGATCAATATTAAATGCAATCAGCAACTTACAAGAGAATGCCTACATTTTAAAGAGTTGGTGTTGCAAATGGAAAGTGTTTATGAAATTTTATCCTACAACCAATAGAATACAAGAAAATGACAGCATATTAACAGATAAAATATAAAACTGATTGAAGAAATTCAAAAGTGGAACAATTGCATATTTATTTTGAGCAGGCAAGATTAAATGGAAGAAGAAACTAAACCGTATCTTAAAATCTTCAAGATCATTTTCTCAACAAATCAAGACACACAAAAATCAAGTGACAGAGACAAATACAACAGAGGGTACAATGTGTGTGTTCCTGCATGCATGTTTGATTAAGCTCACTCAATTCCTAAGGTACTTGGAAACAAAGAATGCATAAACTGTAAATCTTCAAACTGCTTAAGCATGCTACACTCAGAAACTTATGAAAGTTCTTCACAGGACTGACCTTGTAAAATTAGCCCTTTCAAGTGTTAAGAGAGTTGAACTTGCATTTAATGTGAGGCGAAAATAAATCTTTTAGCTGCCAAGGCAAATACCTGTTTATCGAGTACATAGTTGTATAGAAATTTTGAATGGAATGGTCCGGAACCAAGATTCTCAATTTTATATTAGAAATCATAAAAGTCACTTAGAGAAATGGGGAAGAAAAACTAACATTTTGATTCAAGGACTCATTCAACAAAAAATATAAGAAAGTCACAAGAACCTATTGCCGCCAAACTGAGGTGGTTTGGATCCGTCAAGATTCTCCTTCCAAACTCCGAGTTCCTTTCTCTCTCGTCAGAAATTCAACAAGCCTGCCATTAGCTGGCTTTATAACTGGAATTCGTCGCTCGCAGTCACTCATGATGAGTGCACTTAAGAACAAGACAATGAGAGTAGAGAGGGACGCACGATTGGAGATTAGGGTTGGTTTTTATAAGAAATATAATTTATACTTTAGTTTTGAATCCGGGCAACTCATATATGTATGGGTCAACCTGATACGTACCCATACTAGATATACATACCGGTACACGCCCACATATATTGGTATGCTATTTGTCATACTGGTAAGCCGTTTATGGTATCGGTACGTACTAAACAGACCAATACGTGTACCCGTACCCGGATATAGGTACATGACTCAAATGGGCATACCCGTGCAATGTAGCTTCAGGCCCAAGACGAGAGCCCGAAAATTACATTTCAAGACCGGAGCAGGTTCCCTTAAATGTATATAAAGTTTCACAAACCTTTCATTGTTCCGGACCAAACGATGACACAGAAATTTTCTGAGAAATAACTAAATGAAAATTCAAGATAAACTTGGGCTACCCATGTTGAGCCCTCTTGCGAACGCGGTTATTTCACAAGAAAAGCCTTTGTGCAGAAGCAGCAGGGTTCTCATGTCTTTTTCTCCACCGAGCAACCATTTCTCGCTGTGGTTTTCTCGTGTAATAAATGGAAAATAAAAATTTTGGTAAAATTGAGATTAACTGATCGGTTCATCTAGATGGTAAACAACTCCATGCACTCCAAAAGATGAGCTACGGCTAGGATATCGCCTACTTTAATAAGAAAGGCAAACCAGTCAAGGTTTAACTTGGCATGGCTGGTGACATCTATATATTGCATCTTAGTAAATTTCAGCTTGGCTTCTTATAGAAAACAATAATCTTGGATCGTAAGTGAGATCGCGCAAGCTGGGGCACCCATGTAAGTTGTGAGCAGGAAGACTGGAAGCTTGCAATTTGGTTCAGCTAGCTAGCTCGTCGACCAAGGGATTTCCACGAATAATTTTTGGCTTCCAGATCGAATCAAGCATCAACATAATTCTTAGTCAACCATGATCTTGCATTCAGCAGCTAATTGATGGCTTCAAGTGGAGATAGATCGATATGACCAGGCGTAAATCTGTTTTTTCTCGTCATAGAACAGTAATTGTGTTCTATCTAAATTATTATGGCATTAAACTAAAAATGCGATGAGAAGTCGCGGGAGACACAACCTTTTCTCTTTTTGACTCTAGTTGGTCTCTTCGATTGCCCAAAATAATCCAAGGTCGCAATTACTCCTCTTCCAATCGGTTGCCACATCCATTCGTCTTTCTTGACTTTCAAACCTTTCATATTTATTCCCGCAACAACTTCATCCATTAGAATAATCCCTGCAGTTATAGCTTCCTTTCACCATTCATTAATAACCACCCCACTTCAATCTACACAACGCTGAGAGAGAGAGAGAGAGATTCTTTTGCTTTAAATTTTTACACATTTCAAAGTACAGAACCAAAGGGACTCATCTCTTCTCCCAACCCTCTGATTTTCTTGAAAAGAAATTCAGATAGGGTTCTATTTAAGCACAATCATGTGGGATTTTCATCAGGAGCCCTGTTGACAGAACAAGAGCAAATAATTGTACTTTAGTGAGAAGGAGATTAAATGCACAATAGAAACAAGGAAAGAAGTATGGGAGACGATGAAAACGATCGCCTGTTCTCAAGTCTTCCCCTTTTGTTTTATTTCTAATTTTGTTCTTCTAATTTTAATAATGAGGCTTTCTTCTTTGTCACCTTTAAATTAATGGGCAGTTTTTGATAGATGAGAAAAGGATAGGTCTTATTTATTTGAATGAGATCGAGTCTCTGTGCACGGGGTAGGTGAGAGCTATAAGAGGAGAGGAGAGGAGAGGTTATGTTGGTCGTAGTAAGGGAGTAGAGAAAGGCAGACTGATATCAAAGTGCATTACTGAAAGTCTTTCAGATCATCAACTCATTCTGTTGAGTTTCATCATGGCTTCTTCGAACAGGCACTGGCCAAGCATGTTCAAATCTAAGCCCTGCAACGCGCATCATCATCACCAGTGGCAGCATGACATACTCTCATCATGCCAGAGACAACCCTACTCATCCGGTATACTCATCATATATGTCTCTCTTTCCTTCTATATCCCACGCCTTTCCTACAATCCACGATAGTCATCAGACGTATCATGGCTTGCAATCAATCATACCCCTGACACCTTGATTGATTGATTTAGAGAGAGAATGTCAAAAGATATTCATTGTTGATAGAGAAAAAAGAAGTTATGCGCTTTGCTAAGTACCGAAAAGAAGCTAATTTGTATACCATCTATGTGCATATTGTGCCATAGTTTTATGCCGTAAAATAATGAAACAGAAGGAGTGTTTTTATTCATAGAAATGCTTAATTCTAGTCTTTATATACGTTCGAAAAGCAAACATTGCCTGTTCCACGTATCATTCTCTCTCTGTGTTACTTGGTGGGTACTGGGTTGCGATTTAGAAGATGGTGATCAAACATTCAATCTCTAGCCACGGTAAGAGTGAGCTGTTTTATTCTTTCTCGCATCTTTATTTCGTGACTGATTTCTTCAGCGGTCAAATCAATCTTAGGAAAATGAAATCCTACTCGTACGGAAGGTTGATATTGAATTGAATGGATTTGATATGACCGTTCTCTTTGCATACTTCTGGGTAAACGTAAAACTGAAACTCAAGCACTCTTGCATTGTTGCGTTGAAATATTTGATTCAGCGGGTTGTGAAGAAAGAAGTCCGGAGCCAAAGCCTAGATGGAACCCCAAGCCGGAGCAGATCAGGATTTTAGAGGCCATTTTCAACTCCGGAATGGTCAACCCACCAAGAGACGAAATAAGGAGGATACGAGCCCAGCTGCAAGAATACGGTCAAGTGGGCGACGCCAATGTTTTCTACTGGTTCCAGAACAGAAAGTCCCGAAGCAAACACAAGCAACGGCATCTTGCCGCAAAATCTCATGCACCAACAATCACAAACCCTGCTGTTTCTGAAACTACGCCTCGTCAAATCCGCACAACCATTAGCACTAATACCACAAACACAACAGCCACAAACTCATCTTCTTCATCTGAGAAAACTTCAGCAGGAACGTTTGCTAGTTTGATGGATCAGTCTGTGAATTCTCCATTAAACTTAACGGCTGCTTCTATTAATCAAGTAGGGTGCTACCAATTACCAACAGTTTACCAGTTTCCCATTCAGGATTCACGTCCTTTCATTGGTCAAAGCACTCCATTTTCGACTCCAACCTCTTCTCTTTCTGAATTGTCAAGCTTGGTGCAAGTCAATGAACAGCTGAAGCAAGTGGAGAAGCTTAATGTGGAGGGAAGTCACAACCAGAATTGCACCATCAATCCAACGGTACAAGGTCTGTGTGTGTTTGTGTGTGTGTGAGAGAGAGAAAGAGGTTGCTTTAGAATGGTTTGATGCCGGATTTCCTTGATTGATGCATGCAGTGCTATTTCTGGGTATTGCAGATTTTGGCGATTCGGTAGCTGGATGCACGAAATTGACGGTGTTTATAAACAATTTGGCGTTCGAGGTGGCTCCCACACTTTTGAATGTGAGGGAAGCGTTTGGTGAGAATGCGGTGCTTCTTCATTCCTCCGGGCATCCGGTGATGACGGATGAATTTGGGCTCACTTTGCACCCACTGCAAAATGGCGGTTTCTACTATCTGGTGCGTTCTCTTTGTTTTAGTATTGCGTGAGAGAGAGAGAGACAGAGAGAGAGAGAATTCTTATCTTTGAATGGTTTCAGGAACTGAAATTTCTTTAGGGTTAGTCAATATATGAGTTGTATTTTGAACAGTGTTTCTCTTGCTTTTGTTGTTGCAGGTGTAGAAATTGAAGTCTGTTTAAGTGGGAAGTGTTGCACATCTATTAGTGGTAGTTATGTTCTATTGCTTTTCAATATCACATTTTTCTGCTTTCCAAGTATATGAAACTTTAGAACCTTTTGGTTGTTTGACCATGTCTGGAAAAATTTAAACTGCCTAATCAGTTTCCTCTAGATGTATCTGAATCTGGGACCTAGGTATCTCAATCTTGATGTTGTGCTTCATTGACACATTCCGTGGTATATCTCATATTGTATTACACAAGTTGCTCTTTTCTATATAATTTGTCAACAACATTCGCTAAAGTTTTTCGTTGCTCCATTGAGAAAAACATTAAAGCAACAATATGTAAATTGTGTTTAGCAGAATGCCATCTCGATTCACAAAACAAAATTATGCTAGTTTTCCTAATTAGAAAAGAGCAAGAATGATTAAAACGATTTCCAAAATTCAAGCTTACAATTGATAGATTTAAGATGATATATACCCTCATCCGAAGATAATTTTAGTCTTCCATATTTTTCGCAGTTTGTTATATACATCTATAAGAAACTTTCTTCGATTTTTCAAGAGAAAATGTGCTTAATTTGTATGCTTGAGTGCGTGCTTCCGTGTACTGGAGGGACGCATTTTTTCTTCTCAATGCTCTTGGGTGCAAATATTGCAACTGTATTGCTCACTGTAACATAAGAATGAATAGCTTTTTAGCTGTAAATTAAGTTTAATGTAATATTGAAGTACAAATGAAAAAACCAAACTCCAAAGCATCTCGCTAGTGGAAACAAAATTTAGCCGCAACTAATAGAGAGCCTAGTAAGGAGAAAACAGTTTGCGCTATTTGTTTCTAGGGTTGCGTAAGTTCTTTTATTCTTCAACCAAGCGCACGGGCTTCCCGCAAGGTGCAGCAGATAAAAGATGAAAAAGGTCCATTCCATATTGTGGCTTTGTATGAGAGGATCGGACCAAGAGCCCATATAACGTTGGGCTGTGTCTCAAATCTTGGTTTTGGTACTTGGGTATGAAAACAGAAGGTGCTTGGGTGCACTTTGAAACACCAGTGGTAGATTTGAAGATCGGGAAAACTAACATTTTGCAGAAAACAAGGTGTTCTACATGAAAAGACCATTCCCTGAGCTTCGCCAAGATAACAAGATGATCGTGGCAGATCAACTATATGCATTTTAGTTTCAAGTCGCAGTAACTTATTTGGTTCATGAGGCTATTCATACTGCACTATACATAATCAATTCTTCAACTTTAGTGCCCTTCGTGAAGTGATTTCGGTTCATATATATAACCACTTGCTAGTCTTTGGTTTCAACATTTTGTGTGATGTGCCAGAAGGAAAAAGAATCCGAAGTTGATAATAAAACTGGAATACCTAAATTTCTTGGTTACCCAGCTAGAACTTGTGGAATACTAGATATGGCGCAGCCAAGTTACGATGTTGTGTTAGAGAGGAACAGGCAATTAATTGAAGACTTGAATAAGTTGGAGATAGATGAGCCAAAAGGACAAAGGCACAGATTTGTCAACAGGTGGGACGTAGAGAAGAAGGATGGATACGAAACTATAGATGACTCAAGCTTCAATGCTTAGGGTAAGCATAGATTGAGAAGAAATTATGATATGACCACAAACACCAAAACAAGAAGTAGAGAAACGAGGATTGGTCAGATCATAACGACCCAGAAGTTTCTCACCGTTGGATATGGTCCATTTTTAAATTACGACTCTCTCAAAAGTCGAGGTAGACATTGTTGAGGAACTTCTGGTGGTTGGCTTCATGAGAATCAAACCCGTATGACTTGTATCGGAGCCACGATTCTCACCAACTTGGAAGGTTTCAACTCCCATTTAGTAGACTTGGTGACCAAGGAAAAATAAGTTCTCTTTGCCATTGGATATGAGCATGAGAGGGAAAAGTATCTCTGTGATGGTTAAGGGGTGGCACAGAGAGAGAGAGAGAGAGAGAGAGAGAAAGGAGAAGACTTTTAGAGCGGCATGCCGTGCAAGCGTTGGTTCATTGAAGGGGGAGAAAAAGAATGGCTCTCCCTAGCGCTCCTTGCATTGAAGGGAAAAAGTTATTTTGCCAGCACGTCTGGCCTAACCGTATCTTACCAAACAAACAAAAGATCGAAACAAATTATTTTGACAAATTAGTGGCGTAACCTTACTCGTTTATATGCATGATTCCACATTACACAATCTCAAATCAAGCTTTTACGTTTAAGTTTCTTTCATAATCGTTCCCTTTTGAATAATCTGCAACATAAAGTGGGCCTCCAACAATAGGAACTGTTACAAAAAACGAGGAGACTCACTTTTCAATTGGGAGCTTAATTTAAACAATGTGGAGATCCAAGGAAAGATCCCTTAAAAAAATAGGAAGCCGACTAAAAATTCCTCGCAAACCAGGCAAGATAACCAAAAGGGGGACACGCATTCTTCATTACAAGCTTTGATATTGTTGATCTCTGGTGACACCTTTGAAACCACCCACTTAATAAACGTGTCAATCCAATTGTTAGTTTCATTGAGGGGGCTACCCATAATCGACCTGCATAAGTGTTTCTTCTCCAGTGTACTACCAGGTAAACTCTTCTCCACTTCTCCTTAGTAGTTTCTGCTTTAGTGCTGATGTCTTACTGTGTACCTTTGTTCCCATTCACTCACATCTACCAAATAAATATATTAAATGTGGAATTTCCAACAACACCTCTCCAATATTAACGAGTATTACAAAATTTCGTCTTTGAGCACTCTTGAGTGATATCAACCTTTTCCAAATTTATGCAGGCTAAGTTTATAGGTTAGGAAAATAATGGAAGGATTATTATGAATTTTGACATCTTTCATAGATGGTAGCTTGCATCTACAATTGTGTCTTCACATGAAACGGAAAGCTTCGGTTTCATGCTGTGAGCATATACATGACCTTGCATTAGCCATGGCCCATGAGATGTTGGCCACTTGATGGAACGTCGAACTAGATTGGCCATTTTAACTGTTCGATGTGACACCACCCTGGAAGCCAAGTGATGCGGTGAAGCCTGCAATAAGGAGAAAGAATCACGACCATGTTTCTTTGCACTTAGCGATTAACCCAGGCTTCTGAATGCCATCAGTATAAAGGATGATTTGTTATTTATCTGCAGTTACTCGCTGTATAGGTTTTCCATAATATTTGTGCAATGAAACCCAACCATAAACCATTTTTTTTTTTTGCATGTTGATATCGTCTTTTTAGGTGATCTAGGGGAGACTTTTCATTGGAACAAGTCCCTCCTGATTGGATCAATCTTGTCTCATGAAAACTTGTAATTATGGTACATTTTTAATTATAAGCAAATGTGTGGGATCGCCAAATGTTGCTTATCCAGAGAAAAAGAAGCAACTATTGACTAAAGGAACACCCATGCTGTGTTTGATCCGCAGCAAGGCAAGCTTTCCTCGAGTTCAATATAGAAGCCAACAATATGTGTGAAAAGAATTTTGGAGCTTTTAATGCATATATCAATGAAATAAGACAGAGTTGTCTCCTTAGCAACTATATTTATGCCAAACACCGGAAAGAAGAACATCGTAAAATGATTCTATTAACATTCACTAAGACAGAGTTGTCTCCTTAGCAGCTATATTTTAATTGAGAAAATGCCGAATTCAGCACTTTGTCTAAAAGGCACTAACCTCCCACTAGTAAGCCTAGTTGTTTTCCATACAAGTTTAGCTCAATGGGAAAGTTATACACCTTTAAATAGAATTCATTTTCACAATCATTTCATAATAAATCATATTTACATTTTAACCCATGATTTCAATTTCATACTCACATATATCAATGAGTTACGATAATTACAACCGATGTTGTGTCTATCCCAAGGACATATGAGTCATATGGCCCTCTCTTAAGTGACCTGGGTCTACCCTGTCCACAATGGTCAACCAAGCTAGCATGATCGAAGAATATACAAGTCTCTAGAGACCGACACAAGTACGGATCATGTATTAACACATCAAATATTTCAAAACCAATTACATCTTATCACATTCACAAGTTCATATCCAAATCTATATAATATTCAAATAATAGTTTCATATCAACACATACAAATAAAAGCATACTCTTTATCAACGACATGGTTATCTCAAAAGCATATTGAATAATCCATAATTTCAAATATTGTTGAAGAACCATCAATAAAATATTTAACTATCTTACATATTTAAATCCATCTAAAACAAAATAATCGCTTCTACCATAGTTTTATTTAAGAATTCATAAACCCCTACCTGAAGGAGCACCAAGATTCAACCCTCAAACTATTGGTTCGCTTTTATTATTACCAAATCCTCTAATTTTAATCTCTAAATAATTATAAATTATAATAATATTAAAATTTATTGAACTCGTAGTCTAATGGAATAAATCAAATCTATATTAGATCTTGAATGATCCTAAAATGACCCAAAAACCCAATTTGGTTCTAAATAAGCTATCATGGATCTAAATTGTCACTTGGATCCATTTTGTATCCAAACTGTACAGCATATTAGGTACTTTGTGTTCTTGGATCAATATAGAACTTGACCCAAACCTTAAGCTGCTTAAACTTGTTCTATTTTCGATTTAGAATTTGTTTCAAGACCCAATCCAAATCCCAAATCTCTTTCTGACATAAGCAGAACCCAGAACCTATTTTTGACACAAAACTACTAGTGGGACATAAGACACAGATAGACGATGCGCATCCTATCATGGCATGAACCATGTAGTATCAAACACGATACCTCATGTCGGACATGCATGCCCGACACAGCCAAACGACATCCTTTTCCAATAGTGATTTCCCCGTTTTCTAACGATGATCGAGGCCGATGGTGATTCCTAACCGACCAACCAGCTGCCCCCGTCCCCATCTGGCTTTTGGTCATCTATCACCGACAACAAGTGGTATCACTCCCTATTATTAAGCATGAACGTTTTACACAAAACCAAACAAGAATCAATGAAGAAAATAATCCTTTTTTTGCTGGAAAACCAAAGCAAATGGAAATACATTGAAAATATACCTTTTCCGACCGATTCTCTACTATTCGTCGCTTAATCTCTTGCCTAATAAATAGAGCAATCTAATGGACTGCTCTTGAGTGTTGGTGCTCTTAAATCGGATGAATAATGCATGAAAATGGTGTCTTTTGCTATAGTGGCAAGGTCCGCTTATTTTTAGCAACACCCAAATCGGGCATTGATGTTTCTTGTTGCTCCGCGGGTCTAGACCTAGTTCACCCCAAGTATTACATTTTACCCCTTAAGGAAATTCTACCATGAGAATTTGACTCACCGTGACCTTGCACAAAATTTCCTCGAAGCATTAATTTTTCTTTTGAGTTATCTATCACAATGTTGGTGAAGTTCTATATAATAATATTTATTAGCTCAATCTTCACTTTACTCGACTCTACCATTTTGCTTTTACAATCCTTATACGTCTAGCCAGTTGCATTTACTATTTTCTCATGTGTTTCAGAAATTTTGCATATCCGTAGGAGTGGTGGGTTTTCAATTCCCCAAAATGATGCAAGTTTGACCCAATTAAAACACTTAGCCAAAATTTATGCACCATAACTATAAACACCTTGATAATAAAATATACTCGTAAGAAGCTCAATAATTTTTAAATTACATTTCTTTTACAAATTGCAATTACCCTCATTTACTTTAATACCCAATGCATTTCCCTCGACGGGATATTAACTTTCTTTCTTTAGATGCATCGAATGTTATGGAATGCACGTAGTCATCAAGGAATTAAAATAAAAAGGTGGCTCAAATATTTATTATATATTTGAATAGTAAATTCTTGGTCCACGACTTAGGGCAATGGACTTTCAATTCTTCTGGGACACAGGTACGTCACATGTGTGCCATCTAGGGATGGCAATATTCCACCATGATTGGGAAAATGAACCAATCCAATCCGAATGAGCTGGGCATTACTCAATCCCATTGGGTTTAGGTTCAGTATATGAGGTGACAAGTGTTGTGGGTATGGATGTATCGGTGTTGAGGGTGTATTTGATTTATGGTACAAGGCCTCCTAATACTAGAACTGTAGGCCTAAACCCACATGGACTTATAATCATGACTTCGTATTTAATTTGTGAGTGATACCCATGCTTGAGTTTTCGTGTGAAGGAAATGGAATACAAACAAGAGAGAGGAGGCACTTCAATTTTCGTGTGATACTCATGCTTGGGTTCAATTCTGGTGGCTTACCTTTCTCTTGGCGCATAAGTTTTTGACTCAAATTAGGTTTATAGAACCACAATTCTAAGCCAACAACTGGTTCCACGTTTGATGTATAATAAAATGTGGAATTGTGAGCACCAATAAGCAAGGTTCAATCCCATTGGAACCTTGTAACAAAGAAGGGTGTGTTTGATTCAAGGTACCATGCAATTGGTACTGGAACTATAGTTTCAAGCCCACATGGGACTGGAACTTATGATAAGGACCATAGGTAGTTTCCTGTTTGATTTGCACTTGGAACTCCTGTTTGATTTGCACTTGGAGCTGACATTTCATACCTCCTTGTGATTCTTCAAAATCCTTCATGCTAGTATCCTTAAGTAGATATAACATAAACTATTCCTATCATTTCATACAAAAACCCAATATAAACTATTCCAATATGCAAGCTTTTTTACATGTTTAATGAACAATTTATTGAAATCTAACCCTCACAAGAAACAAAGAAGTCTTAAATTTGCAAATTAATGGACTAAGTCTGAACCGAGGGGTGGCAGTGGTGAATAAAACATGTATCATTTAAATTTTCAGACAAATGAATGTGCCCAATGAGGTGGTGTTTCAAATACATCATTTAAAACATCTAAGAAGGTTAATTATAATGTAGCATCAAACAAATGTAAGAGAGGAAACAAGATTACAACAACAAGAAAACTCTCAAGCAATAAAGGCTCTTAATGGTCAACACAAAATCCTGTCAACATGTGAACAAGAACTCCCAACAACTGTTATCCTCAAAACCGCTATTTTTCTTAACAGTTTCATGCGACAAATAAAAAATAGGGAACCTTATATCATTCAGTTGCACACACATGAAGTGTTAAAAGGGAGAAACAAAAAGCCGGTTGCGACATGTTCATCTAAATGGATTGGGTACGTTGTTAACAGTGTATTTGTGTGTCAAAAATTAAAATTGATCGTTTCCTAAAAGAAATGAACATTAAATAATTAAGAACATATCTATTGCCTGCATAAAAATAAGGAAGGAAAATGTCATGGAAATACCAGTGAGATCAAGTATGTGTCATATTGCTTGAAAAGGTACTGTAGCTTGTTTTCAAGCATTTCATTGAACACATAAAATATAGTGAATGAAATACACACAAAAAACATTCAAAATAGAGGAAGGGAAGAAGAAGAGGAATGAGAGGAAAGGAGAAGGGAGAAGGGAGAAGAAGAAGAAAATTGAGAATTGACGAAGAAGAAGAAAACACAAAAATGAATGAAAGTGAGAGACGAGGAAGAAGAAGATAAAGAGAAGCCAGTACTGGTACCTTGCACTTAGGTACGATAGATGAAAAGGGAGCAGCACCGGTTGGAGAAAGCGTCTTCAGAAAGAGAGAGTCGAAAGATGAGGAAGATGAAGAGAAACTACCTTGCACTTGGGTACGATGGATGAAAATGGAGCAGCATTGGTCAGAAAAAGCATCGTGAGAGAGAGAGAGTCGAAAGAGACAGCAATTCCAACTCTACAGGCCCACCCCTTGACATGGGCTATTTTTCTTAAGTGAAATCTGGCCCATGAAATCGTGTTTCTCATTTGATTTGACACATGGACCTAGTACCATAGTTCCTAAAATTGAAGGTTTGACCCACGTGATACCATGAATCAAACACCCCCTAAAGGATCTAATTAACCCTTAACCCAACTAGTTTCGTGTTTGGTTTAGTGCACTTCGGGAAAGACAAAACTTTTATGGTACAGTTTGCAGATTGAAGGCTACAACTGACATGCAAGATGTGGAAGTCTTAAAAGAATTAAAAGGAAACAATACCTAGAAGAAGACTACACTGCGTGCACTACGGGACTACTCTTATGGAACCAACATATTGAGCCTCTTGCAAGGATCAAGATTTACACAGGTAACCTTCTTGAATGGGTCAAGTTAGCTCCCCACAGGCACAACGAAGACACTTGTCCTCCTTGGTACTTTATCCGTTCTCGTGTGAATTATTTGGAAAGAGCGGAATCACATGGTGCATCAAATAGCTATTACATCCCCGAGTAGTTTAACAACAAAAATCAAGGGGTGAGGGCAGCAATGTGTAGCCACTTTTAGCACACACCATCCTCTTGCCTTGAGACCTAACTGCGTAGCCGACTCAAGTGTTCTCTTCCACTTTTACTTTGGACAAAAGACAATACACACGAACCATCTCTTGCTAGCTGTAGTAGTGTTTTACACAATCATTTCGGGTAGTGGACTGCCGGAACATCAACAAGGCATTGCAAAGGTAGTTATAGCGTAGGCATCAGGATTCCATGATGGATTATAGTTAGCTTGGGTGCTTGGATATCGCGACATCGAGTTTGAAAGCGATGCTCAACTTCTAGTTGATTATATAAGGATAGGTGAACTCGGTCCTCATCTTGACAGCGAGTATCCATAATCTTTTAAGTCATGACTGGAAGGTTAATATACAACATATTTCTCGATTGGCAAACAAGAGTGTGTAGATTGCATGATCGCCTTCGGGACTCAACATGAACTAGGACTCAAGGTTTGGCAAAGTTTATTAATTTTCTCAATTTATTCAAACTTATATGCACTAACCTTTTATTCTATACATTTACATCTATCAACATTTAATTTAAACAACTCGTGTTGAGAATAAAAAGTACTAAAAAATTATCCTACCATACTTTTTCATAATAGAAGTTTTAGAAAAAGTTTAGAAAGGATAAAGTCAGCTCCCAACCTAAGTGTTATGGTTACCATGTTCTAAGAATAAGAGAAACTATTTATAATAATCAAATTTTATATTGGGTTAGAAATTATAGACTTAGCTAAAGTCAAATCTCTAGTTATAACCAACACCCATGGTACATATTCAACTATATTATCCTTTTCCCTCATTTATGTGAGTTATATTTTTGAAGTAGTTAAACATGTAATTTCATAGTTGTATTATATTTGATGATTATGAAGTCAAGTAGTTTCTATGTTATTTTATATTCCTCAAAGATCCTAAGTAGGTCATCCTATATATATATACATATATATGTATATACATATACATATATATATATATATACATATATATGTATATATACATATACTATATATATATATACATATACATATATATGTACATATATATATATATATATATACAATATATATATGTACATATATATGTATATGTATATATATATATATTATAGCATGATAGTCTTGGCTAGTGTGTATCTTTGAGAAAGGTTTAATATTTTTCAGAATCTCTATTAACTTGCTTGTTTTATAAGAGGGAATGTCAAGGCCAAAGGTATTCTTCTCTTCTAACTTGGAAGTTTAAACTATTTAATCTTTTAGTTTTTGCCAATTCATGTTCAAAGACTCTAACCAACATTTTAATAAATTTAGCAAAAATCACAAGTAGATGGTCTACTAATTTTAGACATGAAACCATAGCAAGCAACATGAATATAAGGAATAAAGACAATGCATTAGTCAGGCACCTATTTGTCATAAATAAAATATATACTATCATGCAAATAATTATGAGTACCTGTTTATAATTTTGTAAACATTGTAGGTACTCAATAAGAAATATTCCAACCACAATACTTACCACGTATAGGCACATATATATGAAATCTACCCTTCTTTCTATTTCAATAGAACTCCTAAAAGCTAATGGACAGAACAATAAATCTGTCTTTCTTTAAATTATGTTAATTCAATAAACAGATCAAGGTATAATAATAAATTTGCCTTGTTTACGTTTCTATAAAATCTGCATAAGAGTACGGGCAAAAATGTATTTTTGTTAGGTTAGTAATTATGTGAAATTAACAAATCAATAGGGATTGAATTAACAAAACACAACTACATCCGATTCTGTAATTTTTATAATAGTACAAGGATAGAACAAGACCAAAGGTATTTTGTAATTTCACCGTAGGGTGGTTAAAAGGTAATTTCATTATCTTTTGAATTTAAAAAAAATATATTCACCATCCAGGCGGTTTCAGCGAAACCGGTTACAGTCTTCAGAAAATCGTGACTGCTTTCTGACAAAACCAAGGACAAGAGTTTTTTTCTTCTAGAGTGTGAGAGGGAGAGAGTGAAGGAGAGAGACTGAGTCAAGGGAAGAGGGAGGGAGAGATGAGAGCGTCTCAAAAAGAGGATAAGAGACCAGGGGTTTTTCCCATCGCCAACCATCCAACTACCTGCAATTGGCTGAGTGAAGGGCGGCCCTCTGACAGTGAACAAAAACCAAAGACGAGTCTATGGTCGAGAACCGAGAAGCAAGATGATTTTGTTTTGCTTTTTGTAGGGAAAACCAGGAAGAGATTACCGCTAAGATCGGTTTTCATTCTTCTCCTTTCTTTTTCTTAAAGGAGAGTCTCTCCCAAACGGATAAGTTTACGATCTTTACTCTTTCCCGTTTCTCTTCTCTTCGTTTTTTCTCAATTACAGCTGAGCCCTGAGACTCTATGCTTAGATCAAGGAAGAAAAATATATCAAGAAAAATATACAGTATGTTTCTTCTCTCATGTGAGACTAGAAAACAAACACAACTTATTCTCTATATAATCTCTTCTTTTTTATTTTTATAACATATTCCTAACTCTCTTCTTTCGAATTATAGAAAGACATACCTGGATGAACAAAATGATGCCAAATATAGTGTTGTTTCGACCGTCTAAATGCTCTCATACCAATAAAAGATGCAAAGACCGATTGTAGTGCAGCGGTGACAAAAGTCCGAACAAGAAGAAGAGTCTGTTGTGGAAGTGTAGACACCGAAAAAGGCCTGAAGTGAACCTTTTCGTACCTACGTCGCTTTTAGGGCGTGCCAGCTAGCTTACTCAAACTAGCGAAGTATGTTTTGAAATATCTGACTTTTTAAGGCAATTGTGAGCAAGCAGGATCTTTCCGTCGCAAACCTTCTTGAACCGGTACTCAAGGGTCAGTTTGTATGCTTAGAGACTTCGTTTTACAACAAATTATCTTCAAAATTTACTTTGAATGAATAAGTGTTTAAAACTTCTTTGAAATCATGCACTTTGGCGAGTTTTACTTTACGAGGGTTGGGTGACCCTGAGTCTTTCAATTTTATCTACTTAGGCGTGATGTATGTGTATCAAGTGGCCTAAGATTGACGTTTTTACACGATTTGTTCGGGGTTACTTTGGATGCAAGTATGCATACTATCCCAAGTATGGCGAATATGCAATGCAACTCACACAACTTGAATGTAAAACCCGAATTTGAAAGACATAGCTGAAGGGAAAACCCAAATTGAATGCAACTCACACGACTTGAATGTAAATTGCAGAAATTTAAATATATCTATATCTTAAGAGCGAAAAGGCTCAATGTGTGCGTGGGTGTTGTGTATAAATTGAAAGACAACTGTAAACACCCCAAATCTTCTATATTTCAAAAACTCTCAAAAACACCAAAAAGCTCGTTTGAGCCAAAACGACAACCTGTTTTAAAATATAAAAACAGGTACAGAAGGCAAAAGAAGACCCTAGGCCCAAAGAGGATTCAAGCCCAGAGCTTCAGAAGCCACTCCTTGATAAAAAAACAAAAGAAAGCAGAGCCCGTTTGATGAAAAGCTCAACGGAGTCCAGAACGGCGAGACAGAGTCCGGACGACAAAGTTGGGGAAAACCCAACACCAGACAGAGCGCTGATGAAGCCAGTGCCCGCACAGATCGTTCTCCTCGAGAAGCCAAGAAGGACTATTCGAAGAAATTTTGATTTGGATCTAGACCATATATATCCAGATCCAAATCCATGAAATGAATAGTGTTTGGATTTGGGCCAATCCAAATAGTGTTTGGGTCGATCCAAATAGTGTTTGGATTTGGATTGGATCCAAATAGTGTTTGGATTGGATTGGATTGGATCAAAATATCCAGATCTATATCCATAAAAATGTTGGGTTTGGATCGGATACGGATCTCAAAATATCTGAGATCCAATATCCAGATCCAAATAGTGTTTGGATTTGGGTATGGATCCAAACCCAAACCCAAACCCAAACCCAAATCCAAGACCCACCTCAAATCTCTATAAATAGAGGTGAGGGGGTCCATGTAAAGGGTTCATGCAAATATTTGGGAGGAGAGAGAGGGAGTGATAGACCTAGCCATGTGGGCTCATTGGGTGAGGTGGGTTCAAGCCATGTGGGCTAAGTGGGTCTAGACCAAGGGGTTGCAACCAAGGTGGGCTGGACCAAGTGGCTGCAACCATGGAGACGTGGGCTCAAGCCAAGAAGGACCGGCTCCAAGAGGTAAGCCTAACCTAACCTAGCCATTCTCTCTACACCCCTCTAAACCTAACCCCAACCTAGCCTAGGTTCGAACCTACCTAACCCCAACTGAACCTAACCCTAACTAAACCTAGCCCTAACCCAACCTAGGTTCGACCAAACCTAACCCTAGACTTGAACCAACCTAAACCTAACCGGACCGCGCCTGCCGTGCGCCCCGCGCCCTGTCCACGCACCCTGACGCTGCCCGCGCGCCCTGACGCCATCCCGCGCCCTGACGCCATCTCGCGCCCAGACGCCATCCCGCGCCCTGACGCCCTCCTAGCGCCAGACGCCCGCCAGCGCCCAGCACCAGGCGCCCGATTGCTGCGCCTGACTCCTTCCTGCCGACCTGACCACCTTCCTACCGACCTGACCACCCCCCTGGCCGTGACCTGCACCTCTTCCAACCACCTAGGACAGACCCTAGACAGCCCCATCTTTGCCGAACCTTAGTTCCCCTAAGGCCCTAACCGTGCCCCATAGAACCTCCCTCAAAGCCCCCTAGGATAACCCCCTCTTGGCTGCCCAAGGTGAACCGTGAGCCCATGTGCAAGCAAGTTGAACATGGACCGGCTATTTGTAAGTGTCTAAACTTGGTCTATTACATTAACTTGCTTTATATTCAATTAAATTTTGATACGGGGTTGTAGTAAAGGAGCTTCGTCTCCCCCCGATTGTAATAACGTGGTTTGACACACCCACACACACGCGCACTTGAGCCTTTCCGCTCTTAGTCGTACACTTCTTGCACACACACGGGCCTAACAAGCCCTTAATATATAGTTATATTTATATATTTTAAGTCAAGGGGGTTTTTAATTAAGTCGTGTGTGTTATCTTTTCATTTTCCACACGCACACACATTGAGCCTTCGCTCTTACTCCCAAGACCTTAGTAAAGGCCTTATTGCAGTTATATTTGGGTTTCATTTATGTCGTGTGCGTAGTACTTCAATTCTACACTCACACACATTGAGCTTTCGCTCTTACTCCCAAGACCTTAGTCAAGGCATACTGCAATTTATATTTGGGTTTCATTTCATGTCGTGTGTGTAAGTCTTTCAATTCAAGCACGCACACACATTGAGCCTTCGCTCTTATTTACAAGACCCAAGTAAGGGCCCCTACATATACTCTATATAAAGTATTTCTTTCGGCTACGTCTTTAAGATTCTGGTTTTAAGGTTCAAGTCGTGTGCGTTGTCTTTCAATATATACACGACACACACTTACACAATTGAGCCTTTCCGCTCTTAAGATATAGCCATATTTCCCCTTTCGCTATTTACTTTACAAGTCATTTCCCTTCGGCTATTTACTTTACAAGTCATTTCCCTTCGGTTATTTCCCTTCGGCAATTTCCCTTCGGCATTGTCTTTTAAATTCAGGTTTTCCCTTTGGAGTTGCGTGAGTTTGCATTGCATCTACGCCATACCACGAGGTAGGACGCATATTGCATCAAAGCAAGCCCCGTACTCCCGCTCAAATTCGCCCCATGTAGTGGAGTGTTCATAACACACACCTAGGTGGCCCATAAAGGGATAAAAAGAAAGACTTAGGCACGTGCAAATCCACGTGATCTAAAATCTGAAAATCATACAAAAACAACCCGAATCAATCGTGCAAATATGCCAAGACTTAGGCTATTTCGATGCATGCACATCGTGCCTAAGTAGATTAAAATTTGAAAAACTTAGGGTCATCCAACCCTTACAAAATCAAAAATCGCCCAAATGCATGGTTTTTAAAAGGTTTTAAACACTTCTTCATTCAAGATATATTGAGTTAAACTTGTTTTCAAAACGAAGTCTCTAAGCGTACAGACTGACCCTTGCGCATCAGTGCAAGAAGGTATGCGACGTAAAAATCCCGCTTGCCTACAATCGCCTTTCAAAAGTCAGATTATTTTCAAAACATACTTTGCTAGTTAAAGTAAACTAGCTGGCACGCCCATAAAGCGAATGTAGATTGCAAAAAGGTTCACTTCAGGCCTAAGAACCCATAAGTGAAAATTTTCGGTGTCTACAACAACTTACGCAGCTGAACCGTAAAACGCAACTGAAAGGGAGATATAGATATAAGAGCGGAAAGGCTCAATGTACCGTATGTATTTGTGTATAAATTGAAAGACAACACACACGACTGAAATTAACAACCCATAATTAAAATGCGTACACAGCTGAACCGAGAAAACTCATGCAGCAGAAAATATATAGATATGACTATATCTTAGTGGCTTCTGAGGCCAAAATGTGCGTCAGTGCTTGAGCAAGTGCTCGGGTGCTTCTTGGGTGCGAATGTGTAATGGAAATGACAAACTCACACAACTTGAACCTTAAAACCCGAATGAAAATGCAGCGTATATGGCTCTTACTAGAGTCTTTGGAGTAAGAGCGAAGGCTCAATTGTGTACATGGGTGCTTGGTGTACGAGATAAAAGCTGAAGCTCAAGTACACGTGTGTGTCTTGTGTGTCCAGCACCAATATTACATCCGGGGGAGACAACGCTCCGTTATTACAACCCCGTATCACGAATTGAATTGAATGGAAAATAAACTTGATATATATAAAAAAGAATTACACTTTTCCAGGTTTTTTTTATTTGGGATTGTACAATATGTGAATCCACCTTCTTCTTATGGAGTCCGGGGCACGGGAGAGTGGAACCGGAGAGCTTGGAAGCTTGGAAGCACTTGGAGATTTGGGAGCAACACGGTATATCGGATTTGGGGCCACTTGGGGCTGGTTTGGGTAAGGTATGACTCGAACCAAGGGTGGCTCGAGTGGGGGGTTTTGCTTTGGGATTCGGCCAACACTTGGCCTTTGGTTTGGTTTGTGAGACTCGAGCCAAAGGTGGCTCGAGTGAGCTTGGTTTAAGGGGGACTTGGGGCTGGTCCTAGCTAGGTTTATGTCTATGCTAGGGTGGTTGTCCTAGGTGCTAGCTAAGGCTTTGAGGTTCGGCCAAGGTGGATGGCCAAAGGGAATGGGCTGGCTAAGGGCTAGTCACGGCCTAGTTTTGGTTATGGGACTGGTACACGGCCAGCACATGGCCGTGTGCTTAGGGCTAAAGGGAAGACACGACCTACCTTGTGGCAGGCCGGGGCTTGTTAGGGTTTAAGGATACACGGCCTGCTCTAGCAGGCCATGGGGTCTTAGGGGGAAATGGCAGGACATAGCCTGGCTTGGTCGGGTGGTTTAAGATGGGTGGCCTGCCGAGTGGCAGGCCTGGTTTGTTAGGGTAGGAAATGTAACACGGCCTACACCACCAGGCCTAGCCTTTGGCGAAGAAAGGGAACTCACGGCCAACCTTGGCCGTGTGCTTTAGCAAGGTGGCCTGCCGAATGGCAGGCCGGGTCATTGGCGAAAAACAGGAAGCACGGCCAGTTTTTGGCCGGGCTGTTTTAGGTAGGTGGCCTGCCTAAAGGCAGGCCTAGCCTTTTATTAGAAAAACAGGGCACGACCTGCACTTGCAGGCCGTGTAGTTTAGGGATGGCTCATTCAACTTGGGCCGAGCTTAGCTGGGGTGGTTCAAGGGGGAGTTCGGCCAACACTTGGCCGAACTTGGTTTTGTCTTGGGGTGAGCTCGGCCAAGTGCTGGCCGAACTAGGTGGTTTAGGGTAGAGTTCGGCCAGCACCTGGCCGAACTTGGTCTCTTTTAATGGAGTTGTGGGTTGGGTTTAGGGAGTCTTAGGTTGGGTGGTCTAGAGAGGTCAGGGAAGAAGGTGGGTTTAGGGCTAGGGTTTAGGTACTAACCGTGATTTGCAGCTCCACCCCAAGCCGCCTCCACGCAGCCAAGCTCTACCATATGCGGCTCCACTCCAAGCTTGAAGAAGACGCCCCTTTGATTGGTGCAGCCCAGGCCTCAATGTCCCAATCCCAACACTCAGGGCAATAAGCCCAAGGCCACTAAGGCCCACTCTCTCTCCTCCCCATCTCTTTCACGTGAATGGGCTTTCCCTTTTGAGATTCACGTGGGCTGATTTTGGAGACCCGTCACCTCTATTTATAGACATTTGAGGTGGGTATTGGATATGGGTCTTGGATTTGGGTTTGGGTATCCGGATCCGATCCAAACAATATTTGGATCTAGATCATGGATCTCGGATATTTTGAGATCCAGATCTAGTCCAAATATTTATTTGGGTTTGGATCTCGGATCTCAAATCTCAAATATTTTGAGATCCAAATCCGATCTAAACACCATTTGGATCTGGATCTGGGTATTTTTTGGTCCAGACCCAATCCAATTTTTTCTTCTCCTCCCTTGTTTTAGTCCTTTCTGGTGCTTTTCTCCGTCGGTTTTGAGCGGGCTCCGATTCATCGGTGACCCAACTTTGGCCTGGGTCTTCCCCAAGTCCTTCTTCCAACAAGTACTCTACTTTTCAAGACCTTTTCGGCGTCTGTTTCAATCCACCGTTTTTGTTTCTAGCTAGTTCTTGGTGATATTGATCTCAGATTACCGTACGAATTTTGTTCTTCATTCTGACGGGATGTGTTTCGGACTTCTGTCGACTTCATCAGGTTCTTGGCTTCTTTATGCATTTTGGAGCTGCTTTTTGCTTTTTTGATCCAAATTATGCTTTTGTCCCTCTGTCGGGCTTTTCTCTGAACGGGCTCTCCTTTCTCTTGTTTTTCAACTTGGGATGGCTTCTGAAGTTTCGGGCTTGAATTCTTCTTCTTGCTTGGGCCTTCCTTTTGTCTTTTTAACCTGCTTTGACATTTTAAAATAGGATTATCATTTTGGCTTCGAAAGAGCTTTTTGTGTTTTTGAGAGTTTTTGAATTTTGGAAATTTGGGGTGTTTACAAATGCCCCTCTTTGGCATTATCCAAATTGATTTGGATCATAGCAAAGAAGAAACACCCCTTTTTGTGGGTTTTCTCTCAAATTTTTTCGAAAATACACCATTTCTCACTTCATAAAAACCCTGTTTTCTTTTACCACAGGAGGGGATTTTTAGCAAAACAATGGGACTTTTCCTAGCTTTTTCCCTATGTATGATCATGCATGAACGACTCTTTGAATGCATGCATGAGAAAATTTTTGTTTTTGGGGTTTTTGAGCCCGAAGAGAGCCTTTTGAGGCTGACTGCTCTGAGCTTTTTACCCATGTCTTTTTGACATTTTCAGGTTTTCGAGCTTGGAGAGAGCCTTTTGAGGTTGTCTGCTCCAAGCAGGTTCTACCCATGTCTTTTTGACATTCGTGGGTTTTTTGAAAATTTCTTTTTGAAGAGGAACTCCTTTTAGCTTGTATCGAAAAGGACTTCCACTTTTTCATACTTCCCTTCATTCGGGTTTCAATACCTGCTACTAAGTAGAGGTTTTTTGGGTAGGAAATCTTGGAAAACATTTCAAAGTTCCATTTCCTACAAAACAAAGTCGAGTTCTCAACCAAAATAAAATCCAAATAAGTAGATTGTATTCGTACTTTAGGATTTTCATAGTTGAACCTTTTTCCTGGGGGATAAGCTACGGGGATATGGGAAAGAGATACCACGGTCCCTTTTGAAGCCTCCCGTGGTTTTAGGCAAAGAGTCAGAAAATCGCTCTTTGGAGCTTTGGCTTTTTGTTTCTTTTCACAGAGGGTCTCCCTTTAGGAGTATTTTTTCATTAATCCCTCTTTTCTTTAAAGGAGAATACCTCTTTCGGAGGAGTTTTTATATTCCCTGTTTATAAAGGGAAGACCTCTTCTTGGAGGAGTTTTTGTATTCTCCTTTTCTTTTTCCTTTTTCTTTTGATGAGAAGACCACTTTCGGAGGAGTTTTTGTATCCCCTGTTTATGAAGGGAAGACCTCTTTCGGAGGAGTTTTTTGTATTCTCGTTTTTTTTTCTTTTGAACATAGCCAATTTTCCTTTTTGGAGAAAAAGTAAAAATGGGGAAAGCTTATCCCTTTGGTTACTCGATTCAACCGAGATCGCCCTATTTCTTAATAGCATCCGCTATTTGAAAATATTTTGACATTTTGAACAAGGCTCAATCTTGTAAGCCATGGATTTTTGAAATGTCGCCAATTTCATTTTTGGAAGACTCTACTTTTCGTAAAGTATAAATTCCTCCATTCAGGGTTATACAATCAACTTCAATCCTTCTTTCAAGAAGTTTCAAAGGAGTTCGATTTTAAAATCTTTTCGAAAGAATTTACCATAAAACCCTTTTGAATATTCGGGCATTTTTGGGTTTTGCTAATTTCTACCCACAATATCAACAAGTTTTCGATTTTTGTTGCCCTTTTAAAGACACAGGAACATTCCTACTCGGGTTGTCACCTTGTTGGGCTTTTTGGGTGATATGATATGAATGTAATGCATGATATGCACTCCATGTGACTCAATGGAAATACATGCTCCATGCAATGATGACAAAATATGGAATGTATCTCACATGTGATGGAGATACATTCTTACGAATTTTGGTTCTCCTTGGAAGGTGTCTAGGGATACATTAAAATGCCCCTAGCTTGATGGAGATGTATGATTCCCATGGCCACATGGTGAAGAGCCACGGTTTTTCAAAAGAAGGAATTTTGAGTGGATGATGGATGTCCATGCATTTTGGCATTTTTAACATGATCATGATACTTTTTGGCTTAAGGATAGAAAATGTGACCAGCCCTAAGTGATCGACATGGCCATCGTATTTGAACTTGACATGATTTCCACATTCTTCATCGTGGAACTCATGTGCTTATCCCAACACCATCAAGGTTTTTAACAAAAAGGCTTGAAAATTCTTTCTTTTCAAAGTCCTTTGTAAGGTTAAATTTAAAACTTGGTTCTTTTGAAGAAGTAATTTTGAGAAATCCTTCCTTTCTATATGAAGATGATTCCTATATCTGCCCCTTGATCGAAATATGTTTCCTATACTTGATTTTGGTCAAGCATGGTTTTTGGAATTCATTTTGAAAATTCATGCCTTCAGGGGGCATTTGATCAAGTATGGAGAATGTGTCTCAAAGAGGCACTTCAGCCACACGATGTAGGGCTTGTCCCTTAATGGAGTCTTGAGTTTGAACTCATACTCCATTTGAAAAAGGGGTTGCCATGTATTTTGCCTACCTGTTTAGGATAGGTTTTTCAAATGAGTGCTTTAATGAACATCATTCCCTTTTCGTGATAGGGGAGATGATGTCTCGAATTTGGAGGCCTACAGCAAGGCCAAGCACGGTTTCTCTTTTGGCTTGGTGATTCCTTTCACACGCCAATAGAGTTTTCGAAAATGTATGGCACACTTTGGATGAATACCATCTTCATTTTGATCGGATCAAGCACACAATGCATGAATTGTAATGCTTGAGAGGTTTTTATCAAAAATATTTTGAAAAGGCTTTTGTGAAATGCTAACCCTTTTTCGAGATTCTCATTTCTTTTGAAATCCACCTTGAAGGTTTCGGATTTAATTCACATGGAGACATGCCTATGATGGCTCGATACTTAGGGGGTCGACTCTCATTGCCCCTTTGGTTTCTCATAAACTCGAGTTCTAAGATGATGTCTAGACCCGATGTTTGTTCATGCACATGTATGATTTCATAATGCAATGCATGATACTTATGCACACACTATGGGTTAGACTCACTTCTAAAAATCCCCAAATTTTCTATAAGTCAAGGATTTTACGAATTTTAGGAAGCTTGGAGGTGTTTATTCCTCCTTGCTTTGGTGATTCTCGAGCTTTTCAGTTTTGAAGGAGCTCTAGGCAAAAAGGTGTATAGGACCAGCTTTTGGATATTCTTCGGTTTTTAGGAGTATATACATTTTTCGAAAAAGCTTTTTAAAACTTTCGAAAATGGACTTTGTACATGGCCATCGTTTTTGGAATTTTTGAGATTTTGAAATGTTTTTGAGATTTTGAGAGTTTTCAATTTTTTTTTTTTCAGACTCTAATCAATAGGTCTAAGACATGGGTTTCGGTTTTAGAGGTTCTACAGGGCACCCTTGTCCCAGATGGTCTTAGGTAGTGGCTCAGGAGGTATGGGTGGGTTGTAGCCCAATCCATATCGATTCCTATTGGCTCTAGGTAGGACAGGTTCTAGCCTACCTTGGCTTTTGGCTCCTAGGCCCTGGTAGGGTTTATATCCCATATTTAGAATCATGTTCCAAGACTTCTTGTTTTTCGAAAAGTTTTGGTATAATTCATGGTCTTGGAACATGGAATCATCCATGTTAGGGGTATATACCCATTTGTTTTTGGATAATGGGAGTTTGGATTTAGGGGTGGTGGAAGGCTTGGGCTTCCACGCAACCCTGGTTTGGGAGTTATGGCCTTCAAGGGAAGCCGTGCTTGGTCCCTTGAGAGATTTTAGATTTTTCAGGGTGGTGGAAGACTTGGGCTTCCATACAACCTGGGTTTGGGTGATATATCTTTCAAGGGAAGCCAAGCTTGCTCCCTTGAAGTTTTCAACCTGCTCCCTAGGTGCAACTCGTGGTGCCCCTAGGGATGGATTTTTTTGTTTCAAAGCCATAGCCTTGGTTCCAAGGTACAAGACTAGGCTCGAAGAAGTGGGTTTTTCTATGGTAGGGTTATGAGCTCCTAAGATATCGATGCATGCATTAGGGGTCTCCATGTCTACCATTTTTTGAACTTCTTTTTTTTGTTTTCGAAATTCTTTTGGGTGGTGCAGGATATTTGGCGCACCTTGAAAATCCTCTAACTTAGGCACATTTTGTGGGTTTGTGTGTGCATGGGTGTGAGCCAATGCATCTGATGACCCTATTCCAAGAAGAGAGATTTGAGAAGGATAGGTTTCAGGCATACCTCTTTATGGCTTGTCTACCTTTTCAGGGTGAGAGTAGGTCGATTTCCCGGGTGACTCTGTTTTGAGTTCCCGTGGCTTCACGATGCGTTCCTTTTCAAATCTTACCTTTTATCACTCTCATCTCTTTGTGGGGTGTGGGTTTTGTTTCTCACTGTGTGTGTGTGCCTAGACTTAAGAATTTCACTTGAATTTTTCAAAATTTCAAATTTTTGTTTTTCAATTTTTTTGTCTTTTTGAAAGTTTTCAAGATTTTTTTGAGTTTTTGAACAAGAAACAACTTTTTTCGAATTTTCTTTGGATTTTTCGAAATTTGGAAATGTGGGAGTGGAGGACTCACCCCTTTCAGGGGTTTGGCCTTTTACCTCACATCCTTCGTCGAGTTTAAGATCGGTTTTCTTTTCACGATCTTTTTTGTGCCCGAGATGAGCTGCTATGGGATCGATGGGCTTTAAGCTCTTTGCTTAAAGCATCCATCCTCTGCAATATTTTTTGAATAGCAGCTAGCTCTTCTTGGGCTTTGGCTGTTTTGAAAACATCTTTTAGCCTACTCAACGGGGATTTTCTTGGCTTTTGCTCTATTTTTCTATAATTTTCTAGTATGCAAGATTTTTTGAAAAACACTTTTTTCAAAAATTTTGAGTATAACTTGTTTGTTTGAAGTCTACTTAAGTCTCAGGTCCCACCGGGCGTGCCAAATCTATAGACACCGAAAAATTTTCACTCCGGGTTCTTAGGCCTGAAGTGAACCTTTTCGTACCTACGTCGCTTTTAGGGCGTGCCAGCTAGCTTACTCAAACTAGCGAAGTATGTTTTGAAATATCTGACTTTTTAAGGCAATTGTGGGCAAGCGGGATCTTTCTGTCGCAAACCTTCTTGAACCGATGCTCAAGGGTCAGTTTGTACGCTTAGAGACTTCATTTTACAACAAGTTATCTTCAAAATTTACTTTGAACGAATAAGCGTTTAAAACTTCTTTGAAATCATGCACTTTGGCGAGTTTTACTTTAAGAGGGTTGGGCGACCCTGAGTCTTTCAATTTTATCTACTTAGGCGTGATGTATGCGTATCAAGTGGCCTAAGATTGGCATTTTTGCACGATTTGTTCGGGGTTACTTTGGATGCAAGTATGCACACTATCTCGAGTATGGCGGATATGCAATGCAACTCACACAACTTGAATGTAAAACCCAAATTTGAAAGACATAGCTGAAGGGAAAACCCAAATTGAATGCAACTCACATGACTTGAATGTAAATTGTAGAAATTTAAATATATCTATATCTTAAGAGCGGAAAGGCTCAATGTGTGCGTGGGTGTTGTGTATAAATTGAAAGACAACTCACACAGCTGAACCGTAAAATGCAACTGAAAGGGAGATATAGATATAAGAGCGGAAAGGCTCAATGTGGCGTGTGTGTTTGTGTATAAATTGAAAGACAACACACACGACTGAAATTAACAACCCGGAATTAAAATGCGTACACAGCTGAAACGGGAAAACTCACGCAGCAAAAAATATATAAATATGACTATATCTTAGTGGCTTCTGAGGCCAAAATGTGCGTCAGTGCTTAAGCAAGTGCTCGGGTGCTTCTTGGGTGCGAATGTGTAATGGAAATGACAAACTCACACGACTTGAACCTTAAAACCCGAATGAAAATGTAGCGTATATGGCTCTTACTAGAGTCTTTGGAGTAAGAGCGAAGGCTCAATTGTGTACATGGGTGCTGGGTGTATGAGATAAGAGCTGAAGCTCAAGTGCACGTGTGTATCTCGTGTGTCCAGCACCAATATTGCATCCAGGGGGAGACAACGCTCCGTTATTACAACCCCATATCACGAATTGAATTGAATGAAAAAGAAACTCGATATATATCAAAAGGACTTACACTTTTCCAGGTTTTTTTTATTTGGGATTGTACAAGATGCGAATCCACCTTCTTCTTATGGAGTCCGGGGCACGGGAGAGTGGAACCGGAGAGCTTGGAAGCTTGGAAACACTTGGAGATTTGGGAGCAGCACGGTATATCGGATTTGGGGGCCACTTGGGGCTGGTTTGGGTAAGGTATGACTCGAACGAAGGGTGGCTTAAGTGGGGGGTTTTGCTTTGGGGTTCGGCCAACACTTGGCCTTTGGTTTGGTTTGTGAGACTCGCGCCAAAGGTGGCTCGAGTGAGCTTGGTTTAGGGGGGACTTGGGGCTGGTCCTAGCTAGGTTTATGTCTAGGCTAGGGTGGCTGTCCTAGGTGTTGGCTAAGGCTTTGAGGTTCGGCCAAGGTGGATGGCGGCCTAGTTTTGGTTATGGGACTGGTACACGGCCAGCACTTGGCCATGTGCTTAGGGCTGAAAGGAAGACACGGCCTGCCTTGTGGCAGGCCGGGGCTTGTTAGGGTTTAAGGATACACGGCCTGCACTAGCAGGCCGTGGGGTCTTAGGGGGAAATGGCAGGACACTGCCTGGCTTGGCCGGGTGGTTTAAGATGGGTGGCCTGCCGAGTGGCAGGCCTGGTTTGTTAGGGTAGGAAGTGTAACACGGCCTGCACCAACAGGCCGTGGGTCTTAGGTAGGTGGCCTGCCTAAAGGCAGGCCTAGCCTTTGGCGAAGAAAGGGAACACACGGCCAACCTTGGTTGTGTACTTTAGCTAGGTGGCCTGCCGAATGGCAGGCCGGGTCTTTGGCGAAAAACAGGAAGCACGACTAATTTTTGGCCGAGCTGTTTTAGGTAGGTGGCCTGCCTAAAGGCAGGCCTGGCCTTTTATGGGAAAAACGGGATGGCTAGGCCAACTTGGGCCGAGCTTAGTTGGGGTGGTTCAAGGGGGAGTTCGGCGAACACTTGGCCGACCTTGGTTTTGTCTTGGGGTGAGCTCGGCCAAGTGTTGGCCGAACTAGGTGGTTTAGGGTAGAGTTCGGCCAGCACCTGGCCGAACTAGGTCTCTTTTAATGGAGTTGTGGGTTGGGTTTAGGGAGTCTTAGGTTGGGTGGTCTAGAGAGGTCAGGGAAGAAGGTGGGTTTAGGGCTAGGGTTTAGGTACTAACCGTGACTTGCAGCTCCACCCCAAGCCGCCTCCACGCAGCCAAGCTCCACCATATGCGGCTCCACTCCAAGCTTGAAGAAGACGCCCCTTTGATTGGTGCAGCCCAGGCCTCAATAGCCCAATCCCAACACTCAGGGCAACAAGCCCAAGGCCACTAGGGCCCACTCTCTCTCCTCCCCATCTCTTTCACGTGAATGGGCTTCCCCTTTTGAGATTAACTTGGGCTGATTTTGGAGACCCCTCACCTCTATTTATAGACATTTGAGGTGGGTCTTGGATATTGTAGACGCGCGAAAATCCCCATGCCTCTTCGCCTTTTCAGGGCTTGGAGTGGATCCTCTCGTGCGTCTAAGGCCTATTTATGTAAACAGGGCGTGCCAGCTAGCTTACCTAAGCTAGCGAAGATATATTTTAAACTGACTTCTAATCGTGGTGACTGTGAGCAAGTGAGCTCTTGTCGTCGTAGACCTTCTTGCACCGATGCGCAAGGGTCAGTCTGTACGCTTTGCAAAAATTGAGTTTTTTTGGGATAGAAAGCCTACGAAGCGGTTTGAGGTGTCTAATTCGGGTCTTTTAGATGCGATTGCAGATTGTAGATCACGTGGATTTGCACGTGCCTAAGTCTTTCCTTTTATCCCTTTATGGGCCACCTAGTTTGTGTGTTATGAACACTCCACTACATGGGCGAATTTGAGCGGGGCTTGCTTTGATGCAATATGCATCCTACCTCGTGGTACGGCGTAGATGCAATGCAAACTCACGCTACTCCAAAGGGAAAACCCGAATGTAAAGACAATGCCGAAGGGAAATAACCGAAGGAAAATAACCGAAGGGAAATGACTTGTAATGTAAATGCCGAAGGGAGATATGTATATAGAGTATGTATATGGGCCCTTACTCGAGTCTTGCAAATAGGAGCGAAGGCTCAATGTGGGTGTGTGCTTGAATTGAAAGACTTACACACACGACATGAAATTAAACCCAAATATAACTTGCAGTATGGCCTTGACTAAGGTCTTGAGAATAAGAGCGAAAGCTCAATGTGTGTGAGTGCTTGAATTGAAGTACTACGCACACAACATGAAATTAAACCCAACTAGTATAACACGGCCCTTACTTGGGTCTTTCAAATAATAGCGAAGGCTCAATGTGTGTGAGTGCTTGAATTGAAAGACAACACACCCAACTTAAGCAAAACCCTACAAAAAATTAAAGTATATGTATATATTTATGTATTAGGGGCTGATTAGGCCCGTGTGTGTTCAAAATCATGCACAACTAAGAGAGTACACGTGTGTGGGTGTGCCAAGCCACATTATTACAAGCGGGGGGAGACTATGCTCCGTTATTACAACCCCGTATCGAATTGAATCTCAAGCAAGTATACAACTAAAGACCGAGTTAGGCACTTACTAATAGCTGGTCCGAAGATGCCTTGCTTGAGCATGGGCTTGGCCTTTGCCTTGGGCTGCAAAAGGGAGCTCCGCGAGGTTGAACGGCAAGGGGAGGTGCTGGCCGGATGTCCTTGATGCGCGGGAAGAGCGCCTTGAAGATGGTCGGCTGCTAAGGAAGGATTGTTTTTGGTGTGTTGGGTTAAAGGGCCTAAGTAGGGTCACTAAGGGAGTATGGCACTAAGGGAAGGGAACTAGCTAGGGGAAGGTTATGGCTGGCGGATGGCTGGCCGAATGAAAAGGTGACAGTCAGTTGGAGTGGCCGACTAGGAGGACTTGATGGTGGCGGGCTGCTAGGGCGGCTAGGAGTGGTGTAAGGGAAGGGTGGCAGCTAGGATGTGGGGTAAGGAAAGGGTGGTTGTGGTGAGGTAGAGTGGACAGGACTTAGGGGGTTCAATGGGATGACCGGGTATAGCTAGGGTCGTTAGGTAGTGACGGGTAGTTAGGGTGGTTATGGGCCTGGCCGAGGAGGAGTGGTGGCAACCAGTGGAATGGCTGGAGTTAGGGTGATATGGTAGGGGGTTAGGTGGCTGAGAGTGGAGAGGGAGTGAAGGAGTAAGGTGGAGTGTAGGGTACTAACCGGATGGTGGAAGGCGGCGGATGGTTGAGGAGCAGCCGGATGTGGGGGCTCGGCTGGTTCGGTCGGGTGAAGAGGATGGCGAGTGGGACTTCGGCTGGAATGGTGGTGGCGGTGGTGGTGCTCGACTGGGAGGTAGTGGCGCAGGTGGAGGCGGCTGAGCTGGGAAATGGGAGGACCCGGCTGGTGGAAGGTGAGGCTTCTAGATGGGAAAACCCGCCCCCAAGGGGGGGGGTTTATATAGGGCTGGGCTAGGTCGGTTAGGGCTGGTTTTGAGGTAGTGGTTAGGTGGTTTAGGTAGGGTGGTGTGGTGATAAGGTGGGCTGGAAAGGGTAGGGCCAGATATTTTAAATACAAGTGGTTTGGGTAGGTTGTGGGCTAGGGGTGGTTTAGAGGTTTAGGGTTTAGCCAGGTGGGTTGGTTCTAGGGTGAGGTTTAGTGAGGTAGTTTAGGTGATTAGGCTAGGTTTAGGGAAATTAACCTAGGTTTAGGGAAGGATTAGGGAAGTGGGTTAGGTGATTAGGTTGGGATTAGGCCGGGATTAGGGAAGTGGGTCAGGTGATTAGGCTCAGATTAGGATGGGATTAGGGTAGAAGACTAGGATTAGGTGTTTTTGGTTAGGTTTAGGTGAAGGAGCTCCCTTTACATGGCCCATAGACCTTAACCACATCATGTTGGTACAGCCCTAGGTTAGGTTTTGGCTAATTACAAGCTTAAGCCCACTTAATTAGGCTAACCCACATGATTAACCCCAAACTTGACACACAAGTCAAGCTTAATTACAACACACACTTGATCTTATCCACCCCCACTCTCTCTCATGCCCATAATCCCACGTGAAATTCAAGTGGGCCCCACCTCCATTTATGAGAAGGTGATGTGGGCCATGGATATGGATATTGGATTGGATTTTTGAATCCAAATCCAAATCCAAGTCCATACAATGGGTTTGGATTGGGATCTGGATATATATGGTCCAGATCCGATCCAAACTGAACTCTGACTCCTTCGAGTTGTGTTCGAAACGAACGGTTTGTGCGGGGCCTGACAGCATCAGTGCTCCGTCTGCGTTGGGTCTTCGCCAACATGATCGTCCGCCTCTGTTTTTTCCTTTCGGAGATGACTTCAAACAATGTTTCGATGATAACAGGGTCTTGGACGTTCGAGATCCTGGGGGTGTTGATTTGATACGAGAGTTATTGTGCCGGGTTCGACATGTGCTCCGGTTCCGGGCTCTCCTTAGCTCTCCTGGTCCTGTCTGGATTAGGCCGAAGCTGCTTCGGGGTTTCAAAAACATGTTTAAAAAGGTTTTTAAAAGTCATATCATGTATTTTTGAAATATAAAAGTTTAAAACATATATACAGGGTTGTCTGGAAGGCTCCTGGGTTTCCAGACTCAAAATGGCCCTTTGGGGCTGCTTTTACAAAACCAGATGGATTTGAGAAATTCGTGAGATTTTGGGGTGTTTACAGATATGGGTCTTGGATTTGGGTCTGGGTATCCAGATCTGATCCAAACACTATTTGGATCTGGATCACGGATCTCGGATATTTTGAGATCCAGATCTAGTCCAAATATTTATTTGGGTTTGGATCTCGGATCTCGAATATTTTGAGATCAAGATCCGATCCAAACACCATTTGGATCTGGATCTGGATATTTTTGGGTCGAAACCCAATCCAATTTTTTCTTCTGCTCCCTTGTTTTTAGTCCTTTCTGGCGCTTTTCACCATCGGTTTTGAGTGGGCTTCGATTCATTGGTGACCCAACTTTGGTCTGGGTCTTCCCCAAGTCCTTCTTCCAACTGGTGCTCTGCTTTTCAGGACCTTTTCGGCGTCTGTTTCGATCCGCCGTTTTGGTTTCTAGTTGGTTCCTGGTGATATCGATCTCAGATTGCCGCACAGATTCTGTTCTTCATTCTGACAGGACGTGTCTCGGACTTCTGTCGACTTCATCAGGTTCTTGGCTTCTTTATGCATTTTGGAGCTGCTTTTTGCTTTTTTGACCCAAATTATGCTTTTGTCCCTCTGTCGGGCTTTTCTCCGAACGGGCTCTCCTTTCTCTTGTTTTTTAGCTTGATGTGACTTCTGAAGTTCTGGGCTTGAATTCTTCTTTTTGCCTGGACCTTCCTTTTGCCTTTTTAACCTGCTTAACAGGATTGTCGTTTTGGCTTCGAAAGAGCTTTTTGTATTTTTGAGAGTTTTTGAATTTTGGAAATTTGGGGTGTTTACAGGAAGACTGTTCCCTTCAAGTAGGATTCTAGTGCTCTAGATTGTCTTTGAACTGTTATGTGAAAGTTATGTTTAAAATGAAGAAACATTCGAAAAGAAAACTCTATCTTTTCGGATTTTATGGAAATGCATTTGACGACGAATGTGACAGCCCGTGGGACTCTGGATAGTCTTATAATGCCCAGCGATCACTCCCACGTGGGACTGCTTGGCTTGCTTCACACAGGTTCCTTACTGTAACGCAGTAATGCTACCACCATGTGAGAATGAATACCCCACTCCATGATAAACGAAAAAATCATCACTGCTACAACTACCGCCATGATAGGATTGCTTCACTGCAGGTAAGTTGGATATGACTTTCAGCAAGCCTGCACAATTATGTGGATAGAGCTCCTGATGGCTGAGTTACTTATTAGTCCTCAATGTACTGATCCCAGTTTCTCCCCATTCTCATGTTTCAGAATGATTAGAAAATAGAGAGAGGAAACACAAACATATTGTGGATCTATCACTGATTCAAGTCAAATATAGAACATGTATCTGGGTTACCTTTTCTATCTCTCGCCATCTCTCTCTCTCATATTTTCAAGTGTGTGAGGGAGATGCCTCACCTCGCCTTTCTATCACTAATTCAGCTCAAGTAAAGGATTTATTTTAAGTATTGATGTCTAAATTGTAATGTAAGCATCAACTAAACCTACTTGGTGAAGAGAACCCAATTTACAGATATGTGATCCCAATGGGATTTCCTTAACCCTGGAGAATAGATTTCGGAACAATCCAATTTTTCAAACACCTACATCATATCGAAAATGCACAAGATAGATTGATTGTATAAATCACTAATACTCGAGGGCATAAGACCAAGAGGACAACTTAAAGTGCTTGGGTGATACATCAAAGTGCCTCTAAACAGTCAAATAGAGGTTGTATAATCTCATTACCGGTCGAAGAAATTAACATCAAAGTGCTTCTTTGTATGTAAGATTTCTTGGCCTAGAAAGTATCTTTAGCATTTCATTGCTTTTACGTAAAGCGTAATTGCTATTTCTCATAAATTGAGGTGGAGAATTCTGGAATTCAACTTACTTATATGGTTCTAAAATTTTAGTTGTTCTTGTCGACCAACCCCTAGGAGACCCTCACCATAGAGTCATCCACCTCCTAGGAAACCCTAAATACATGGAGTCGTCCTCCCCTAGAGTAATCCATTTTCTAGGGAAGCCGAAGCCACCCCAACTCCAAAACGTGTAGAACTACCTTCTCCTATGGTTGTGTGTATCCTAGGGAAGCCTAAATCGTCTCTAGTCCATACCTCTCAACTCTTAGCCAAACCAACTCGGGTGTATAACCATGCTATGGATGACACATTATTCCAAATTCATCCTCTTTAAAAAAAAAATTCAAAACTCAAGAAGCCTTGGAATATGTTATTAAACATGTGATATACACCGTATCAAGGTCTAGGAATCAAAAGCCAAGATAAGTTAGAGCCCATCTTACCCTTACCTAACCCAAATTGACATGGATTGGGCTATACCCCATCCATAACCCCTGAGCCACCACCCAAGACCAATTGGGTCAAGGGTGCCCTAGAACCCACTAACATTGAAATCTATAGCTTAGACCTCTTGTTTAGAGTCTAATTCATTGTATTTTTTTGTAGGTTTGATGCAAGACCCCTCTTTTGAAAAAAATCTAAAAAGTTATATATTTTGAAAACTTTCAAATCCCAAAAACATTTAAAAAACCTAAAAATTCCAAAAAGAAAGTTGTTTGTATTCATTCTCCTAGTCTTTGTTTGGAAAAATCCAAAAAACTTGAAAAAAACGAAAATCTCAAAAAGAAAGTCTTTTACATTCATCCTTCCAGCATTTGTTTTGAAAAAGACAAAAAAATTGAAAAATTGAAAAATTTTAAAAATATTGGCCATGTACGAATCCCATTTTCAAAACCCATGTATATATCCAAACCAAAACCATCCAAGTCTATTATGCACAACCCCACTCTCTTGCATGATACTTTCCTAGAAATTAAAGCACTTAAGAGTGATCAAAGCAAGGAGAAAGATCTCCTCATCTATGAGGAAGATCAAGCCTCCGAGCTTCCCGAATTCCATAGAATCCTTGACTTAGAAAAGCCTTAAAATTCCGTTGGAGGGGTTTTTTAGAGATCAATCTAGGGAGTGAGTCTAACTCAAAGTGTGTCAAAATAGGTGCTTGTTTGCATGATCATGAAAGAGCATCATTCATTGTATTTTTGAATTCCTATGTTAATATATTTCTATGGACCTATGAAGATATGCCGAGTCTAGATCCTCAAATCATAGAACATTATCTACCCTTAGAACCCAATGCAAAACCTGTGAAACAAAAGCTTAGAAAAATCTATCCCGATGTTCACTCCCAAGTGAAAGATGGTTTAGAAGATCTTTTAAAAGCCGGATTTATAAAACCCATTGCTTATTCCGAATGGCTTTCAAATATTATTGGGGTTCAAAAATCCAATGGAAAAATTCGAATTTGCATTGATTTTAGAAATTTGAACAAAGCCACTCCAAAAGATAATTTTCCTCTTCCAAACATTGATTTGATAGTAGATAGCATTGTAAATCATGAAATGTTTTCTTTTATGGATGGCTATTCGAGTTATAATCAAATCAAGTTAGCATCAAAAGATCAGGCAAAAACTGCTTTTACTACACCTTGGGGCACATTCTGCTACATGGTTATGCCATTTGGTTTGAAAAATGCCGGTGCCACATACCAAAGAGCCATGACTTCCATTTTTCATGATCAAATCCATGAGCTCTTGGAAGTATACGTGGATGATCTTTTGGTAAAATCAAAAACCCGATGCACACACATAGAATCTTTGCAAAAATTTTTTGAAAGACTTAGGCTTTATAAAGTGAAGCTAAACCCTCAAAAATGTGTTTTTGGAGTAGAATTGAGAAAACTCTTAGGGTTCATGGTAAGCCAAAGGGGCATAGAAGTCAATCCCTCTAAGTGTCGAGCTATCATAGACATGCCTCCACCCTCCAATTTGACCCAAATCCGAAGCCTCCAAGATCGACTCCAAGCCATTAGGAGATTTATCTCCAATGTAGCAACAAGATGCAAACTTTTCAATAGGCTTTTGAGAAAAGGGTTAAATTTGAATGAGATGCCGATTGCCAAAAAACTTTTAAAAGATTGAAAACTTATTTGGTAAATCCTCTAATTTTAAAACCTCCAAAGCAAGGAAAACCTTTATTGCTTTATATTTTCATTCATGCAAATGCATTGGATGCTTTACTTGCTCAATATGAGGATAATAGTCTTAAGGAGTATGTTATTTACTACATTTCGAAAACTCTATTGACATATGAAAGGAATTATTAAGCCATGGAGAAAATGTGCTTGGCATTGGTGTGGGCTTGCCAAAAGTTTAGACATTATTTTCTAGACCATGAAATTTGGATTATGTCTAAACTTGATCCAATTAAGCAGTTATTTGAAAAACCTATCCTAACGGGTAGGCTAGGTAAATGGTAGCTCCTCTTAATGAAGTATTATTTAAAGTTTCATCATCAAAACTCCATTAAGGGACAAGCCCTAGCCGATCATGTGGCCGAATTGCCTCTTGAAAATACATATCCCATACTTGATGAAATGTCCAATGAAGGCATCTTTGCAAATGAATTTCAAAACCATGTTTTAGTAAATTATTTTAATGAAGATCAAGTATGGAAAATGTGTTTTGATGGGGCAAAGAATCAACAAGGGGCATGTGTGGGAATCATCCTCATATCTCTCGAAAAAGGAGAGATCTCAATTGCCATTCGATTAGATTTTTCATGCTCAAATAATGTAGTTGAATATGAAGCACTCATACAAGGCCTAAAAATTTTGAAAAATCTAGAGACATCATGTGTTGAAGTCTTTAGAGATTCTATGCTTGTTATAAATCAAGTTTTGAAAATTTGGCAAGTCAAAAATGAAAAACTCATACCATATTGTAGATGCGCGAAAATCCCCGCCTCTTTGCCTTTTTTAGGGCTTGGAGCGGATCCTCTCGTGTGTCTAAGGCCTATGTATGCAAACAGGGCGTGCCAGCTAGCTTACCTAAGCTAGCGAAGATATTTTTAATACTGACTTCTAAACGTGACGATTGTGAGCAAGTAAGCTCTTGTCGTCGCAGACCTTCTTGCACCCATGCGCAAGGGTCAGTCTGCACGCTTTGCAAAAATCGAGTTTTTGGAGAAAAAGTCTACGAAGCGGTTCGAGGTGTCTATTTCGGGTCTTTAAAATGCGATTGCATATTTTAGATCACGTGGATTTGCACGTGCCTAAGTCTTTTCTTTTATCCCTTTTCGGGCCACCTAGTTTGTGTGTTATGAACACTCCACTACGTGGGCGAATTCGAGTGGGGCTTGCTTTGATGCAATATGCGTCCTACCTCGTGGTATGGCGTAGATGCAATGTAAACTCACGCTACTCCAAAGGGAAAACCCGAAATGTAAAGACAATACTAAAGGGAAATAACTGAAGGGAAATAACCGAAGGGAGATATGTATATAGATTATGTATATGAGCCCTTACTCGGGTCTTGCAAATAAGAGCGAAGGCTCAATGTGGGTGCGTGCTGGAATTGAAAGACTTACACACACGACATGAAATTAAACCCAAATATAAATTGCAGTATGGCCTTGACTAAGGTCTTGGGAGTAAGAGCGAAGGCTCAATGTATGTGAAAGTGCTTGAATTGAAGTACTACACACACGACATAAATGAAACCCAAATATAACTGCAATAAGGCCTTTACTAAGGTCTTGGGAGTAAGAGCGAAGGCTCAATGTGTGTGAAAGTGCTTGAATTGAAAGACTTACTCACACGACATGAAATGAAACCCAAATAGTATAGGTCGGCCCTTACTTGGGTCTTTTAAATAAGAGCGAAAGCTCAATGTGTGTGAGAGTGCTTGAATTGAAAGACAACGCACCCAACTTAAGCAAAACCCTTCAAAAATGAAAATATATATACTTATGTATTAGGGGCTGATTAGGCCCGTGTGTGTTCAAAATCGTGCACGACTAAGAGAGTGCACGTGTGTGGGTGTGCCAAGCCACGTTATTACAAGCAGGGGGAGACTATGCTCCGTTATTACAACCCCGTATCAAATTGAATCTCAAGCAAGTATACAACTAAAGACCGAGTTTAGGCACTTACGAGTAGCTGGTCCGTAGAGGCCTTGCTTGAGCGTGGGCTTGGCCTTCGCCTTGGGCTACAAACGGGAGCTCCGCGAGGATGGGTGACCAAGCGTGCTGGCCGGCTGCAAGTGGGGCGCGGGATAGGCGCCTCAAAGGTGGCCGGTTGCAAGTGGGTGTCGCCTTGATGTGGGCGATTAAAGGGGTGGGCCAAGTAAGTGTGTAGGGTCACAAATGGGGAGTATAGAGGGTTAGGGAATATGGACCTAAGGGGAGTTTAGGGGAAGGCCGAATGGGAGTCTTAGGGGAAGGCCGAATGGGAGTCCTATAGGGTGGTCGGATGTAGATAGGATGGTTAGGTAGTGGCCGGTAGTTTAGGTTGTGCTAGGTTCGGCTAAGTGAAAAGGGACAAAGGGCTGAGATGATGATATGGTGGGTGGCTAGGAGTGGAGAGGGAGTAGAGAAGGATTTAGGTAGAGTTGGGGAATGCTTACCGAATGGGGAGAGGCGGTGGATGGAAGAGAGAAGCCGGGTGGTTGGGATGGAGAGCAAGCGGTGGCGTCCGGCTGGGAGATGGTGGTGTGAGCTATGGTGGGGTGGAGGGATGGTGGTGGTGCAGGCGGCGCAGGTGGAGCAGGCAGGCAGGTTCGGTTGGGTGAGGAAATGGGGGAAAGAGAGGGCCCGACTGGGATTGGTGAGGGTCCTTCTAGCTAGGAAAACCCGCCCCCAAGGGGGGGGTTTAAATAGGGATGGGTAGGTCGGTTAGGGTTGGGCTTGGGGTAGTGGTTAGGTGGTTTAGGTAGGGTGGTATGTAGATAAGGTGGGCTGAAAAGGGTTGGGCCAGATATTTTGAAAACTAGGGGTTTGGGTAGATTGTGGGCTAAGGATGGTTTAGGGGTTTAGGGCTAGGTTAGGTGGTTGGGTTTTAGGGTGAGGTTTAGTGAGCTAGGTTAGGTGATTAGGCTAGGTTTAGGCTAGGATTAGGGAAATTAACCTAGGTTTAGGAAAGGATTAGGGAAGTGGGTTAGGTGATTAGGTTGGGATTAGGCCGGGATTAGGGAAGTGGGTTAGGTGATTAGGCTCAGATTAGGGGTGGATTAGGGGGGTAGGCTTGGATTAGGTGTTTTGGGTTAGGTTTAGGTGAAGGAGCTCCCTTTGCATGGCCCATAGACTTTAACCATATCATGTTGGTGCAGCCCTAGGTTAGGTTTTGGCTAATTACAAGCTTAAACCCACTTAATTAGGCTAAACCACATGATTAAACCCAAACTTGACACACAAGTCAAGCTTAATTACAACACTCTTGATATTTTTCATCCCCACTCTCTCTCATGCCCAATATCCCACGTGAATTTCAAGTGGGCCCCACCTCCATTTATGAGAAGGTGATGTGGGCCATGGATATGGATATTGGATTGGATCTCTGGATTCAAATCCAAATCCAAGTCCACATATGGGTTTGGATTGGGATCTGGATATATATGGTCCAGATCCAATCCAAACTGAACTCTGACTCCTTCGAGCTGGGTTCGAAACGGACGATTTGTGCGGGGCCTGACAGCATCAGTACTCCGTCTGCGTTGGGTCTTCGCCAACATGGTCATCCGCCTCCGTTTCTGCCTTCCGGAGATGACTTCAAATGACATTTTGATAAGAACAGGGTCTTGAACGTTCGAGATCTTGGGGGTGTGAATGTGATACAAGAGTTGTTGTGCCGGGCTCGACATGTGATCCGGTTCTGGGCTCTCTTTGACTTTGCTAGTCCTGTCTTGATTAGGCCAAGCCGCTTCGGGGTTTCAAAAACATGTTTTAAAAGGTTTTCAAAAGCCATATTATATATTTTTGAAGTATGAAGTTTAAAACATATATACAGGGTTGTCTGGAAGGCTCCTGGGTTTCCAGACTCAAAAATGGCCCTTTGGGGCTGCTTTTACAAAACCAGGTTTGTTTAAGGAATTCGTGGGATTTCGGGGTGTTTACACATATCACGAATTGGCTCCTCAATTGGTCGATTCCTTCAAATTATGCACACTTACTCACATAAGTAGAGAGGACAACACCATATAAGATGCCCTCTCATCCCTAAGAGTCGACCCCACCATGGAAACTCGATCCTTAGAGATCTTGCACTCACCCACTCCATCCATCCACGATTTAGAGATTTGCTAAAATGATCAAAATTCCATTGAAAAATCTTGGTTTTAAGACATTAAAAACTTTTTAGAAAATGGAGGATTTCCTGAATTTGCTTCTTCTAAAGATAAAACTTTTATTCGAAAGATTTCAACCCGATATGTGATTTTGGGAGGTGTTCTTTACAAAAAGAGTTTTACCGACATTTGTTGAGGTGTGTAGACCTTGATGAGGCTAGGACTATAATGCATGAGTTCCACGATGGAGAATGTGGAGGCCATGTCAATGCAAATATGATGGCCATGAAAATACTTAGAGCCATTTATTTTTGGTCCACCCTCAAGCAAGATTGTCATGATTATGTTAAGAAATATCATAAATGTCAAGTGCATGGACATGCCATTCATATCCCATCGTCCACCTTGCATTCTATTATGAGCCCATGGCCCTTCACCATGTGGGCATTTGACATCATAGGGCCAATCTCCCCAATTACATCAAATGGACATAGGTTCATCTTAGGAGCCACTGAATATTTTTCTAAATGGGTTGAAGCTACCTCCTTGGCTAATGTCCAAGGACAACATGTAGTGGCATTTATTCTGAAAAATATCTTGGCTCGATTTGGAGTTCTAAGGGACCTAGTGTCGAATAATGACACACCTTTCAAAAATGAGAAGATGGAAAAGTTATGTAATACCTATGGCAACACTTCTCATCGCCCTACTATCCTCAAGGCAACGGCTAAACCGAAGCCATGAACAAAACTCTCATAAGCATCATTGAGAAAACCTTAGAGAAGGGTAGGACATGGCATGAGAAGCTTGATGAAGCCTTATGGGCTTATAGGACTTCCATCCGAACACCCACAAATGCTACACCATTCGAGTTGGTCTATGGTACAAATGTCATACTCCCCATTCATACTAAATGCATTCATTTCATACATCACTAGCACTCGATCTACCCATAGAGACTCTACATCAATCTAGGATGGCTGAGCTTGACCTATTAGATGAAAAGAGGCTCATTGCCATGAATCATGCACATGCATACTGGAAACAGATAGCCCGACATTATGAAAATAATATGAAGGCTCGCCACTTCAAAGTGGGAGACCTTGTATTGAAAATCATTCACCTTCGTGGCTCACATCCACTTGGTAAGTGACGGCCCAAGTGGGATGGTCCCTATGTTGTAAGGGGAACAACCACAAACAATGCAGATTGGTTGATTGATGTTGAGGGCAAAAATTTAGTAGACCATATAAATGTCCAATATTTGAAAAAATATTATGTATAGGGTGTATGTTAAATTCTTTCAAAAAGATTTTAAACGAGTCTCCTTTGAACTTCTTGAAAGAAGGATCAAGATAGATTGTATGACTCTAAATGAGGGAATCAATGCTTTATGAAAAGTAGAGTTTTCAAAAATCATTTGGTAACATTTTAAAAATCTTTGGCTTACAAAATGAAGCCTAGTTCAAAATAGCAAAATATTTTCAAATGGTAGATGCTATTATGAAATGGGATGTTCTTGGCTGAATCGAGTAGCCAAAGGGATAAGTGTTTCCCCCATTTTATTTATCTCCCAAAAGGAAAAATTGTCAAAAATCAAAAAGAAAAAGATAATACAAAAACTCCTCCAAAAAGAGGTCTTTCCTTTAAAAGAAAAAGAAGAGAGAAATACAAAAACTCCTCCAAAAAGAGGTCTTCTCTTTGAAAGAAAAAAAGAAAGAGGGAATATAAAAACTCCTTAAAAAAAAAGAGGTCTTTCCCTGTGAAAGAACAAAGAAAAGAAAAGTTAAAGCTCAAAAAGAGTAATTTTTCATCTCTTTGCCTTAAACCACGGGACGCTTTAGAAGAGATCGTGGTAGCTCCTTCCCAAATTCCCACAACTTATCCCAATGGAGAAAGGTTTGTCTATGAAAATCCTAAAGTAGGAATATAATCTACTTATTTGGATTTCATTTTGTTTGAGGATTAGACTTTGTTATGTGGGAAATGGAATTTTGAATTGTTTTCCAAAATTTCCTATAAAACCTTTGCTAAGTAGTGGGTATTGAAACCCAAATGAGGGAAAATATGAAAAATTAGAAGTCATTTTGATAGAAATTAAAAGGAGTTTCCCTTTTGAAAAAGAGTTTTGAAAACCCGAAATGTTAAACAACGTGGGATTGTCTTACTTAGGGAAACCGACCTTTATAGGCTTCTCCCCAAGCTCATCCATCTAATAAATGAGTCTTTAAACATCACACTTCATTTGCATCACACACCATGCATGCATATACCTAAGATCGGCCATGCATGATCATGTTTTAGGACTAGTACTAAGTGTGAGTCAAGTCCCCTTTGGTTAAAATCCCCTCCACAATCCAAGGAAAGGATACGATAAAATGAAGGAAAGTTTATATTCTCAAGTTAATTTGGAAAGTAAAATAAAAAAGAGTGTTTTCTTCTTTGCCATTATCCAAATGAATTTTGATTAATGCTAAAGAGGGGCATATGTAAACTCCTTAAATGAATTTTGAAAAACAAGCTCACTCTCAATTTCGAAAACCATCTTGTTTTTAAACCTCTAATTTAAAATGAAAATTTTAAATCTTTAAATAAAGATTTCAAAGTTAAAGATGTTCAAATTAAAGTTGAAGGGATGAAGCCTAGATGATAAAAACAAATCAAGACCAGAGCAAAGATCAAGGTGATGGGTGAGCAAAACCAGCTTCAAGCCGAGACCAAGTTCGCGTAAATCAAGCCATGGATCAAACAAAGTTAAGGTATTCTTCATCAAAGATCAAGTCAAGTGGGTAGCCTCACCAACCTAACCTAGTTGAACTTGACCAAAGATTAGACTCGATTCACCTAGGTTAACCATGACTCATGGCATAGATCTAATCAAGTGACCTTAACTAGACCGAATTGGACTCACCTTAGCCATATCCACCCTACATTCTTTGGCTAAACTACAATTGAAATCCCTTTTACCTAGCCTTGACCGAACCCATCTCATTTTGCCTATCTTTTTCCTTGAGTACACCCATCATAGCTTAGGCTATGGGATTAAGCTCATATGTGGCTCGAGCCAAGACCTAACTGGCCCACTTGGGGCTGCATTGGCTGGTCTAGCCTTGATTAAATGTGACCACAAGGCCACGTAAAGACCAAGTTATGGGCTGAATTTTGGGCCATGGAGCACCCGCCCCAAAGACGGACCTAGAAGAAGGCCTCCCTTGGCCTATAAATAGAGGCCAAGGGGGACGATTCCCAACATCTTGAACATTAAGTGGTCATCTTGGCATCCTTGGCTGAGGCATTTTGTGAGTCTTTTCTAGGGAAGAGTAGAGAGAGAGAGAGTGTGTAGAAAGGTAGGCAAGTACTGCAAGATTAGAGAGTAAGAGTGAGAAAAGAAGAGAAAAGAAAGGTGAGGCATCTCCTCCTCATTTGATGGATGACTTGATAAACAAGAGAAATTTCGAATTCCCTTAAGGTGAGAGTGGTCTTCTCCAAGGATTACTACCACTTGGTTGTTCCATGGGATTTTCACACACTTGTGAAAGGTTGAAGGAACGGCTCGGAGACTATGAATCCATGGCCTTCTTAGCAATAGGTTATAATGGGGGTTTATGTCTAAGACATGAAACAACTCTGTGTGCTGAATGTTATCAACCTCCATAGGCAACTCAATGGCTCCTAGTGGATGGGATGAATTTTCATCATATCTAGTGATAACGATGGGGCTTGGTTTTAGCATAGACATGACAACTCCTATTTGAAAGGCCATGTGAAGAGGAAGAATGTTTAGACCTCCTCCCCCATCGATGAAGCATTTGTTTAGAGTGTGGTGATTCAATACCACCTCTATATATAAGGCTTGGTTATGGGTTATATTTGGTCTCTCTAATTCATCCTTCGTGAACACGATAGGAGTCTTGGAACATATTGGGGAGACCAAGAAGGATAGGGACTTGGGAGTTATGGATGAGTTAACCTTGGCTCTTTATAGGATTCCTTCTAAAACTCGTCTATGTTTAAGTGATGTTTGTATCAACTCTAAGATAGATATGTTTATGGGAAGTTTTGAAAGATGAAATTTCAAATAGTATGGGGTTAACACAACACCTTTACCTTTGTTCATGCCATGAGATGCATTAGGGATGCATGCTTTTGAAGCGTCGGGTAAGATGATCGCTTCCTTGTTAGAATTTTCAGCTAAGTGTGGGGGTTGATAGATCTTTGTAAACCTAGACACCTCACCTACACCTTCCTTAAGGCTCGTTCCTATCTTACTCTAATTAGATGCTTCGGAGCACCATAAATTTCTACTAAGGCTCTAGTCGGGGCGGGACTCTAAGCGCTCCCCGGATCACTACTTGCTTGGCTTTTTTATTACGATAGAAAGTGGTGTGTGGCAAGTAGTGTGTACGGTATGCAATGCATGTTCTATCTCATGATTCTTGAGTGGAAGAAGGCATACCTCTTTTCCTTTCTCGCTTGTGCTTGCATGATTGGAGAAAGGCTCTTTGACAATGGCTTGGGAGGAATCCGGTTCCTTCGAGATGTGGAGCCTTCCTTGCTCTATCAAGTCCTCGATTTTGTGTAGGAGGGCAAAACATTTACTTGTATCATGACCCTTGAACCTATGATACATGCAAAACTCGTTGAAAAACATTTCCTTGGGATCCCCTTCGGGAATAGCTGGGAGAGTGATCAAACCTTGGGTTAAGAGAATATCTAGGACTTCCGTTAGTGGTTATCCTAGTTGAGTAAACTCCCTTTCTTCAAAATCTTTTTGAGTTTTTCTAACATGATTTCATTCAGAGGTGCGGGAGGGTCCGATCGAGCTCTGCTCTATGCGGATATTTGCAACCTTTTGGGGTTTTGCCCCACTATCATACACGTGTGGCCCATATGCCCCTTGCTTTTCAAATCAGGATTTTTGAAAGTTCCTCTCCTTCCACAAATCCTCGTATACTCCTTTTTTCAAGTTTGCTTCAAAGTGCAAAGCTTTCTTTATAAGTTTTTGAAAGTTTGAAATTTCATTGGGTGAGAGGAGAGCTTTTAAATCATTTTTGAAATTTTCAAGGATGAGCATTACAGTACATCCTTCAGATATGGGCTCCCTTACTTGCCCCAAGAGTGACCTCCATCTAACTATGAATACGTGTACGTCCTCGTTAGGAGCTTGTTTTGTATCTCTCAAGGTATTTAAAGTGGGTGTCACTTCAACATTGTGAGAAAATCTTTGCATGAAGCAATCTTACACACCTTTTATTACATGGTTGCACGACCATAAAATTCTTGAAAATAATGTGTGCCAAATTGTAAGTTTATCGGAGCAGCAGTTTAACAATGAAAAATAAAGCAATCAATATATGCAGGAATGCTGAAATCTGATTTTCTGGTTTTTACAACATACGTGATGCAAACTCACCCGAATTTAAATTGCATCAACACAACATCCCAAAGTAAATTTGTGGAAGAGAAAGGAATGAAAATATATAGATTAGCTTAAACATAGAGGGGATTAGGAGTTATAGGACTTTTATAACATATAGAGAGGTAGAATCAAGACCACAAACAATTATAGTGCATAAGCAAGAATCAAAAATTGCAGCACATCTACTTCTTATTACATCATGGGGAGAGATAAAACTCCATTAATACAACCCCTTTTGAATTGAATGTTAAGAAGAGAATAGAGAGGAATAATGGTTGAGGAATACTTACTTATCTCCAAGAATCGGCTTACAAATGAAGCACACGACCCTCACCTTCTCCTTTCTTTTCTCTCTTCTTTTCTCACTCTTACTCTCTAATCTTGCAGTTCTTGCCTACCTTTCTACACTCCCTCTCTCTCTACTTTTCTCTAGAGGAGACTCACGAAATGCCTCAGCCAAGGATGCCAAGATGACCACTCAATGTTCAAGATGTTGGGAATCGTCCCCCTTGGCCTCTATTTATAGGCCAAGGGAGCCTTCTTCTAGGTCCTTCTTTGGGACGGGTGCTCCATGGCCTATAACTTGGTCTTTACGTGGCCTTGAGGTCATATTTGATCAAGGCTGGACCAGCCAATGCAGCCCCAAGTGGGTCGGTTAGGTCTTGGCTCGAGCCACCTATGAGCTTGATCCTATCGCCTAAGCTACGATGGGTTTACTCAAGGAAAAAGACTGGCTAACTGAGATGGGTTCGATCAAGGGTAGGTAAAGGGGATTTCAATTGTAGTTTAGCCAAAGAATGTAGGGTGGATATGGCTAAGGTGAGTCCAATTCGGTCTAGTTAAGGTCACTTGATTAAGGTCACTTGATTAAGGTCACTTGATTAGAGCTATACCATGAGTCATGGTTAACCTAGGTGAATCGAGTCTAAGCTTTGGTCAAGTTCAACTAGGTTAGGTTGGTGAGGCTACCCACTTGACTTGATCTTTGATAAAGACATGCCTTAACTTTGTTTGATTCACTTTCTTGATCCATGGCTTGATTTATGTGAGTCCCGGCTTAAAGCGGGCTTTGCTCACCCATCGCCTTGATCTTTGCTCCCGTCTTGATTTGTTTTTATCCTCTGGGCTTCATCCCTTCAATTTTAATTTGAACATCTTTAACTTTGAAATCTTTATTTTAAAGATTTAAATTTTTCATTTTAAAGCAGAGGTTTAAAAACAAGCTGGTTTTTGAAATTGGGAGTGAGCATGTTTTTCAAAATTCATTTAGGGTGTTTACAATGAGCATGTCACAATTTTAAAGGTTATGTGGTTTTATGATCATTAAGGCTGAAACGTAACACAGTTCTTCCACTGTACTCTAGAATTGCTTTGGGTTTCAGTGATTCTTAGTTACAGCAGAACCACATCTCTTCAAGTGATGCTTATAGCTTTTAAAATTTGTCTCGTATAAAGATTTTATTTTATTGCACGGAATTATCAGCATATAGAGCGAAATGCCAATACTGATCTTTCTTCTAGTTTCCTTTTAAATCGATTAATGTCAAATTTGAATGATCCGACATCTGTTATGGGTTGGTTCTCCTTTCTAAGGCACTTTGATCTATGTCGTCAACAATTGGAATGGAAAGGATGACTCAACGATGCTAAATGTTTCTTTGCATGTCCTGTTTACTTTTAAGATCAACAACGGCTACCTGTCTATGCATCAGCTCCATCTGTTACTTGAGAAACAGTTGTATGGTTTGATGCATCATAGCAATAGGAATTATAGTACAAATGTGAAATGTTTTTGTTTTAGCCAAACTAGGATTATCTCCTCTTGAAGCTTCAAATTGTAGGAAAACTCCCTCTGATACAAATGAAGAGTGACACTTGATGCAGATGCATTTAACTAGGATCATGCATCATACTGTACTACTGCTTAATCTCCGTGCTTTATCTAACACCTTCTTTGATAACAGTTGAAGAAACTATTTTGTTTGGATATAAATAATGGAGCCATTGCCCAACTTCTGAACCCTGTTGGATATAAATAATGTTAGTGATTATGTGTTTCATGTATAGATGAATGTTGTAGTTTAGAGGACTGATTTTTACATGTAATTCTAGAAATGAATCAGGGTTCTAAAACATCAAACTAAAAACCGTGTTCTGACCCAGGTAAAATCTGGTGGTGAGTTCAGCGTAACAGTGTCCATTCAACTCAAAGAAGACAACAAAAATAACATTTCCGCAACCGATGTCTCCTCTTTCCACGTCCCACGGCCCAACTTCACCTTTCCCGGGTAATGAGTGAGATCCTTTCACATCATTCCCAGCTCTTCCTCCAATATCTTCACTTTTCGTCTATCACAACCATTTTGACCCGTCATCCTCCACCATGGCCTTAGTAATGGCTCATAATTGTTTCTGCTATTCCTTACTTCATGACCAGTACCTTTTGATAGTCTTCATAAAATAACTAAGGTTTACATGAGCTAATGAAATGAAAACGATTTCCAAAGGCAAGAGGTGTCACATATGTCGTTGTAGTACAGATTTGGGTACTGAGAGATGCTTTCTCTCATACAGTTTCTTCTTTTTTCCTGAATTTGAACAAATAGAATAAACCCAGCTCCTCGTTCACTTCTCATGATAGACCGCATGGGTTTTCCATGAAGACAATGAGAAGCCATTAGTGAGGGTTGAATCAAGCTTGATTGATTGATGATGCTGAAGAAGATGGTTAGTTGTTGGTCCTCTCATAATAATATTGTTTGTTGACGCACTCAGAGCACACAGAAACTGGTGTCCTGGAGTAGATTGCGATTCAATTGCTGTTGTTTCATCTCCTTTCTATTTTATTGTACACCGTGCCGGATCTGGAAATTCTTTCAGGCTAGAAGAGTAGCCTATGGAACAGTACAGGACGACAAAATATTGATCATAACTCACGGATTCAACTGTCAGATACAACTTTCGGTAGATTTTTTGAGTTTCGAGCGAGGCAGATGTTCATTGTAGACCAGTCACTGATTGTATAGACAGTCAAGTAGAACCAATTCAACCTAATACATTTCTAGAATATTTAGATGTCGCTAAAGCGTGCAGTAACTTGAGTTTATTCTTTCTTTGCGGATGTCGCCCTTCACATCAAGAAGCCTTATCATTTCCGTTCTTTTACCAGAAATTTACAAATTCGAAACTACATAGCAATTCGGATTACTGGAAGCTTGTGCAGAAGACAATGACAGCAACAAAAAAAGAAACCGGATTTTCTAACTTAGAATTTCTTTATAGACTTCTTGGATTGCCTCAATGGCCATAATGCGGTACATTTTTTCCGTTGGATGGACAGCATCCCAGAAAACGTATTTTGTAGGATCACTGCATGTATTGAGTCCCTTGCATGTCTCACCAAATTCAATCAAGCCAGTTCCACAGCAACCCTTAGATGACTCTGAGAAACCTGAAAACAGCAAGGATCCTTCAACCTATCTAATCACATCAACGTCTAAGTACAGACTTTTTATATAAACAAGCACTGTTATCCTCCAGCAAGCCTACCAATATTAAGAATGAGAAAAGATATAGTGAACCATGAAATGAAACTCTCTCTCTCTCTCTCTCTGCCCTATCTCTCCCACTCTCTCTCCCTGCATATATGCACCAGAGACATATGTATGTGCATTACCTACGTGGTAGACAAGCTAAACAGACGTAAATTATATACAATTACAGAACAAAGTTTTGAAGTAGCTATCTAAACCAATAACTGAAATGCTATGTTATGGTCTGCAGATCTACAGCCACTATAAGCGAATTGATGATAGCCAAGAGAAGAGATTGTCCAAATCTGTGAAAAGAGATATATTTCAACATCTAAATTAAATCTCTAAATGACAAAGAACAATATGCATCAAAAAAGCATTAGGTCTAATGCATTAGACTGAGAACAATATGCCTAGAACTTCACTCACCATATTTAGTGGGATTTTGGATTGCGTCTAGGATGACAGAGTAAGCATCAGCATAAGCAGCTTTAACATGTTTTCCCAGCCACTGAGTTACAGTTGCTAACTTTGTCTTGACTTTGTAGTTAAATGTCATAACTACTCTATTAAGTTCTGAAACACATCCATTCCCACCACGGAATGCTTTGACTAGGGGCATGCATCCTAAAGGAGGCACGCCAACCACCACGAACCTTCTTCCTCCTAACTCAGAGATGTCCTGTTCAATTACAGATCATAAGTATCAACTCATACATAAGAAATTGTAATTCCGAAAGGCCTGAAACCAAGTATCAAGAATGAAAGGAGCTGTTGGTTGCCACAACTCAATGTGGTGAATCCAAAACAGAGGAAACATGATTTCTCTCTCTCTCTCTCTCAAACACACACACACACAGAAAATTGACTTCTCTTATGATCCCTGTTGTAAGTGAACCCCTGCTACCTCAATTTGTGTGCCTCAGTGTTTATGTCCGTGTCTGTCTGTGTATGACCTTCAGGTTATCAGCTCTTATTTTGCTTTATGTATAGTTTGTGTTCTGCTTGCTTATACTTAAAACATTATGCTAGTTCGACTTTCAGCTGATGCTTATCTTTTCAATCATGTTATGTAGCTTTTCGGCTGTAGTTCGCAACCAGGTTGTTGATGAACAGATGTGGAGGTTGTCATGCTTCCTGCATCTTTTGGCTTAATAAAATTCAGGCATATGACTGATACTCCTTGCTTTCCTTTTGAATGGTCTATATGGAAGCTATCGCCAGTTGAAGCCATTTCCCTGCATAATGGCGTAGCGAAGATACCTGGATGTCCTTTGCCATGGATGCGACCAAGAAATCAATATACTGATCGATGGTGAATTGCTTTCGGCGGTCTGGAAGAAGGAAGTAATTCTGAATGAAATCATTGGTCCCTGCGCTCAATACCACAACGGCATTGTTCACTATCTCCTTTTCCTTTCCTTCTCCTGCCATTCTTTTTAGTTGGACCATGTAGTGCCTTAGGTAGTCTATTTGTTTCCACATAGGCAAAACTCCCTGTATTCAAGCAACACAGATACTTATAACAACTTCCAGATAAGCATATACACGTTATGTAGGTACGTAAAGCCGGTTTTTAACACTATATACATATATATATATATATATATATATATATATATATATATATATATATATATATATATATATATATATATATATATATATATATATATATATATGCACAAACAATGGAGGAGGGGAAAGGATGCATACAGTGAAGTTTGCAGTGAGGTCATCATATCCGGATGCAGCAGAGGCAAAGCTGACTCCATGAGGAAGCTCTTGCTTGGTAAGGCTACTCTGCAGAAAGGCAGGGATGGCATCCTCAATGCCCATAGCCTCAGCTGCAGGACCCATTTATCAGAGTCATAAAATGCTTCGCAAGTACAAAGAATTAACATAACCCATCTTAGTAAAACTCCCGTTGGTAAGCCATGGCTTCCTGGTATCTTTCTTTTGTAACTGGTTTTCTGAAAGCCAGAGAACTTGTCCTTAAAACTAAGGATGCCTATTCAAAACGATCCTAGAATCAGGTTTCCATCAAGCTCATTTTAATCAAGTGATCAGTCTTATGTGCCATCCAAGAAGATCCAAACATGGTTTTGAGTAATTAACCTTAGCTTCTTTTTCGTGCAAATAAATAACCCCCTAGAAATTCTACCTTCTCGTGAATCGAATTGCTCTCTTACACCCTTTGCTTTCTCAGCTTCTTTGATAATAAAGTTATGGTTTCACAAGCATGCATTAAGAAATCTCTTTCAGTTAGACAGATTTAAGTTGTAGTTAAATTCTTTAGTAAGATTTCTCCTCCGGACAGCTTCCTTTAGCATTCAAAGACCGACCCCTTTTTGAACATTTAGAAAACAGAAAGTTGAACCCTAAATTTTTATGGTGGTCTCATTCTATGGATTCATTTTATGAATTATTAAATCGTATAAGATCTAATGGTTGATATTGATCAGAAAATTAGTTGCCCAGTTTTTTAGTGGATCATAAATGCCTTGTCTCCTCTAATAAATACATGTCTTGTATTTGCATGTCGAACACTTGGAAATGTATTTTTGCATATATTTTGTAATGAAGCAGTTCTGTAATTAGCATCAACCATTGGATTTCAATGGATGGGGAAACGAATATATACATAGAGAGAGAGAGAAGAGAGAGGGGGGTATTCTTGTAGTAGATGCTCAATCTGAATCATTAGATGATTCATCAAAATTTTGTTGGCAATAATTGCCATGTTTTTTGAAGAAAAATTTATTACAGAATTTAGTTTTTCTTTCAATGAATGCGATTAACAAAGCAAATTTGTTTCATCTGCATGCGCGAGCAAACACACACACACACATATTGTTTATCCTTAATGCACTGTTAGGGGTCCGTCCAACTCCAGCTTCTTGTTCCGAGAGAAAGAAGAGATACTGTTTGAAGTCAGAGCAACACTTTTGAGAAGTTTTCAATGCGTGGAATGATTTCTAAGTAATATTTAATTCATCACACTTGTAATAAAATAAATAAACTAGTCCTCTCAAGTAAAACTCTCGCAACCCTGAAAACACAACAGCTTATCCTGATGCAGCCTCCAGCTGCTATATGGTGTGCCTTAATAAATGCTCAATCTCCTACATGAATTTCTATCAGAAAATGAGAGAAAGACAAGATAGAAGGCAGGCATTGTCTGCCTTTATCTTTTGAGAAACTTCTGAACTGTACGATGTGTTCCAGAAAGATGATCCACCTGTGCTCTCATGCGTCACTGATCACCTGACCGATTTGTTCAACATAAATTTCTCTCCGATTGCCGTGGCACGTCAAATGACATATCTTCATCAACTAGAATCTCTTCTTCTCTATCGAATTTTTAATTTGTACGATCAACCAATAACCATTTAACATACGTCACTTTCAAGCTCATAAGGATTAACTCTTATCTTGCGTCCTGTTTATCGTAGCTTATCTCTTTCTTTGTCCTTTGTATAGTAATTGATAGATGCATCACACTATAAGAATTCAAAATAATCACGAGGTAACACAGTTTACCACTAAACGTTTTGGAAGTCAATGAAAAACCCAATCACCCTCGACCACAATTTGCTTGAAGAAAAGTTAACAATCATAACGTTTAACAACGAACATACAGCTGTATATACTTTTGCCACTGCATAAATTTTTAGAAAATAGCGGCAGCAAAATTTGGACCCAATTTAGCTGGGGATTAGTTACCGGAATATTTCGTGGCATGAAAGAGCTCACGGAACTTCCCATTAACTGTGACTAATCTCAGAACATTCCAAGGCTCATACTTTCAGCAGTTTTTACTTGGCTAAAACATTATACCTTTTTACCTAAGTACACGTATACCCACTCCATTATATTTACTTCGTAATATGGATATATATGTATATAGAGAGAGAGAAAGAGGGGGAAGGGGGGGCGAGGATGGATGATGGTTTCCACCTACACTGGTAATGTATGATCATATACACCCACAAAAGTGAGAACGGAATGTCATTTACAAATTTTAAAGGTATATGAATACCATATTTACTTTTCCAAATATCCTTTTAAAATTGTAAATCACACTCAAAATCCATTTTAGGACGGGTAAGCAACAATAAACTATTTTAGCTATGTAACACAACAGAGAGAAGGCCCTACTTATTAACCCGAAATAGGCCATCCGTCCATCATCAAATTAGCCAATGAGTTAGATTGGAAAGTTTTTGGAAGGTTACTTGTCAGCTGAAGCCGACCCTCTCCATTACTCTCATTAAACTGGTCAGGTATATGGCAGCAGTTAATGAATACCAAAGTTGTGGTCCATCACCACCAAGCTGCTTAAAAGTGTCTGCCAAATATGACCTACTTTCAGTTAAAAGATCGTCACCCTTCACTAATGTGATCAATGCCCAGATGGCAACTTGGATACACTATGACAGAATATATATATGCATATGTGCATATATATGTATATAGATGTATATATATATGTATATATATATATACATATATATATATATATATATATATATGTGTGTGTGTATGTATATATATATATATGTGTGTATGTATATATATATATATATGTATGTATATATATATATATGTGTGTGTATGTATATATATATAGAGAGAGAGAGAGATTGGCAACTACCTACTGACCTTTATGTGCACTTGATGTGCAGCGGTGGATTCAAACCTCCACCTATCCAATGCATGAATTTGTCGTCTCTCATACTCAACCACTTTATTACAAACACTTCCTCCTCTCCTATCCGGTTTTAGCAGCAGTGAAAACGATAGTCTCAACACTATCACGAAAACACCCTTTAGTTATGAATGGTGAAAAAGACAAGGGACGAAAAGCGTAGGGTGAAGCCATGAGGGTCGGACACACATATATCCCATTCTTATGGGCTTAGTTTCGCGCTTCCACTTTTTGTCTTTTGTAACATAATTTTGTATTATTATGTGTAACAATTTAGTATTACATACATTGAATATAACTCAATTGCCATATATATATATATGATTAAGAGACGACAATTCAATCAACTCTAGATTACGATGTGAGGGACAGGTGAGGTCTCCGTCAACTGATGATGGAGTCGATGTAGGGTGACGTTACATATAAAATGGAACATTGGTTTATCTTCAGTATGACTTGGCCTGCTATATAACTTTATTACTTGTTCCTGCCACGTGCTTTAGAAACGGAAGGGCCAGAATGCTGGATGTCGAAGGGTTGGTGATCTATCAGATCACCTGGTTTGCTCAATTCTCGATTGAATTTTCATCTTGATAATACTGTACATCTCTTAACTTATCGTTTGTATTAATTTTGCGTACATCTCAAGTACCTAATGAAACATCTCCTCTATATCGGCGTGTAAAGAAAGCTAGGATAAGTCACCCTGTCTACATGCTCGAGTCTATGTTACAGGATCGAATTCTTTCAACATGTTGATTATTATATTATTTTGCATCCATTGGAACAGATTTCTTTCATTTTTAGTAAATAAAAACTGAGATTTATTGGAAGCATTTCTTTTTAAATTAAGAGAGTAATAGCATATCTAAAAATTGGAGCAAAAGATTTTAGTCAATCTTGGTTTTGAATTCTCAGAGTTGAGAGATGTACTCCATTCGTTCATTAAAATGTATCGTTATGACAACAGGCTACTGAATGGTGCTTGCTTTCAATTTGGCATTGTCATGGTGAATCGGGTCCTCAAGATTCAGGACCAGGAAATGAATCTGAAGCATGCTGTACATCTACTAAAACAGGGATAACCAGGATCTATATCCAAATCCAGATTCTCTGATGGAGAAAGACTGGAATTGAGCATACGCACAAGGAGTCGTTTGATTTCGAGGTTTGATATTACGGCACTGAAACTATAGTTCTAGTTCTCGTTGCAACAAACAGGAGCCTTAGAGCATCAATCCTGCTTTTTACCCGATTACGCTGCCCACCTACGGCTCACTTCGAGGGTGTGCCTTTGGAACTAAAACTGTAGTTCCAGTACCATAATCCGGACCTTGGAAATAAGCATCCCCTCTAGTCCAAAAGTACTGTGCTACATGTGGCACACCATGTTGATTGATGCCGTGGTTTCTTTAAGTTCTTGAATGATGAAGAGATAGAAGCGATGATAGTTAGACTGGAGAAATGGGCTTGAGGTTCATGGCAGAGTACACTGCCTGCTATGCATCTCTGCAACCAGAACTACCACTTGCCCTGGACAAATTGTGACCCCCCACCCACCTATCAAACACCTATTTATGCGCACATTAATTACAAGCAAACAAGCCAAGGAGGAAAAGTCACTCAAGCGTACCTAACAAATATTTGTATGAAGTGCCAAAAGAAAAAACATAAGCACGAATAATTCAAAGACGGGAAAGGGAAATGAAAATGCAGTACCAAAGAACTACGTGAAGGCGAAAAGTAAAATGTAGTTTTCAAAGGCAGGGACTAGAATCATTTGAACCGTCAAATTAACAGTATAGGTGTTTGTTGTTATAGTATAAGATTTCTTCTTCGTCTTTTTTGTTACAAGATGAGGCCGAAGCCTAACACACACCCATGAATGCACCCCAACTCCCCACCAGCAGAAACGGCACTAAAGCGCCCTGCCGTTGAGCTGATGCTCTCGGTGCTGTTATAGTATAAGATTAACGTTGGTTTAGGTAGTTCCTAATAAATGCAGGCTTGGTTATTGAACTCCTGATCTCTCTCAGAGGGCCTAATCTCTAACAAAGAGCTTCGTCTCTTTTTTGAACATTAAAGAATGAGGATCAAGTGACTTCAACAGTTACTCCATTGAACAAAAATGCAGATATTCTTCTATCATCTTCCAACAAGTTCCTTCTTTAGAAATTAGTAACATCATCTTCAAAGACAATACAATTTGAATGTGTATCGATTCTAAGAACGGAGAGACTGGCTGCCAGAGTTGATGAGAACGATGGTATCGGATGTCTTTTTTTGTTCCATCAAAAATCTAGGTGCATTCCCTTGTAACATCTCCTTCTATGCGTAGTTTTAAGTTGAAGGATAACATACTTGAATACATGGTAGTTTCCCTCGTCATAAAACTCAAGCGCTTTTTCTCCCTAATGAGAAGAGAGCATTCCTGAGACTAAGAACTGAAATTGATCTCATAAACGTAAGTTCAGTGTGCAATAAAGATGAAGTCGTACAACTCTACCTTTTACCCGGTTACGAGGCCCATCACAGCCCACTTGCAGAAGTGGGCCACCGAAGCCAGCCTCACAATCAAACACCCCTAAATATCGACGAGGCAGGTGGCAGTCGCCAACCCCTTGTGCGGTTTTTCGGTGTATTAAAAAAATGAAACAAATGAAATAGCCAACCACTGAAGAAAGACGTCAGTCAAATATCATACATACAAGCCCACAAGCATGCAAGTAAAATAACTATTAGGAGGAGGCAAGTAAATAAGTAAATTATTAAATAAAGAGGAGGATGTGGAAGGGCTTCAGCTAGAGACTGCGATAGCGGGGTACCTATGAAGTCGGTGGTTAGTCTGCCGTTGCTGAACCTTCCGGTGGGGATATGGCCGGCGAAGTCGATGCCGTAAGGAAGAAAGTTACTCTTGAAGGTGGTGTTGAGGACGTTGTTGTTACCGGGATCGACGCTCGAGTCGCCGAAGACGAGCAAGCAACTGACATTGGCGTGCTTCACTGCCTGCCTTAGCCGGGGGTGGCAGAGCGCAAGATCATCCTCTGCTACTGAAACCAATACAAGCACCGATACCATCACCATCACCATCATCGCCGCCGCCATCGACCTCCTCATTTTCTTCGTTTAGGAGAACTTTCGCTTACTGTGAATCTGCAGTTGCATCTGTACTGTGATCTTATATATAGAGAAAGGGGTCGTGCCATGCAGCCTGTCGTTAATCACTGTGGTGAAACAACGGGCAAACGGACGCCTTCCACGTGTAAATGGATCGGCTCTTTGGTGCAACTTATAAGTTTCGAAGGAATGAAGATATTTCTTTTTGACAGACAAGTATATTAATGTAAAAAGTTCTATTTATTCATCTCCAGCCTGGGCTTTGGGGATCACCCACTGAGTATTGTTGCTCTTCAATTATATAACACATGGTAACATTTGCTAAAGATAACCCTCATTCATGGACAATATTGTTACACACCAGTTGCAGTTACAGGGTAAATAATCGTAGCTCAACTGACTAGAGAACTCACCAGTCGATGGTCACAAGTTCAATACCTGGCCATTAATTGACCGTTCACCTTTATGCGTGTCGTAGGAAACTTTAAACAGGTCATACTCAGTCGGTAATGTCTGTAAGGTGAAATAGACTAGGAAAGTGTTTGAAATTGTATATTGAGATCATTAGGTTTCCCTGCAATATCATGCATAGCCATAGTCATAATGTATTCTCTTATATTTTTTAAGTACCACATGAAAGTAAATTTTTGAATCAAGGCACCTCTTTTAGCTTTATTCGAACCAACAAATTTTTTCAATTGTATCTATATAAACTATCGCCTTGGTGTTAGAAGTCACAAGACCCCTAATGTCCCTATGTACACGTTATAGCATATATAAAAGAGATAGTCTATTAGATCTTTTCCATTTAGAATACTCAACCTTTGCATTCGTACTACTTTCATCAGTGGGTGCATGAAGAGCATCCACCCAAAAGTAAAGGTCTAAGTCCATGAGACCCAATTGAAACATCACAGTTTCTTTCCACTCAAGAAAGTTTGTACCATTTAGCAAAGGTACTTGAATCGATTCCTTTTTAAAAAGTTGTAAAAATGCTCACATAAGAAAACCGTATATAAACATGTAACCATAGATAATATACATTATAAACTTTAACTATAGCATCATTATAACTCTACGTTGGTAGATGAAACAACAAGCTAGTAGTTAAAGGGGAAACATGAACCTAATCCTATTTGCATGCATGCCAGTATCACATAGTATGGTTGGATACTTAAATGTAACATATTATGTATATAAATAAAATTATTTCACCCATCTATATATAAGCACAATAGTCCATGTTGATGGATAACTATTAATCTAATTTATCTAAATGCCAAATAGAAATATCATACTCACTATATTTTAAATTCTAATAAAATTTGATCTAGCCTTTATATAATTAAATAATTAATTCTTCTTACTTGGCATTACATTGGTGAGAAAATCAAATTATCCAAATTAAAGGTTCATTACACGATATCCTATAATCTTGTAGTAAATTGAACAAAATGTATAAAAACATTTAAAGCATGTTAAAATCACTTTATAATATGTAAAAATCAACAATACATGTCTATCATAGCATAAAAAAATATTACACTACTACATATACGTCTAATTTGTCCTTAAATATAGTTTTATATAATATTTTATATGTTAAGCAAAATACCAAGAAAACACATGGATAAAATAATAATAGTCTAAAAAAATCCTTAATTACCTTAAAATATACTTCATGAAATCCAATTAACATTGATGCATAATATTAAGGACTAATTAAAATAAACAACAAGATTTATTTTAATGTAAGGGTTTTTGAAATCTTGAAATTTTCTATTTTTTTAGTGATTTTTATCATTTTATTTATGATCATGATAAAAAAAAAATTATCTCATATGTAAACAAATTGACTTCATTAACAAGAAATCCCATAGAAAAATTCAAGAGAAAATTAATTAAAATCAACAACAAGAACCTGCTCATATGGCACTTGATGAACCATATGGAATACCTTGATACGTCATGTCATTGATTCTTGATGCAAAAATGTGATTTCTCTTTTCAATTCTCATAGCGATAATCTTTGCTCCTATGAGACTTTGAAGAGTTGTGTGATTGTGTGTTGAAACCTTAGGTAGGGATACTTTTTTAAACTACAATGAAGCAAGGAACTAGAGCCCAGTTATGATTTGACTCTTAACCTCTAAAATACACAAAATTGTATAAACATATTTAAAATTTAAAAAATTTTATTTATATTACAACCACCAGTTCCGGTTCCAACTCCGTGCTGGTTTCCAAGGAAGGTGAAACCAGAGTCGTGGGTCTCCCGTCTGATTCTAGTTCTGGTCCGGTTCCACTTATTCCATTTGGTTATGAGCCACACTCGATTTTAGTTAGAACGATGGGTCCAATTCTAAACCGATTATCTCTAACGGGTGGCTTAAGAAAAAGAAAACACTCAAAAGCCTATATATACATAGATTGGATCATTTCCACCACCATTTATGTTATTCACTCGTATTTAACCATTGTTTTTAGAGGTATTAGAGTAATAACATTTTCTTCAAAACTATTAAATTGGTTTAAATTGCATTCATACTACCGAAAAGCAACAAACTAATGTAAGGGAACATGTTAGAAATAAGCATATCAAGTTTTCTATGTATACATGCATATATATAGAGAGAGAGATTTGTATATGCTAGCACCAATGGTACTAACAAATGTAAACAAATCTCATACATTCATGTTTTCATGATGGATGGTTGACATTTGAAATTGGCATATGTTAGCACCTTTACGTGCTAGCAAAGATTTAAAGTTTTAAAAGCAAAAATACTCATGTGAATAAAGTGTACCTACAAAAGTACACATGTACTTTTACTTTATCGATTAAAATCGCAACCATCTATCTTCAAAGATGATGATTAAAATTTATTTGAATATACTAATCCCTAATGTGCTAGTATATATCAATCTCTCTAAATATATAATATACACTGATACCCTCATGTCACATTCAGATTTGTTATTGTAAACACCCAAAAAAAATTCAAATTAATTTGATCTTTAGAAATTTTGCCTTTTTAAGGAAAAATCATGGTTTTGGGTCTTTTAAGGGTTTTTCAAATAAAGACACCTTAAACAAACTCTTTTTCGCACCAAAATTTTGTTGCAACCTCAAAATAAAGGTAAATTGCTCCTCTCTCAAAAAAATCAAATCTTAACAAAGAGCCAAGAAAATGAATGCTTTGCCCCCAAGCCCAAATTGGAAGCATTATGCCTTTTCAAAAGATTTCATCTAAAGAAATGATGGTTTCAAACAATTTTCTTCAAAGAAATAATTGAAAATGAAACATTGGCATGTTTGTTAAATATTAAGTTTATCAAAATCTTTTGAATCAAATCAAATCCAAACTAGACCTCAAAAATTCGTCCGGTTTAGAATAGTCTCATAATGAGACCTGATACCCAGGGTTAAAGTGGTTCGATGCCCTACACCCATTAAAGTGGTTAAAGTGGCTCGATACCATATACCCGTTGAAGTGGTTAAAGTGGTTCAATACCCTACATCCATCGAAGTGGTTAAAGTGGTTTAACACCCTATACCCATGAAAAGGGTTAAATGGTTAAGGTGGTTATAGACTAACTCAAGGGGTGAAAGCAGGTCGCCCATACAAACAAACACTAGGAATGAAACTCAGTTGTTCTTAAAAAGAACAATATTTGAAGATTTTGACAAAACTTAATATTTTCAAATATATTTTAAAATAAAATGGTTTTAAATAATCAAAAGAAATATTTAAAACCATGAATCTAAAATCAAGCGCAAGATTCAAGTCTGATTCAGGGATAAAGCTGCGAACCAAATCCAAGAGAGAGTAAAGCATAAGATAAAGACAAATTGTTAAAAGCAAGGCCGATGATTCAAGGCCAGACCTAGCAAAGCTCGGGTTAAGAAATGGATCAAGACAAAGGATTAAGTCAAGTTGAAACCAAAATAGCTCAAGACTACACTCAAGTCAAGGATTCAAGTCTCAAGTTAAAAGTGCAAATGGAGATTCACCTAGCTAAGGGCCAATGAAGAGTCTACCTAGCCAAAGACACATAAAGAAGGGCACCTAGCCAGACTGATGGAGACTCACCTAGCTAAGGACCAATGAAGACTCTACCTAGCCGAACCAAGGGAGGACCACTCCGGCTCCACCAAGGGCTGCCCCATACCATGTGGCTAGGCTCACCTTGACCTAGGAGACCACAAGCCCATGTGAAGCCATGGGCAGCCATGGATCATTGAGAGTTGGATCAAGTCTTGGGCTCTAATGCTCCACTTGATCCACCCCATGGAAGGCACTAGAGACCCCCCCCCCCCCCCTTAGCCTATAAATAGAGACCAAGGGGGGCTCATTTTCAGCAACTAGCACTTGGAGGGACCTTCCAAAACGTGAGGAAAGTGAGAGGGAGAGATTATGAGAGGTAGGAACTGTTTCAAGTTAGAGAGAGAGTGAGAGAAAATAAGAGAGAAGAGAGAAAAAAGAGGAAGAAGAAGGGGCGGTTTCAATCAAGGAAGGAGCCGAAATTCTTCATTGTGAATCCGGTTTTCTTGGGCTGGTAAGTGAGTATTTCTTCCCATTTGTCAATCCAAATTTCTCTCTTAACATTCAATTCAAAGAAGGAGTTGTATTAATGGAGCTTTGTCTCCCCCCATGATATAATAAGAAGTAGATGTGCTCCAAGTTTCATTTCTTACTTACACACTCTAATTATTTGTTTTCTTGATTGTACCTCTCTATATGTTATAAAACTATAACTCTTAATCCCCTTTATACTTAAGCTAATCTATATATTTTCATTCATTTTTCTTCAGCAATTTACTTTGGGTTGCTGTGTTGATGCAATTTAAATTCGGGTAAGTTTGCATCACGTATGTTGTAAAAACTAGAAAATTGATTTCAGCATTCCCGCATATGTTGATTGCTTTATTTTTAATTGTTAGATCTTTGCTCCGATTAATCTGAAAGTTGGCACACTTCATCTACACAAACAAGCCCACCTATGATAAAATTTTCTAGAATTTTAGGATCGTGCAACCACATAATAAAAGGTGTGTAAGATCGAAAAAAATCTAAAAATGTTTCTGTCAAAACAGTTTTCCTGCATAGAGTTTGGTGATAATCCTATAACTCTGTCTTTAGTTGTCTAAATTTAGTTAAACTTGATTTTAACATCCATAGCTTTCCAACAAGACTAAGTGCATGAAAATCGGTGCTCGGTGCACCGAGATATAGACATTTCTTTGGGTCTCTATATTTCTATGACATAACAGTTCTGAGTGTCTGAGTAGAGACACTTTCCCGATTTAATTTTGGATCACCATAGGCCCTAAAAATAAGACAAAAACAGTTTTGGAAGCTCTACAAAGGTTTCTGATCACTGTTAAATTTTTATGATTTTTGGAAATTTGGTAAATACTAAAATAAAATTAGAAATCAAGCTTTGAACAGAACCAATTTCTGTTTTTCAGAACTTGATGAAGACTTATCTTCCAAAAACACTTGGTGCACAAAATTTTCTCGGGTTTCTTTTGAAGTGAATTTGAAATCTCACCTATAAATTCTCAAAGTGCTTAGACTGAGCCTTGAGCATCGGTTCAAGAATGCCTAAAGTGAAAAGATCGCACTTAGCCATAATCTCCAAAGTCAGATTTAAAACTTTTGCTAGTTTTCGAAAACTAGCTGGCACGCTCGCGCAAGCAAAGTAGGTTTGAAGAATTTATTTCAAGTCTCTACATAGGCTTGAAGTAAAATTTTCACATCTATGGTTATCAAACTGCTCATCTACATCAACAAAAGTATAGATGTCAATGCATTGCATAATGAGTGTCTTGATCACCGCCGTTAGATTGATCGTACCAATGAAGACTATCAAGCCATATTATATAAATATATATATATATATATATATATATATATATATAATATATATATATATTACAACAGCAAAAGAAAATGGTTCATAACTTTTGTTCTGAGTGAATGGAAAGGGAACATATCTCGGGCTGTTTGGATTTTTTTTTAACCGAATCAAACAAGCTTTTATACATGCATGTTAGGAGTTTTAAGAGACGAGCGGCTACGGCGCCTGGCGGCATTCATCGAGAAAGAGAGAGAGAGAGAGAGAGAGAGAGAGAGAGAGAGAGAGAGAGAGAGAGAGAATCCTTCTTGGGCATACCTAAACGTTGTAGTGCTCCTAAACATAACCAAAAGAAATTGGGTTGCATGATGCTGTAGGTCTACGGTTGGGTACAAAAAGTGCATGTCTGAAGTTTAGACTGGATTACCGGGTTCATTGATTATTGATTAACGCCAAATGGATAGAGAGAGAGAGAGAGAGAGAGAAACTAGGAGATGTTGGATACCATTTACTCTACTAAACAGTCGTTGTCCTTATGATCATATCAGCCTCACTACCAGATTCAAAGTTATTTAATGATTCGAAGTTATTTATTAAATGTGAGTACATTAAATATTATTTATAACTCAAGATGCATGTTTTGATAGTCACCACTGTCTAATTGTAAACACCCTAAAAAAAAATTCTAACACTCCCAAATTTTGAAAGTTCAAATGATTTAAAACCTTTTACTTTAAAATGAAGATTTTAAATCTTTTTAAAGGTTTCAAATTAAAGGTTTTAAATTAAAGTTAAAAGGATAAAGCTCGGAGGATAGGCATGAATCAGGTGAATAGGTGGGGCCCACTTCAAGCCAGGATCGAGCTCACAAAGGATAAGCTCGAAGGAAAAGGAGTGGACCATGTCAAAAGCATATCTTCATCAAAATTAAATCCAATGGGCCAGCTCTCACAAGGCAGCTCGAGTCCTTATCTTATCAAATCAAATGCAGTCAACAATTTCCTTGAACCAAGGGTCACATTTGGATAAGGATTGGTCGACTTTCGCAAGATGAAATGGATTGAATCTTGAGGATGATTTCAAAGATTTATCAAGCCACATCCAACCCATGTATCAAGTTTAAATCAAGCAAGGAAGGACGAGCCACAATGGAGGTTGATCAAGGCATTGAATCAAGCCTAGCCAAGTGCATTCAAGTCCAATTGGCTAGGACCAAAGCACATGACTCAAGCTCAAACCAGCCCACATGGGGCTGGTCCACCTTTGACCATGAGGGACCACTAAGACCACATGAAATGGAAGGCCTTGAGGCTGGGTTCGAACTTTGGATCACCCTCTCCAAGGAATGGCCTAGAAGATCCACCCTTGGCCTATAAATTGAGGCCAAGGGTGGGGGGTGAGAAGCATCTTGGGAGAGTTTTGGGGAAGGCCATCAAGGGTGATAAACTTTAAGAGTTTTGTGAGTTGTGAGAGTTGCTAAGAGAGAGCCTAGAGAGAGAAGGGAGTGTAGGATCTAGGCTAAGGCTTAGAGAGAGTGAGTGTTCAAGCAAAGGAGAAAGGATTCAAGTGAGGGCCAGCCACTACCTTGGAGGCCAATTATGGTGTAAGTCCGAGTAAGTGTTGTTCTATCTCAATTCTTCCACATCTCTTCTTCAAATTCAATTCAAAAGGAGTTGTATTAATGGAGCTTTATCTCCTCCCATGATGTAATAGAAGTAGATGTTGCTGAAATTTCTCTTTCTTTGATTATGCACTCTGTGTTTGATTTCTTAATTCTACCTCTCTATATTCTATAAACACTCTATATTCTCTAATCCCCTCTATGCTTAAGCTATTAAGTATATTTTAATTCATTTTCCTTCAGTAATTCAATTTATGATGTTGTGTTGTTGCTTTTCAATTCGTATGAGTTTGCATCACATATGATTATAAAAAACCTGAAAACTAGATTTCATTATCTCTGCATACATAGATTGCTTGATTTTTAATTCCCGAACCTCTACTCTAATGGTTCCGAAACTTTGCACATTTCTTCTATACACAGACCACTTTTAATAAAATTTGCAAGAATTTTAGGGTCGTCCAACATCATAATTAAAATTGTGTAAAATCATAAAAGTTTTTGTAAATTGTCTGCCCAACCAATTTTTCTGCAATAGAGCCTAGGTATTCATTAAATAACTCTGTTTGTGGGTATCCAAAATTGATGAATTTAAAGCTGATATCCGTAGTTTTCCATCAAAATCAAATTCATTAAATTTGGAACTCTGAGCACCGAGATACACACTCATCTTTGAGTCTCTGTATTTCTTTGACAAAACAGTTTTGGGTTCCTCAGCAGAGGCACCTCTCAGATTTAATTCTATAACAATACAACTTTGAATCATGATCTGAAAGATGCTCTAGACTCTCCACATCTCAAGCTTCGGCCTATAAAATTTTGATGATTTTAAGAGGTTTGAAAGGCATTCAAAAGGATTCGAAAAACAATCCCTAAAAACAGAACTTTCTGTTTTTCAGAACTTATTCATTTTGAAACTTAAATCAAGTGCACATGTTTCCATTCTCAAACACCTTTCCTTTCGCGTGAATTTGGAAGTCTCACCTACCTAGTTGGAATCCCTAAGTACTTAGACTGACCCTTGAGCATCCGTTTAAGAAGGTCTAATGCGAAAAAAGCCCGCTTAGCCACAATCGCCCATCAAATTCAATTTTACTAGTTTTTAGAAAACTAGCTGGCGTGGCACGCTCGCGCATCAAGTGGAGTTGAAAATTTTATTTCAAGTCTCTACATAGGCTTGGAGTGAAAATTTCACGTCTACACTAATCAATCATTATCAAGCAACATAAGAAGCTAACTTGGCAGCTCTCTCTCTCTCTATATATATATACATATATACTTCTCAAACGATACTAGTTACATTGCCATTCAACTCTTTTTTGCGTAACCAAATTATATGTTAGGTGACTTTTCCTTTTTTTTTACAAAATCTTTTCTTCTTTCAGTTAAATCAAATTGAAAGGAAATGGATTCGAAACGCTTTCCCTTTGATAACATTTTTTAGCGTGGCCCTTTTCTCTTCAACACTGAAATAATTTCTTTGTGGGCATTTAGTAAGTTAAAGAATTGAGTCACCTCTTACGCTTTTCATATTTAACTTTTGCTATTATATTTATTTGTTTGTTTATATGCATTCCTGATCCGTTTTTCCTCTATGTTTCTTTTTTTAACTAATATAATATGATAGCATAGGATAGTCAAAACCTTTTGCATTAAATATTTTGGTTGAAACTTTTAAGAGAAAATCATAGTTAGATTAGTTTTTATTAATATTACGTGGCAACTGAAGATGGTAATAATTTTAGTTTAAACTGAAGTTTTCTTATGATGAAATAGAAAAATAATGTACATTTTGATGTAGAGCAACTCTCTGTATTTAAGTTATTTATATAACCATGTGTGGATTATCAGAATTTGATCAATATATAATTTGAAAAGGAAATGAGATTAACTAGTAGTAAATACTTAGTGGAGTTTTAAGGTCAAAGACTCCCATGCCACAGAACCGAAGCTTTGAGTTTAAACTATCATAGAATGTCCATCTTTTGGAAGACAAGTCCAGAACCCTTTCCGGTGATTCCAAAACATGTGTTGCAGTTAGTTCAGAGCGTTGGAATAAACCCTTTCTGGTGATCAAAATAAAGCTGATTGTAGGCATTTTAAAGAAACCTAAATCCAGAGGTTTGGAATAACTTGGTTTCCCTTATGAATCGGTAAACAGTGGAAGCGATCCAACGTACATTGAGATTTTTTCTCTCCCACAGAAGGATAATTTTTGCCTTCATTTCGAGACGATGTAGAAACGCAGCAGCTTGATGTTAAGATTGCCATTATTTATGGTGATTCAGAAGAACAGATGTAGATGCCTTAGTCAAACGGATTTGAAGCTCTTGCATTTTATTCGATCACAGAGTGAATAAGAAAGAGAGATTGATGATAATGAAGAGAGAGAGAAGGGCTCGATGGGTCTTTGGGCTTTCTTTGTGCAGTTCATAGAGATTTTGCCTTTCACTCACCATTACTTTGTATTCCCCCTCAGGCTTGGTGTAATTCCTATTGTAAAGGAATTCTTTTTCCAAAAGGAAAAAGTGGTTAGGCAGATTACCACGACACATATTATTACAGAAAAAATTACGTCACCAATTGGAGATGATCCTTCTATGACTTATTAATCGTTCAATTTAACTAGCTTGTCTAGAAAGAAAGCAATATTTTACTTAAAAATAACTTACATTTCAAACCTCAATAATTACAGAAAGGGAATGATTAATGTGAAAATAGGTCAAACACAGGCGACTAATTTGAAAATTTCCCATGATTTTGACTATTTATATGGCTTAGATGAAACTTGTGCAATCATTCAGGATCCGTTCAGAGAAATAAGTTCTTTTTCCACAGAATGATCATCAATTACTAAATCTGCTTCACCATATATCTTCAAAATGGACGGCATTAATTAGATATTCTAGTTTAACAGTGGCACACTGACACACACACACACACACACATATATATACATATATATATATACATATACATATATACATATATACATATATGTATATGTATATATATATATATGTATATGTATATATATATATATATATGTATATGTATGTATATATATATATATATATATAAACTAGCAACAACCCGGAGTGTATTCCTATTAGCCATCTTGAAATTAACTGTGAATTGTCACAGTGTTTCGAAGACCATGTTCTATGACATTATGCGCGGAAATTAAACAAGTCCAATGAACTGAACACAGGCTCCTCCTTCTCGGCTCATCTTATGCGACTTAGCTTGCCTTTATATAATTTCATAGAACTTATGTTTAGTGAATAGTGTGTTGTACAAAATAAAATTTCTTAATAAGTTGTACATATTATAGTTTACACATCTTAGTTTACACACAGGCTCCTTCTTAATAAGTTGTACATATTATAGTTTACATTATAGTTTATATATATATATAAACTAGCAACAACCCGGAGTGTATTCCTATTAGCCATCTTGAAATTAACTGTGAATTGTCACAGTGTTTCGAAGACCATGTTCTATGACATTATGCGCGGAAATTAAACAAGTCCAATGAACTGAACACAGGCTCCTCCTTCTCGGCTCATCTTATGCGACTTAGCTTGCCTTTATATAATTTCATAGAACTTATGTTTAGTGAATAGTGTGTTGTACACAATAAAATTTCTTAATAAGTTGTACATATTATAGTTTACATACAATGTTGTGTGGTTAATTAAACCATTCCCAACTGCCATTCTTCTACCAGTGATTTTGTGAGGAGAGAAATATTTCACCAACCTCTCATATCCATTTGTGGGTTCAGGAGTTGAGCAAGGCTAATGTGAAATACATACTGTTCATGTTAAGCTCAATTAATGTCACGAACGAACTTTAACAACCTTGGAACGGCTTCAATGCGCGATTCACTTACCAGCCCTGAATATGCAGTAGTTTGGCATCAGTATGCATTAACTATGTTAATTTCCTTTTTTCTAAATATAATTAAATGCTTATCATGAACCAGAAAAAAATTAAATATAGGTGGTTGGTGGGACTGAAATATGATAATTATCAGTGGAAATTGTTAATACATTCCAATAAATGCCCCGGGATACTGCTCATAGCTGTCACAAATTAGTAGCAAATTGGAGAACACTTAAAAACCATATTCTTATAGCATCAAATAATTGATTTCCTCAAATTTGACCCAAAGTGGTACAAAATTTAGGTCCAACATTTCAAAATAATGTAAAATATACCAAAGTTGTAGACAGCCAAAGATCCCAAATAGGAACTAGTATCATGTATTGGTACCAGCTGTTATGCGTCAAATCAATGGTTCATGATCAACCGTGACAATATCTTCAATTTCGTTTTATCCACTTCAATAATGTTTTTGTGGCTTTGTAATATTGCATGTCATAAAATTAAGGTGCATGCTTGATGTTGGTGCATACCTGAACATAACGTCGTGGGAGTACAATTCGATACAACTCCTGAGTGGACAATAGAGCATTTAGAAGACCCTCCGTATTGCTGCATTAACAGCTGTTGGATCTAGATTTGGATATTTCGGATCGGTTCAGCTCATCCCTTTCGCTTTTGTGTTTGGTTGGTCCAACCCTTTAATCTAAACATGAGTATGGAATTGTTCGGCTCATGAAAGCTCGTAAGATGATGTCATTTTTTCTAGTTTTTGCCTGAAACGTCACTTCAGGAAGTCTATTATGGTACTCAACAGAAATTTTAAGTGTCATTTTCATTTTAACTTTATCAGAAATGAAAATTTCCTGTAATTAAATGGTACTTTATTAAGGTAATTAAGAAAATATCTCTCTTAACTTAGTTCAGTTCGGATCGTACAAACATATAGTCGTAATTGTTCATAAAGACGCCTTAAATAAACAACTTTAATTAAAGATAAATTGATTATTTGGTGGGAGGAAGGTGCCTCCGGAAAGTAAATGCCTACCAAACAAAATCGGTGCTTTATAGTGTTGATGTATCCATGTCAACAACTGATCAATCAACTTTTGCAGCCAGTAGAAATGGCTATTCCCTAAAAATGCAAAAGAGGAACACCAACATTTTGGCCTCGCACCTTTCTCAATCGCTGGCTGCCTGCTGCTTTCATTACATATAAATACGATACCCGTCCTGATGACTGCAGTAACAACTTAATGCAAGCCACCTACTCCAACACCCTATATATGTCTGTGTGTGTGTGTGTGAGAGAGAGAGAGAGAGACCCTGTAATTAATAATGAACAACCAAAATTGTGATCCTTAGTTCTCGTGGTCAAGTTCGAAAACAGTCATCGGCTTCGGAAAAGAACTACATTCGCATTAAATCAGGATCTCATGTCCAAATAATAATGGCAGTACAGAGAGCTGAAGCGATGCATGATGTGAAGGAGATGAACAGGTTTGAAAATCATGAGATGCTTATGTTCCGTAAGCAATTAAGTGGAATCAGCTACCTCTCTCTTTCTCTCTCTATCTATATATGTAGAAAGAGAGTGTGTGTGTGTGTGAGAATTTGTAATGGCTCCCACACACCATTAAATTTTTGTTACGTACTCATATATCCTTTAAAAAATAGGGCATCATTGTTATTTATAAATTCCAGGAAATTTTAAACGAGTTAAAAAACATAAATATATGGCACTTTCTACTCCCATTTTTGAAGGAAATGCGAGACCCTGCAATAATGTCGATAGAAATGTTAGCACATTACGGGTGTAGATACTGGTGGATCTTATTCATTTGATTTCTCTTCATGGACAATTAGAAATGTTAGGACACCATAAAATGCCGTTCTTGTCATATAGGATGCTCCACCATGTGATAAGGATAGTGATTTATTGGTATGTTATATCCCAGTATGTATGTATATATATAGTGGTAAAAAGTACCTAACGCATGAAGAAAGTACACTAAGAAGTGATATATATATATATATATATATATATATATATATATATATATATATATATATATATATATATATATATATATATATATATATATATATATATATATATATATATATATAAAGAGTACGTAACGCATGAGGAAAAGACACTAAGAAGTGATGACTAAATGAAAGGTGGCAACGTTATACAGGCGATGAAAGGAAATCATAGTTATGGCCGTACGCAGGGATCTACTGCACTTGATCCAACGCAGCAAGGTTGTTAGAATCTGTTTTCTAGTATAATTTTTTCTCTAGATGATTGAATCGGCCAAAACAGGAGAACTGAAAAGGAATTAAAGGATCAAAATTGAAAAGATGAGAAAAAGCCTGGTAGAGCAGGCAATAAAACTTCGGAAGATTTTTGTCACGGAGTCACTTATAATAGGTCATCCTTTCCTATTTAAATTCTTAATGACTCCTGCTTTTAAGGCTTTAATATAGTTTAGATGCATTCATTATTAGTAGCATTCAGCTCAAAACTAGTAGAAAAAGGACCTCATGCAATGGTTTGCTAAAAATAAGGGAGATGGTTCGACCATAGCCATGTACAGTGATGGACACAACCCTCGACCCTTCCTGATCAACCATTCCAAAAGTCCACATCTTTCCTTTAAGGGTTTAGAGTTATTTTGAGAATAAGGCAGGCATGGAAAAAAGACGTGGTGAAGTTTAGACATAAGTTCACATCTCTCTCACGGTGATCTATTTCTTGTGGTAGGTGGAGGGGTTATAACTGTTTTCTCGAAGATTGACTTGAGCTTTGTCTACAGCCAATTGAAAATTTGAGCTATAAATGCGCCTAAAACAACATTCAAGACTGTATGGGTAGTACTAGCTCCTTGTTATGTCATTCGCTTGACTAACAGCTGTCCCTTTTATGGATTTGATGAATAAAGTTGTCTGAGTACTTTGAGAAGTTTGTTCTTGTACTTATTGATGACATTTTGGTCTATTCAAGAAGGAAGATCAAGTTGAGCACCTTTGTGTTGTACTTGATGTGCTACAAGAGAATCATCTATACGAAGTTGAGTAACTACGAGCTTTGGATTTAGCAAGGCAGTTTTCTCAACCATATCATCTCGAAGGAAGAACTATCCATGAATTCAGCTAAAATATATGCTCTTGTTAATTAGGGGTGGTGCTCTTGTTAATTAGGAGTGGTGAAAGAATGTTTCTGAACTTCCTATTATTCTTGGATTAATTGTATATTATTGTTGATTCATTGAGAGATTCTTAAGTATTGCTGATCCCTTCATGAAACTAAAGAGGAAGCATGCTAAGTTTGTTTGAACTAATAACTCCAAGCAAAACTTTAATGAGTTGAAGGCAAGATCGACAAGTACACTCATTATGACTTTCATCTGACATAAAACTTTCAAGTATATTGTGATGCTTTTCTTAAGGGCCTTGATTGTGTGTTAATGCAATATCGAAAAGTTATAGCGTATATATCATGGTAACTAGAGAAGCTCGAAGTTAACTACCCAATTCATGATCTCTAACATCGAAAAGTTATAGCGTATATATCATGGCAACTAGAGAAGTTCAAAGTTAACTACCCAGTTCATGATTTGTAGCAGTGCTTGTATCAAAGATCTAGCGACATTATCTTTATGACGTGAAAATTTAAGTATTTTGTGATTACATGAGTCTTATTAAGTATTTATTCACATAGTATAATTTGAATATGTACCAGATGTGGCTTGCGTTTTTAGAGGATTATGATCGTAAGATTGTGCATTATTCGAGTAAGGCTAATGTTAGAGTAGATGCCCTCAAAAAGTTGGGGAGCAAAAGATAGCTTAACCATGTTAGTGCGAGCTACCCAAAATTCGTGATTGGGAATTTCGGTAGTATTGAAGGATGACCCAGAGCTTCGACCCGTAGTTGAAGAGGCATTCATAGAGGTGACAAATCTAGCTATCAGATTGATGATGACAGTTCTTTGTGGTCCTAACGATGTTTTGTCTTCTTTGAATGAGTCCTCGAGACAAGACAGGAGAATTTAAAGGTCATATATTGTAGTTGACAGTAAAATGATGTACAAGGATCTAAGTTAGTGGTACTTTTCAACCAGCATGAAAATGCCAATGGATGATTTTGTTGCTAGGTAATTGACTTGTCAAAAAGTGAAAGTAGAATATCAATGAACTACAAGTACTTTGAGGCTATTGTAGAATAAATGACAACATATCAGCATGGATTTTTATGATTGAGCTCTCTAAAAGTATAAAGAAGAATGATGTTCTTTGGATGAATATTGGTCTGGCTGATTTAGTTGGCATGGTATATTCTCATGCGGAGAAACATGTGCCTTTCGTGGTTAGCTAAGATATACATGGACGAGGTATACAAGTTTTATGGTGTATTTGAGATAATTACTTCATATGGAGATACTCGGTTCACAGCACGATCTTGGAGGAGCTTGTATGATTATTTGAGCATAGATTATAGTTTAATACCACTTTTCATTGGTGGATAGGAAAAGAATATGATTAAGACCGCAGAGCATATTTTACGGTCATGTGTATTTGATTGGGTGAGTGGGATAAACTCTTGCTTTTATCAAGTTTACTTATAATAAAAGTTATTAGGCTAGTACCTGGGTGTCTGGTGTAGCATGAAAAGTGCAAAATGCCTCTATGTTGGAAAATATTAAGCATGCAAGTCGTTATCGAACTTGAGGTAGTTCATTAGTCATCTAAGAAAAAGATTGCAATATGGCAGCAAATTGAGGTGGTATAGGATTAAAAAAATGGATGCATTAAGTGGTGCCACGACCTTGAGTTCGAGGTTTGAGATCATGTTTTCTGAAAGTTGTCACCTACCCATTGTGTAATGTGCTTCAATCAAAATGGCAAGTTGAGCCCTTAGTTTAGTAGACCTTATAGATGATAATATCTATGTGTACCACTGCCTTGACTTACCTTCATCCCTTGTGGTTGAAGAAGACATTCTATGTATCACTGTCATGCGGATATCTACACAATCCTTCCCACATCATCGAGGTTGAACCGTTGGAGGTATATGATGGCATGACTTATGACGAGCGTTCAATTTCTATTCTGCATAAGAAAAAGCAGGTAGTATTACATTGATAATGTTGAGGACAGTGAAGATGCAGGGAAGTCACCTCTCACCCAACGAGACCACTTGGGAGAGAGGAGGAGATTTGAGGGAATTAGTCGTACTTACTCATCTAACATATTCTAAGGATAGAATTTTCCTAATAGAATAAAATGTAATGGGTTGGGTTTGGATGAAGTCCTAGCCCATCACCACAATTCAAAACATGCAAAAAAATCCATGATTCTTAGGTTTATCGATAAGGTAAACCAATGAGCGTTGGGAAAGAAATTTCCCTTTCAGACCTATATTCTTTCAAACATCAAGAGAGAGTCGTTCAAGCCTCATAGTAACCCTAACAGCCAAAGCAAGAATTGAGTAAGAGTGATCAGTTCTATGAAATGTTTTGATGATGCAAATGGAAAATTGAAAAGGGAATGAAAATTAAAATCAGAATCAATGAAAATTTTCAGACATATTAAGAGCTCCTCAAAAAGAATGGTCCGATTATGCAAAGAAAAATCGAAAGTAATGATCCCATTCATGTAATACACACACAGGGATTGATCGCTTACCAAAGATGATCAGAGTACATGGAGGCTTGGCAGAGACACGATGGGCATTCCAAAATATTTTCTGCTGCGACACCCTGCACGGGAGAGGCCCCATCAATATCACACACATAGAGAGAGAGAGAGAAGAGAAATGTTTACTAGAGATATGATGAGATAGTCGCAGCATGCTAGTGGAGATTCCATGGTCTCGATTCAACATAGATGCTGCTTGCAAAGATAACTGTGTACAGGGTTGCCATTTCTCGAAGTGGCACCAAAAGCCTGAAAGTAGTGATGAATCGACACGATAGAAAGCTGTAACTATCTTGTAACGCAAAAGAGAGAGAATACGAGTTGCTAAACTTAAATTGACGATTTCACCATATTGTCCGGTTGAAGAGTTGGATGGCTTAAATTAGAAAAAAAAAAAAAAAGAATTGTTTTTAGAAAAAAGTAAAAAATTGTTTAATCTAAACCATCCTTCTCTTATTCTTTATATATTTATATATATACATATATATATATATATATATGTATATAAATACATATATATATATACATATACATATATATATGTATATGTATATATATATATATATATATTAGTTCATACTCAATACCCAATCGTAATCAATAGCTCAATTTGTATGATTTTACCAGTTGTCTCTAATAACCTTATTATACATACAATCTTTTCTTATGTGATCATATGTTTATCTCATCATTTTCATTTATATCATGGCCATCTTTTGACACATATTGATGATTTACCTTTCAACTTTAGTGACACTTACTCGCCATATAGAATACTTGATGCATCTCTTGAATTTAACCAACCTACTACCTTTCAATATTAGTTCATACTCAATACCCAATCGTAGTCAATAGCTCAATTTGTATGATTTTACCGGTTGTCTCTAATAACCTTATTATAAATACAATCTTTTCTTATGTGATCATATGTTTATCTCATCATTTTCATTTATATCATGGCCATCTTTTGACACATATTGATGATTTACCTTTCAACTTTAGTGACACTTACTCGCCATATAGAATACTTGATGCATCTCTTGAATTTAACCAACCTACACTAGTTATATATGTGATATCCCTATCAATTGTTTCTTCACTCTTAAAAATCGATCCTAGCTATTTAAAATTTTCTTTTTTTGGATGCAATATGTGTTAATCTTAATTTTTATATCACATATAGTAACCAAATGATCAAACTTACATTAAATATATTATGTTTTTATTCTACTAAGTTCTTGTCCATAGTTATGATTTCTTATTAACTTTTTACTTAAACCCATCCACTAACACAATGTCATCAAGGAATTTCATGCACCAAGGCATTTTATTGTGAATATGCTTTGTTAACTTGGTAATAATCAAGTTAAACAAGTATTAACTTAAAGTTGATCCAAGATGTACTCCAATATTAACCCCAAAAGAACTCGTAATTGCTTTATGAGTCATCACACATGTTTTTGTACCGTCTTATATATCGGTTATAAGATTGATATACATCAATAGGATAACTCTCTTTTTTCCTCTAAAATATTTCATAAGATGTGTGAAATGGTGAATAGCCTCAACAATAGATCTCCTTGGCATGAATCCAAATTGCTTCTTCATAGATACTTGTTATATTCCATAACGTAAAAGTTCTTCATTCAATAATTATTTATCATAATTTTATTGTACGACTCGTCAACTTGATACCTTAGTAATATGTATAGTTTTTAATGTCTCATTTATTCTTATATACGGGTATAACTACACTCTTCTTCTATTCTTCAAACATCTTTTGGTTTTTTATATTTTATTAAATAATCTTGTAAGTCAATCATCCATTTTTCTTAGAATTTTTCATACTTCTACAATAATATTATCTAGTCCAATAGAGTTACCAACCTTCACAAGTTTAAGAGCCTCTATGAGTTCATTCCTTTGAATACATTGATAGAAATTAAGGTTTATATACTAATATAAGTTGGTTATCTCTTACAAGCTAACACTAATATATATATATATATATATATATATATATATATATATATATATATATGTATATGTATATTTGTTAAAAAAACTCATGAAAGTAACTTTTTCATTTATTTTTATATCATTGGTTACCACTAAAATCTTTTTATCTTGATCACTAACGTGTGTAATAAAAATAAGGTCTTTTTTCCTATCGATCAGCTTAGCTATTGCAAAAAAAAAAAAAAATTATTATCATTTAAGTTGAGCTTTTTATATAAATCATTTTTTTATCCTTTTGCTTCATTGGCAGCCTTTTAGGCTTTTTCCTTTACTTTCTCATAAGCTTCTCAAATTTTATCAATCTTGTAGGAATAATACAATTTGTAACAAGCCTTATTGCACTAATTTTTTTACATAGTCTTATTCTACCACCAAGCCTCCTTTTATGCCAGCATAATTCACCTATACACTTTTTGTCGTTCTCCTAATATGTATTGTTATATTATTTCATATATCACGAGCAATGCTTACATATTTTAAGCATCTCTTTAAGGAAGTTTCTTTTTAAATAAAATTATTTCTCATTTTAAGTTTTCATCATTTAATCCAAGTAGCTCTATGTATTATTTTTCTCTTTGTTTACTTTCTCTCATATATAAAAGTCAATCTTGAATAGTTAAGTTTTCTCCTAGAACTACTATACAATCCTTATAACATGATCTATATTTTCTTCTATAAACAAAATAATCAATTTGTATTATTGACAAACCACTTTTATAAGTAATTAAATATTTATATTAGTTTTTGAAAATTGTATTGGATATAAGGAGATCATTTGTCATAGCAAAATTCAAAATTTTCTTATCTTCCTCATTTAAATCCCTAAAACTATTAATAGCTTGATATATTAATGCTTTTATCCACATGTTTATTTAGTTCTCCTCCCAAATAAATCATTTTGATTTGTAGAATTCTTTGAATCATCATATCTGACTCCTGAAATGTTCTTTTTATACTTTTATCTAGTCATACTTGAGATATATAAGTACAATATTCAAATCCTTACTCTCTACGCATAATACTAATTTCATTATCATAATTCAGTCATCATGTTATTGTAAATCTACTTATTTCCCTTTCAATATTTATTTACAATAATATCAACTCTATTTTGAGTCTTTTATTTTCCAACATACCATAATTTTAAAATTGTGTTTTTGTCTCCTTCTCAAACCTACTTTCTATCTTGTAAACATAGAATATTTAGAATTAATTCACTTTCCTTTTGCATTGATGTATGTCGTTAAGTAAGCACACCAATCTTTGGCACTATATATATAAGACTTTACTTAAACTTCATTGCAGGTAAGCTCTATTGTATGTTGTCGCTAAGTAGAAATACCCAACAAAATGCTCATAATACCTAGAATCAACAGTAGTAAATCATACAATGTCTTACACTAGATATCAATATGTGCATATATATTCATTAATATGGTACATGATCAATCACTATAGAAACAAAAAATCCACATAGCTTACACGATTTAGTATGAGAAAATGCTTAGTTGTTTATATATATATATATATATATATGGCACCATGATGGTTGTATGTGATAACCATCTTCAATAAAAAGCATTAAACCCGGTCAAAACTAAGATGAAACGTTTTGTACAATTTTTGAGTGTCCCTGTCATTCGATAAGGAAAACGGCCGTGTTACGTAAGTCTCAAGATTGTAACAAGTGTATCATAGGGTGCATCTCTCCATGGAATTATAGGGTGCATCATTTCAAAAAATCCTTTTCTTTTAATGGGAGAAATTCAAAAGTGATAAAGCGTGTATTGGCTTTACTATATTATTTGATATGGCTTGGTATTGTATAATATACAACCAAAATATGACACGAGGAGTATTTCTTGATGCGAAGATGAATCGTATGATCTCAAACTCAAACCGATATGCTACCTATAAGTTCGTATCTTACAATGTGAACCGCTATTAATTATCTCTCCTATCTTCTTTAACTTTTTCGTTTTCAGGTTGAACGTCTTTCTCATAAGCCATGTTTTCGCAACAGCCTTATTGACAAATAAATTTTTAGTTACTAAGTTTGAAATCATGTTAATGAGAGAGAGAGAGATGTGGCATGTCCCCAAAGAGAGGCGGTCGTGAATGTATATTATTACTATGTTGTAAGAATACGGGGTACGGTACTGGTACCAGGTACTGGCATGGTTACGGGTATGATATTCTTGTGACAACATGAAATTATCAAACCATGACATTATAAGGAAAATAATGGTTTCTTAAGCAATTAGCTGCTACAATTTGTTGGCCACCTCTGATGTACTTAGGGCCAGAGAAAACAAATGTCTTTCTAAAAGTTGGATTTACTCGGCGGAAAACTTCGACTCTTACACTAAGGCCCATGCTATGCGTCAACCCGGTAACTCCAATGGAAATCTAACCCCCCATTGCTTTTTATGTAGAAGCGACTAAAGCAAGCGCTTTAGGGCCCTGAAAATTTTAGGTCCAAAACTTTTATTTGCAATTTTAAGTGTATGCCTCCGAATTTTTCGTCCATACCTAACAAGGTCTCATTTTAGTATTTAGCTTTGGGCCTAAACTTGTGTCAAGTCTAATGAGAGGCCTTCTTCTCAGCAAGCTGACTCCCTTTAGGATGTGACAATGAAAGTTGCTACAACCATCTTCTTCGTTTTCGAGGCAAGGTTTTACAACAACCTGATCAGCAGCCGGCCCCAAACTTGTGCGAGTGGCATGCACTAGATGGTCAAAATGTTTTGGAATGCGATAACTTTATTTTGGTTTGATTAGGGATCGGATCCTGTGACATACTATCCAATGATATAAACTAAGTCACACAGACACCTCTAAGAGGTGGAGTGTCGACCCCGACATGGGTGCGACACTGACACCATGTTGGTGCGGCATGGCAAAAAAAGAAAAAAAAAATTAAGGTAACTCACGATTCTGCCGTCTATTGTGTATTTATCCTTGAGAACCCGATTGAGGAGGAAGTGATCCACGAAGACGACGAAACCGAAGCCTCTTAGTCGACTCGTGACCTTATCTCACATGATGACCACCTGAGTTACCTCACCATAGTTTCTAAAATGCTCCATCAGCATGTCTTCCCTCATCTCCCAGAAACTCCACCGATGAAAATAGGAAAATATCTCAACGCGAACCTTCTTCATTTCCTTTTATGTAGATATTCCACACTTCCAAATCTAGCACCGACTTTGAAGTTCAGGTCTTTTTGAATAAATCAGTCCGGATCTGTGAAGATTGATTTGTGTACAACAACAACAACTAAGCCTTTTCCCATACTAGACGGGGTCGGCTACATGGATTCTTTGTTTCCATAGATCCCTATCGTGTGCCATGTTAGCAGATAACTCACAATAAGCTAGATCATTTTTTATCGTTTCTTTCCAACACTTTTGTGGTCGTCCTCTAGCTCTTTTAATACTTTCTAAATTTAGTTTTTCTATCCTTCTTACGGGTTCTTCTTTTGACCTTCTTTCTATATGTCCAAACGATCTTAAACGATATTCTCTCATTTTATCCTCTATTGGTGTCACTCCTAATTTGTTTCTAATAACCTCATTATATATACGGTCTTTTCTTGTATGACAACTCATCCATCTCAACATCTTCATTTCTGTCACAGACATCTTTTGTACATGTTAATGATTAACTACCCAACACTCAGAACTATAAAACATGGCAGGCCTAATTGTTGCTCTATAATATTTACCTTTTAACTTTAATGGTATCTTCTTATCACAAAGAATACTTGATGCTCCTCTCCATTTTAACCGACCAGCATTAATTCTATGCGTAACATCTCCATCAATTCTTCCATCACTCTGAAAAATTGACCCTAGGTATTTAAAACTTTCCTTTTGGGGGATGCAATGTGTGCCAATTTTAATTTCTATGTCCTCTGAAGTAACCAAATGATCAAACTTATATTCCATATATTCTCTCTTTGTTCTACTAAGTCGGAGGCCTTTGCTTTCTAATGTTTCTCTCCGTAGTTCCAATTTTCTATCAACTTTTTCCATAGACTCCTCGACTAATACAATGTCATCTGCAAATAACATACACCAAGGTACTTCATCTTGAATATGTTTTGTTAACTCATCCATCACCATTATAAATAAGTATGGACTTAAAGTTGATCCTTGATGTAACCCAATATTAACTTCAAAGAAGTATGTCATTCCTTCATGAGTTCTCAACATGTTTTTGCACCATCATACATGTCTATTATAAGGTTAATGTATGTTAATGGGATACATCTTTTTTTCAAAGTTCTCCAAAGAACCTCCCTCGGTACCCTATCATAAGCTTTTTCAAGATCAATAAATATCATGTGAAGGTTTTTCTTTTTTGCTCTAAAATGTTCCATAAGACGTCTCAAAAAGTGAATCGCTTCAATATTAGATTTGCCTAGCATGAATCCAAATTGGTTCTCTGTTGTACGTGATACTTGTCTTAACCTACATTCAATAATTCTCTCCCATAATTTCATAGTATAGCTCATTAACTTGATACCTCGATAATTCGTACAATTTTGAATGCCTCCCTTCTTCTTATATATGGGTATAAGTGTACTTGCTCTCCATTCCTCAGGCATCTTTTGGTTTTTCATATTTCATTAAATAGCCTTGTGAGCCAAGTGATTCCTATGTCTCCTAGTATTTTCCAAACTTTTATAGGAATATTATCTGGTCATACCGATTTACCACCCTTCATATGTTTAAGAGCCTCTTTGACTTTATTCTTTTGAATACATCAGTAGAAATTGTGGTTTATATACTTTTCTGATTTGGCTAACTCTCCTAAGCTAATACTAACATATTTATTTTCATTAAAAAGCTTATAAAAATAATTTTTTCATCTATTTCTTATATCATTATTTGCCACTAGAATTTTTTCATCCTCATCTTTGATGCATCTAACATAATTAAGATCTTTAGTTTTCTTATCTCTAGCCCTAGCTATCCTAAAAATATCTCTTTCACCCTCTTTTGAGTTGAGCTTTTTATATAAATCCTCCCAAATTTTAGCTTCTGCTTCACTCATGGCCTTTTTTGCTTCCTTCTTTGCTTTCTTATAAGCCTCTAAAGTTTCACTAGTTTTCTTAGCATAATGTAATTTGTAGCATACCCTCTTTGCCTTGATTTTATTTTGCACTACTTGACTCCACCACCAAGCTTCTTTTTGTGTCGGTACACCTCCTTTAGATACACCTAACACATCTTTCCTAATATGTATAGCCATATTGTTCCACATATCACAGGGTGTACCAACATAATTCCAAACATCTCTTTGAAGGACTTTCTGTTTAAATATATCTTCTTTCTCGCTTTTGAGGTTCCACCATTTAGTCTGAATAGCTCGATGCACTCTTTTCTTCTTTGTCCATTTTTTTATTTGTAAATCCATAACTAAAAGTCGATGTTGGGTGGTTAAGCTTTCTCCTGGAATTACCTTGCAATCTTTACAACACGCTCTATCTTTTTTTCTAAAAATAAAGTAATCAATTTGTGTTTGTGATAAGCCACTCTTATAAGTAATTAAATGTTCATCTCATTTTTTGAAGATTGTATTGACCATAAAGAGATCAAATGCCATAGTAAAATTTAAAATCTCCCTACCTTTCTCATTTATATCCCCAAAACCAAAGTTTCCATGAATCCCTTGATATCCTAATGCCTCTTTACCGACATGTCCATTTAAGTCTCCTCCTAAACAATTCATCTCTCTTTGTAGAATATTTTGAATTACCTTATCTAACTCTCCCCAAAAAGTTGTCTTTATACTATCTTTTAGTCCTACTTGGGGTACGTAAGCACAAACTATATTCAAAACCTCTGCTCCTAACACTAATTTCAACGTCATGATTCGGTCACCATATCGTTGTATGTCTACTACACTATCCTTTAAATCTTTATTTATGATAATACCAACTCCGTTTCGAGCCTTTTCTTTACCTGAGTACCATAATTTAAAACTTGTATCATCTATCTCCTTTGCTTTTTGTCCAACCTATTTTGTCTCTTGTAAACATAGAATATGAATCTTTCTCCGAATCATAGTATCTACCACCTCCATTAGCTTACCAGATAATGTTCCGATATTTCAAGAACCAATACGAATCTTATTATCTAGGACTAGCTTCCTTACCCCCGGCATCCGTCCATAATCAAAATGCGGAGACCCTCTCTGAAAATTATTCACTACATTCGGGCGGTAATGTAGCGGAACTAACTTCTTTACCCATACCCGTCCATGATGTGGGAACCCTCTCTGCAATTGATTCACTATATTCGGGTGAAAATATAGTGGCCCTTGCTTACTTATTACTACATTCGGGCTCTGCAGCATGTCGTTAGGCGGAGACGCCCCAAAGCAATGCTCATAATTTTTGTAATCCATGTTATAAAAATTCGATGAAGTTTTACGCTGGTTGTCGGAAGCCTAACACAACCCTCCTCCTTTATCCGGGCTTGGGACCGACAATGCAAGGGTGATCCTGTAGATGGGTTAGGTTATGATTCTGTATTCTGCCTAATCAAATCCGAGCTAATTGGACTCAACTGATTTGGGTGGACCCGAATGTAGGCTCAAATTAGATCGTTGGAATTGTAGCTTTTCTCAATTTAAGTAAGTGGATTCATGCATTATTAAATTTTCTTTGGATCCTTGTGTACTCTTAGAGCACAAAAGAATCAGTTTGTAGCTTCTTCACCGTACCTAATCGGGTTTGTGTGGGTCGTGTATGTCCTTTCAGTTTGCAAGTTGCCATCCCTACCTATCCCAAGCCGTGATGATTGGTTGTTAGGTTGGGAGAGCATCTCTATCATGCAAGAGCACTTCTAATTAGTTGGCTGCATGCAATAAACATCAAATTTTGGATATTTAGTATCTTCTAGTTAGGTGGTGATTTGATTTTCTAAGGGTTTTCTAATGTTGATCATCTCTTCCCTGTTTGCCTTTTAGATTCGCCAAGGTTTTGAGCGAGGTGACCGTCTCACCTTACCTATGAGTAGATCCGCCACTATACAACAACAACAACTAAGCCTTTTCCCATACTAGACAGGGTTGGCTACATGGATTCTTTGTTTCTACAGAGCCCTATCATGTGCCATGTTAGCAGTTAACTCACAATAAGCTAGTTCATTCTTTATTGTTTCTTTCCAACACTTTTGTAGTCGTCCTCTACCTCTTTTAATACTTTCCAAATTTAGTTTTTCATACCTTCTTATGGGTTCTTCCTTTGATCTTCTTTTTATATGTCCAAACCATCTTAAACGATATTCTCTCATTTTATTCTCTATTGGTGTCACTCCTAATTTGTTTCTAATAACCTCTTTATGTATATGGTCTTTTCTTGTATGACCAGACATCTTTTGTACATGTTGATGATTAACTGCTCAACACTCAGAACCATAAAATATGACAGGTCTAATTGCTGCTCTATAATATTTACCTTTTAACTTTAATGGTATCTTCTATCACAAAGAATACTTAATGTTCCTCTCCATTTTAACTAACCAGCATTAATTCTATACGTAACATCTCCATCAATTCTTCCATCACTCTAAAAATTTACCCTACCTATTTAAAACTTTCCTTTTGTGGGATGCAATGTATGTCAATTTTAATTTCTATGTCCACTGAAGTAACTAAATGACCAAACTTACATTCCATATATTTTGTCTTTGTTCTACTAAGTCGGAGGCCTTTGCTTTCTAATGTTTCTCTCTAAGTTCCAATTTTTTATTAACTTTTTCCTTAGACTCCTCCACTAACACAATGTCATGTGCAAATAACATACACCAAGGTACTTCATCTTGAGTATGTTTTGTTAACTCATCAATCATCATTATAAATAAGTATAGACTTAAAGTTAATCCTTGATGTAACCCAATATTAACTTCAAAGAAGTCTATCATTCCTTCATGAGTCCTCACACATGTTTTTGCACCATCTTACATGTCTCTTATAAGGTAATTGTATGTCAATGGGATACCTCTTTTTTTCAAGGTTCTTCAAAGAACCTCCATCGATACCCTATTATAAGCTTTTTCTATATCAATAAATATCATGTGAAGGTCTTTCTTTTTTGCTCTAAAATGTTTCATAAGACGTCTCAAAAGGTGAATCGCTTCAACAGTAGATCTGCCTGACATGAATCCAAATTGGTTCTTTGTTGTATTTGATACTTGTCTTAACCTATGTTTGATAATTCTTTCCCATAATTTCATATTATTGCTAACTCTGCCCATGTAAGGGATCATCCTTGCATTGCCGGTCCCAAGCCCAGATAAAGGAGGAGGGTTGTTGTGTTAGGCTTCCGACAGCAAGTGTAAAACTTCGTTGAACTTTTACAACATAGATTACAAAAATTATGAGCATTGCTTTGGGGCGTCCCCGCCTAGCGACGTGCTGCAGAGCCCGAATGTAGTAAGAAGCAAGCAAGGGCCACTACATTTTCTCCCGAATGTAGTGAATCAATTGCAGAGAGGGTTCCCACATCATTAAGGAAGTTAGTCCCGCTACATTGCTGCCCAAATGTAGTGAAAATTTTTCAGAGAGGGTCTCTGCATTTTGATTATGGACGGATGCGAGGGGTAAGGAAGTTAGTCCTAGATAATAAGATTTGTATTAGTTCTTAGAATATTGGAACATTATCGGGTAAGCTAATGGAGGTGGTAGATACTATGATTCGGAGAAAGATTCATATTCTATGTTTACAAGAGATAAAATGAGTTGGAGAAAAAGCAAAGGAGATAGAGGATACAAGTTTTAAATTATGGTACTCAGGTAAAGAAAAGGCTTGAAACGGAGTTGGTATTATCATAAATAAAGATTTAAAGGAGAGTGTAGTAGACATACAATGATATGGTGACCGAATCATGACGTTGAAATTAGTGTTAGGAGCAGAGGTTTTGAATATAGTTTATGCTTACGTACCCCAAGTAGGACTAGAAAATAGTATAAAGACAACTTTTTGGGGAGAGTTAGATAAGGTGATTCAAAAGATTCCACAAAGGGAGATGATTTGTTTAGGAGGAGATTTAAATAGACATGTCGGTAAACAGGCATTAGGATATCAAGGGATTCATAGAAACTTTGGTTTTGGGGATATAAACGAGGAAGGTAGGGAGATTTTAAATTTTGCTATGTCATTTGATCTCTTTATAGTCAATACAATCTTCAAAAAATGAGATGAACATTTAATTACTTATAAGAGTGGCTTATCACAAACACAAATTGATTACTTTATTTGTAGAAAAAAAGATAGAGCGTGTTGTAAAGATTGTAATGTAATTTCAGGAGAAAGCTTAACCACCCAACATCGACTTTTAGATATGAATTTACAAATAAAAAAATAGACAAAGAAGAAAAGAGTGCATCGAGCTATTCGGACTAAATGGTGGAACCTCAAAAGCGAGAAAGAAAATATATTTAAACAAAAAGTCCTTCAAGGAGATGTTTGGAATTATGTTGGCACACCTTGTGATATGTGGAACAATATGGCTATACATATTAGGAAAGTGGCGAAAGATGTGTTAGAGGTATCTAAGGAAGGTGTATCGGCACAAAAAGAAGCTTGGTGGTGGAGTGAAGTAGTACAAAATAAAATCAAGGCAAAGAGGGCATGTTACAAATTACATTATGCCAAGAAAACTAGTGAAACTTTAGAAGCTTATAAGAAAGCAAAGAAGGAAGCGAAAAAGGCCGTTAGTGAAGCAAAAGCTAAGATTTGGGATGACTTATATAAAAAACTCAACTCAAAAGAGGGTGAAAGAGATATTTTTAGGATAGCTAGGGCTAGAGATAAGAAAACTAAAGATCTTAATTATGCTGGATGCATAAAAGACGAGGATGAAAAAATTCTAGTGGCAAATGATGATATAAGAAATAGATGGAAAAACTATTTTTATAATCTTTTTAATGAAAATAAAGATGTTAGTATTAGTTTAGGAGATTTAGCCAAGTTAGAAAAGTATATAAACCACAATTTCTACCGACGTATTCAAAAGAATGAAGTCAAAGAGGCTCTTAAAAATATGAAGGGTGATAAATCGGTAGGACCAGATAATATTCCTATAGAAGTTTAGAAAATACTATGAGAAATAGGAATCACTTGGCTCAAAAGACTATTTAATGAAATATGGAAAAACCAAAAGATGCCCAAAGAATGGAGAGTAAGTATACTTATACCCATATATAAGAACAAGGGAGACATTCAAAATTGTGCGAATTATCGAGGTATCAAGTTAATGAGTCATACTATGAAATTATGGGAAAGAATTATCGAACGTAGGTTAAGACAAGTATTAAGTACAACAGAGAACCAATTGGGATTTATGCCAGGCAGATCTACTATTGAAGCGATTCACCTTTTGAGACGTCTTATGGAACATTTTAGAGCAAAAAAGAAAGACCTTCACATGATATTTATTGATCTTGAAAAAGCTTATGATAGGGTACCGAGGGAGGTTCTTTGGAGAACTTAGGAAAAAAGAGGTATCCCATTGACATATATTAACCTTATAAGAGACATGTATGATGGTGCAAAAACATGTGTGAGGACTCATGAAGGAACGACATACTTCTTTGAAGTTAATATTGGGTTACATCAAGGATCAACTTTGAGTCCATACTTATTTATAATGGCGATGGATGAGTTAACAAAACATATTCAAGATGAAGTACCTTGGTGTATGTTATTTGCAGATGACATTGTATTAGTGGAGGAGTCTAAGGAAAAAGTTAATAGAAAATTAGAACTATAGAGAGAAACATTAGAAAGCAAAGGCCTCCGACTTAGTAGAACAAAGAGAGAATATATGGAATGTAAGTTTGATCATTTGGCTACTTCAGAGGACATAGAAATTAAAATTGGTACACATTGCATTCCCCTAAAGGAAAGTTTTAAATACCTAGGGTCAATTTTTCAAAGTGATGGAAGAATTCATGGAGATGTTACACATAGAATTAATGCTAGTTGGTTAAAATGGAGAGGAGCATCAAGTATTCTTTGTGATAAGAAGATACCATTAAAATTAAAAGGTAAATATTATAGAGCAGCGATTAGGCTGCCATGTTTTATGGTTCTTAGTGTTGGGTAGTTAATCATCAACATGTACAAAAGATGTCTGTGACAGAAATGAAGATGTTGAGATGGATGAGTGGTCATACAAGAAAAGACCGTATACATAATGAGGTTATTAGAAACAAATTAGGAGTGGCACCAATAGAGGATAAAATGAGAGAACATCGTTTAAGATGGTTTGGACATATAGAAAGAAGATCAAAAGAAGAACCTGTAAGAAGGTTAGAAAAATAAATTTGGAAAGTATTAAAAGAGGTAGAGGACGACCACAAAAGTGTTGGAAAGAAACAATAAAGAATGATCTAGCTTATTGGGAGTTAACTGCTAACATGACACATGATAGGGATCTGTGGAAACAAAGAATCCATGTAGCGGACCCCGTCTAGTATGGGAAAAGGCTTAGTTGTTGTTGTTGTTGTTGTTGTTGTTGTTGTAATTTCATATTATTGCTCATTAACTTGATACCTCGATAATTCACACAATTCTGAATGTCTACCTTATTCCTATATATATGTGTATAAGTGTACTCGCTCTCCATTCCTCGGACATCTTTTGGTTTCTCCATATCTCATTAAATAGTCTTGTGAGCCAAGTGATTCCTATTTCTCCTACGATTTTCCAAACTTCTATAGGAATATTATCTGGTACTACCGATTTACCGCCCTTCAAATGTTTAAGAGCTTCTTTGACTTCATTCTTTTGAATATGTCGATAGAAATTGTGGTTTATATACTTTTATGATTTGGCTAACTCTCATAAGCTAATACTAACATCTTTATTTTCATTAAAAATCTTATAAAAATAGTTTTTTCATCTATTTCTTATATCATCACTTGCCACTAGAATTTTTTCATCCTCATCATTGATGCATCTAACAAAACTAAGATCTTTCGTTTTCTTATCTCTAGCCCTAGCTATCCTAAAAATATCTCTTTTATCCTCTTTTGAGTTTAGTTTTTTTATATAAATCCTCTTAAATTTTAGCTTTTGCTTCACTGACAACCTTTTTTGCTTCCTTCTTTGCTTTCTTATAAGCCTCTAAAGTTTAACTAATTTTCTTAGCATAATGTAATTTGTAACATGCCCTCTTTGCCTTGATGTTATTTTGTACTACTTCACTCCACCACCAAGCTTTTTTTTTTGTGCTGGTACACCTCCATTAGATACGCCTAACACTTCTTTCGCTACTTTCCTAATATGTATAGTCATATTGTTCCACATATCACAAGGTGTTCCAATATAATTCCAAACATCTCCTTGAAGGACTTCCTGTTTAAATATATCTTCTTTCTCTCTTTTGAGGTTCCACTGTTTAGTCTGAATAGCTCGATGCACTCTTTTCTTCTTTATCCATTTTTTTATTTGTAAATCCATAACTAAAAGTCGACGTTGGGTAGTTAAGCTTTCTCTTGGAATTACCTTGCAATCTATACAATATGCTCTATCTTTTTTTTAGAAATAAAGTAATTAATTTATGTTTGTAATAAGCTACTCTTATAAGTAATTAAATGTTCATCTCGTTTTTTGAAGATTGTATTGACTATAAAGAGATCAAATGCCATAGCAAAATTTAAAATCTCTCTACCTTCCTCATTTATATCCCCAAAACCAAAGTTTTCATGAATACCTTGATATCCTAATGCCTCTTTACCGACATGTCAATTTAAGTCTCCTCCTAAACAAATCATCTCCCTTTGTAGAATTCTTTGAATCACCTTATCTAACTCTTTCCAAAAAGTTATCTTTATAATATCTTCTAGTCCTACTTAGGGTGCGTAAGCACAAACTATATTCAAAACCTTTGCTCCTAACACTAATTTTAATGTCATAATTTGGTCACCATATCGTTGTATATCTGTTGCACTATCCTTTAAATCTTTATTTATAATAATATCAACTCCATTTCGAGCCTTTTCCTTACTTGATATCATAATTTCTCCAACCCACTTTGTCTTTTGTAAACATACAATATGAATCTTTCTCTGAATCATAGTATCTACTACCTCCATTTGCTTACTAGATAATGTTCCGATATTCCAAGAACCAATACGAATCTTATTATCTAGGACTAGCTTCCTTACCCACGCATCTGTCCATATTGAAAATGTGGAGACCTTCTCTGTAAATTATTTCGGCAATATAGCGGGACTAACTTGTTTACCCACACTCATCCATGATGTAGGAACCCTCTCTGCAATATATTCACTACATTAGGGCGAAAATGTAGTAGCCCTTGCTTATTTATCACTGCATTCGGGCTTTGCAGCACGTCGATAGACAGGTACGCCCCAAAGCAATGCTCATAATTTATGTAATCCATGGTATAAAATTCTGACAAAGTTTAATGCTGGTTGTCGGAAGCCTAACACAACCCTCCTCTTTTATCCGGACTTGGGACCGGCAATGCAAGGGTGATCCCTTACATAGGTGGAGTTAGTAGATCTGTCACTATACCCCAAAAATTGTCTTTTTTAGCTAGTATTAATATTACTAAAGAAATCACGTTCTACATTGGGAATAGACCTTGTCATGTTCCTCTCTCGCTTGTTGAACCGTATGTAGGAATCTATGTCACATGGACACTGGTGTCGGACACTCTAATACTTGAACCCTGTACTTCTCTCATGTCCGACTGACCACTAGCTATTTTAAATATTTTTTTATTGCAATGAAACCTATGAAAAATTTGTTGTTGTTTTCTTGTCTGGTTTTTTAAGAGATAATCAATTATATCTAATGATGTATAACTTATGTCTTCTAACCCATCATTTTCGAAAATCGTCCTATTTCATATGCACGTCCCATTCGGGTGTGACCCATGCGTGCATCCGGCTACATCGGAGGGCCAAGGAGGAGTTTTTTGGTCAAAAAAAATGTGAGTGAAAGGCATCAAAGCTCCGATATGAGCTTCTGGGCAGATCATCGCTGAGAAGTCGAGAGCTACCAAAATAAGACCGGGATGAAAAATAAAACTGGATTTACATGATCTTTAGCACAACGTCACTAGTGAAGGCGTTTCCGCACCTTTTGCATCATCCCTCACTAGTGAAGAATCATGGCCAAATGAATAAAATTATAACATGACATCGTGCCCGGGAGGTGAAGACCCCATGAATGAAGTCAAAAATGACATGTCCATGTCAAGGCAAGGCAATTTGACATGCCAAAGTCTCAACATAGTTGTCACGATGTATTGCATTTGAATGGTGATGGTAGACATGACCTTTGAAACTGCTGGAACCAAAACAGACTGAGGCTGGATCTAGAACCGGTACTATCGGAATTGAAACTGAAACCGGCGGTTCTAAACCACTGATTCCATAATTCTTTTAATTTTTTCTTAAGGTTTTAATTTTATTAATATTTTTTCCCATTTCCAGGCAATCTAGGACTTAAACCGAAACCAGACCAATCATAATTCAGTTTTCGTTCCTTATTCCAAGAAAATTAGAAAAACCACCAGTTACGGTTCATCCGGAACCAATTATATCTAGATGATATCTGGGCAACAATCTGCAGCCATGGGATATTTAAATCATGCTCAAATAATTTCACTAAACAAACACAATAAAGGAACTATTGTTAATTACAACATGAACACGGATTAGGATATGGTATATCTAGGTTGCCGTATCCCACCCAATTGGGCTTAGAAGATTTGGGTGCACCGCAAATGTAGACTCAAATTGGATTTGAGCGGATTCAATGGTTAATTGGAACTGTACTTTTCTTAAATTATGTAGCAGGTTGGGTCTAACTGTGAAGGGGTTGAGTAGTCCGGTCTATCATCACTGGACACCTCTAGGGATCGGGATCTTCGGGTCCGGTGGAGGGGCGATGACATGGCCTCTGGTTCTGCATCAAGTTCAGAATCCGATTTCACTAGTCCTGTTTCCACCCAGTTCCTGGCCCGGTTCAGTTGCGGTCCAAACTTTTGGGCTTGTTTGGAAACCACCATGTCTTATGGCAACCATCTCTATAGGGTTGGAGCAGGTTCCCAACCCAGAAACATAACCTCAATTGGCAAGCACCCCGCTCCTAACCGCTATGGTACCTGCTTAGAGTCGGATTCGAACCAACTGAAACCATGTTAGTGAAGTCATTTCTTTATTTTAATAGTGTGAAGGCATTTCTTAATAAACTAAATGTACGTTTCTTTATTAAAGGATGTTCTTCGATGATTGTAAGAGCCGCCGTCACTATACTGGTTGAATTCGCATCACCAAGTGGAATTTGAAAATTCCGTGGTATCTACGTGAAAACGTTAAATTACATCTATAATTCTATTTTGTTAAAGTGAAACTTAGCAATAATATTTTTAGGTCCCTCAAAGAAGTTTGCGGTGTTATACGATGCTCGTGCAAATACTGGAACTGAACGGTCAAAAATCATAGATGTAGTTGCAAAATCCATTCCTCAGCCACATAAAGTGGATCTCAGCAATCCAGATAAGACCATTGTGGTGCAGATAGTCAAGGTAAGCATAGCACTCTCTCAATTTTCTTACTACTATTTTACTTCATATTTCCACTGCAAAATGCAACCTATACTACCTTTTCTTAAACTGCTCATGCCAAGTTCATTTTGATGAACATCTGATTGTGGTTGCATCTTAAAAAAGGCCTCTTGAAATGATGACTTGAGCTTCCAAAATCCGAGTACGGCCAATATGATTACACAACTTGAGGAGGCTACTGGATGGCTGTTTCTTGTGAAATTTGATGTGTTTGGAGCTTATTTATGCTATATTATTTCTGGTAATCTTTATACCTTGTACTCGGTGAAGGGAAAATTTGTAGTTTGGTGCCCTGTATACTAATAGCAGGTCATGCCATAATATTTTGTCCCAATATGGTCTGCATTTTCTGCATGTTGTTCCCCTGTCTTTCAAGGGGTGGATAACTCAACGTGGAACTAAAGGCCGGGGGTCTCGTCCTGCAGCCTCTGCTGGGTGTCAGCTTGTAAGGAGGGGGGTAGCATTCTAGGTCTCCAACCCATTACTGGCTCTATAGTAGTAGGCAACGGCCCTTTCCATTATGCTAGCCCTCTTTGGCACTTCTTAATATGTAGTTCCACGTGTTTTAAGACAAAATTCTCGAGCACATTTTTTCGGTACAATATTAACATTTTGGTCTTCAATTGTTAGGAATTTCTTCTTTTGAGAAGCTGCAGTTCTAACGTATATGTGGGTAGAATCGACTGTTTGGTGCACTTACAAGTAACTTAGAAACCTATTTATGATGAAAATCTGAGTTGATAAATAATTGATGTTTAGTTTAACTTATGCCTATTAAGCTTCTAAATTAACTTTGGATCTCACTGATTACAGAAGAACAATTTATGTTGTTTCCAATGCATAGGAATCTTAAATAGCCAAACGATTGGTGATTGTAGAAGGGACTTCCCAAAATTTGAGAAAAGAAGTGGGGAAAACCTTGGTACTGATTTCAATTATATGCTAATGAATTGCAATAATTGCATGTCCTAATATGTAAATGCGCTTTAAACAGGAACTTGAAAAGTTAAGTCTTATACCAAGTAGGAGAAGAATTTATATGCTTTAAAAGGAGCTACTGCCTCTCAATATTTGTTTGTGAACCAAGTCCATCAAAGAGAGCCTGTGTATCTTTCACAACACACACGAGTGATCCGCACAGACATGCCTGTGTGAAATGTGGTCGAAAGGATCTCTGGCAGGATACACACTGCATTTTGCACACTTGAAGTAACAACTGTAGCTGGGCTAGCCTTTGGGGTAAGGTCTACTACAAGTAATCAGCATAATGTCGACTAAGTTTGACTTTTACAATAGATGTACAAAAGTAACTTGACTTTGCATGTTATTGCTAGATAATGACAAAGCATTTTTAATACTATTTAAGTTTTTTGGTATAGAGGCTCTGGTTTTGGGAGTGTTATGGAGCTAGTTTGATGATTCTTGCAGTTTTTTCTCCTGTACCGTCTTGGTGCTTTGAAATGAATCTATCTTATTTGTTAAAAGCAAAAGTCTTGGAAAACCAGGGTGTGAGTTGGCGATTATTTTTGGGAAGAGTGCTTTTGGTTTTGGAAAGTAGAGGCTCTATAAGACCTCTGAATTGTCCCTTTGGAGCATAATCACAAATTATCAATTCTCATCTCTGTAATCTTTTGAAACTGTAAGATAACAATCCTATCTTCCTGTCTTTAAGGAAGCTAATCTTAACCTTGAATAACTTACTGGAGGCGCATTTAGTCAAACAAGTTTAAGCTTCAACATAGCATCTAGTTTGGCATCTGTCTCCGTCAACTTGGTAACCCAAGACTTCAGAAGCGTGAAAGTTTCAGTTGATTTAACTTCAAGCAGTGGTAGGTGAATATAATGTTCTTGTTAATCCAACTACAAATTGCTTATGCCCTAACTGGGATGTGTCCTGTCATTGGAGACGGACAAACAGAAGAAAGAAAAAGAATGAGATGCCAACCGGCGGTGCATGCCACCTGGTTAACCTGTTGGTCGATGCTCTAGTTAATTTATAATTGATCAAGCATTTTGTCAAAAGGATTTGGGATGCTTTACATGCCAAGTTTGAAAATATAACAAATACAAGACTCTTCATAATCCAATATATAAGTTTCTGTATTGTTGATGAGAAACCTGATGCATCGTGTCTTGCAGATTGTGCTTCACTGATACAATTGGGAGGTTTATAAGGTAGTACGAAGATTGCAACTGAAAAAGAGACAGAAAAAGAATTGATAGTCAAAGTACGAAGATTGCACACTGAAAAGGAGACAGCAAAAGAAAAGTAATTAGGCTCCGCCGTAACTTGAGGCTTAACTTGCAATAATTACATAAACGGTTTATTTGAAACTCGTATGAGAATGAGCTTAAATGGACATTCCGCTTGTTTGCGGGGTTGGATGGTCAAACAGTCTTGACTCTTGCCAAGACGGTCTAAAAGTCTTTACTACTAAAAGCCCTAGCAACCATTGTCAAGCACTATGCAATCCCAAAGTTTTCCAAACGTTTAATCAAACAACAATGCTGGTCAATGCATGATACGGTCCTGTCCAACTTTCCTCCACTCTGATGCTCAGTGTAAACATGAAGGTGCTAAGTGTGTCCAGAAAGCACTTTATTTTTCTTGAAGGGCCGTGAACAATATATGCATGTGGTTATGTTGCATAGCAACATCCTTGGCCTATCCGTATGGGATACTCTAATAAAATATTAAAAGCAACGAGTTCTTTTAAAGCACGTATAATTTCATAATTTCATCTCCTCTTTCATATTAGATTATGCTTTTAAAGCTCTCTTAAAACACTTTATACTTGAAAGGCATTAAATAATTGTTATTCAGTTGAATATCTTTGGAATCATTCCCAAGATTTATAAAGGCAGAGAAACCAATGTTTCTTCATATTTCCGTTTTTAGTTTTTGACACTTTGTTGGGCTATGAAGGTCAGTGAATCAGTAGAACTTGACAATATTCTTATAAAAGTGTAGAAAATCCAAGTGAGATGGGTATCACTTGGCTTATAAGATTATTTAATGAAATATATAGAGCAACCAGTGAATACTCAGGAATGAAGGAAGAATACAATTATACTCATATACAAGAACAAGGTATTAGAATATCAAGTTGATGAGCTATACTCTGAAGTTATGAGAATGAATTCTTGAATGTACTTTTGAGACATGTATCAAGTACTATATATAACCAATTTAGATTCATGTGAAAGAGATATACTATTGAGGCTATTCACCTATTAGGATGTTGTCTTATGAAACATCTTAGAGAAAAAAGAACCTTCACATGGTATTATTGATTTAGAAAAAACTTGCCAAGAAATATTTTTTATCTTATTGACAAAGACATGTATGATGATGCACAAGGACTCATGACATATGATATTATTGATTTAGAAAAGACTTATGATAGGGTACTAAGAAATACATTTTTTAAACTTTTAGAAAAGAAAGGAATCTTATTGACATATATCAATCTTATAAGAGATATAAGAGATATATAATGATGCACAAGGAATCATGAAGGAATGACATATTTATTTAAAGTTAATATTAGATTATATCAAGAATCAACTTTAAGTTCATACTTATTTAACTTGGTTATTGACGAATTAACAAAATATATTCAAGATGTACCTTGGTATATGTTATTTGCATGACATTGTGGTAGTGGATGAGTCTAAGGAAGAAGCTAACATGAAATTAGAATTATGGAGAGAAATTTTTAGAAAAGTTAAGGCTTCTGATTTAGTAGAACTAAGATAAAATATCTTAAATACAGGTTTTATCATTTGAACTCCGTTCATGTAAGAGATCACCCTTGCATGGCCGGTCCCAAGCCCGGATAAAGAAAGAGGGTCGTGTTAGGCTTCCGACAACCATCATAAAACTTTGTCGGACTTATTTACCATGGATTCCACAAATTATTATAGGGCTATGTAGAAACAAAGAATCCATGTAGTCGCCCCGTCTAGTATGAAAAAAGGCTTAGTTGTTGTTGTTGTACAAGTTTGAACATTTGGTTACTTCAAATGACATATAAATTAAGACTGGTGCATATTGCATTCCTGATGAGAAAAGTTTAAAATACTTAGAGTGATCGGAAAATTGATGGATATAATGTATAGAATTAATGTAGGTTGGTTAAAGTAGTATGACAAAAAGAAAGCATTAAAGCTAAAAGGTAAATATTATAGAGAAAAGACTATGAGTGTTGAAAGTAAATTAAGATACTGAGATGGATGTATGATCGTATCAGGAAAGACCGTATATGTAATGAGGTTATTAGAAACAAATTGAAAGTAGCAAAATAGATGAGAAAATAAAAGAAAACCATTTAAGATCGTTTGGATACATGAAAAGGTGATCAAAAGAAGCTTCATAAGGTGTGAGAAATTAAATGAAAATCACGAAAGTGTTGGAAGGAACCATAGTTTATGTTGAGTAAATATTATAGAGCAGTAATTAGACCTACCATGTTTTATGGTTCTTAGTGTTGGAGTTAATCATCAACATGTACAAAAGATGTTTATGACAGAAATGAAGATGTTGAGATGGATGAGTGGTCATACAAGAAAAGACCATATACATAATTTGGTTATTAGAAATAAATTATGTGTGGCACCAATAGAGGATAAAATGAGAGAATATTGTTTAAGGTGGTTTGGATATAGAAAGAAGATTAAAAGAAGAACTTATAAGAAGGTATGAAAAACTAGATTTTGAAAGTATTAAAAGAGGTAAATGACGACCACAAAAGTGTTGGAAAGAGACAATAAAGAATGATCTAGCTTATTGTGAGTTAACTGTTAACATGGCACATGATAGGGCTATGTGGAAAATAAGAATCCATGTAGCCGACCCTATCTAGAATGGAAAAAGGCTTAGTTATTGTTGTTGTTATTGTTATTGTTGTATTACTAAAGAAATCACATTCTGCATCAAGAGTAGACATTACTTCATGTGGACAGTTGCCATGTTTCCTCTCTGGCTAGTTGAATCACATGAAAGTGGGACATCTACGAGTTTGGGGGTCAAGCTGGAAAAAAACTATTGCTGGCAAATCTGGTCATTGGGTCGGGTTCAGCTCAAGAATAGGCTGATCCTAATCTAACCCCATTTTGTTTAGGTCACATTATGTGATCCTCATATATCTGTGTATATGTATATATAAAGAATGATAAGCTTCTCCAAAAGTATATACTTTCAAAGGATCACCACCTAATCACTCTTGAAGGATGATTGTCATCCCTAATTGAACATCAAAAGTGATCGAATAGCTAGGGTTCAGGAATATGTGTTCTTCAATGTGTGTGTGTGTATGCATGAAGAGAGTATATATAGAGACAGATGAAAAGATTGAGGAAGTCCTAAATACATAATATCTTTTTGTACATAATCATGTATAAACACTCATATCATTGATCTTTAAGATCAATAGTAGAGATTTAAATTAAAAGTATTATTGTATTTTTATATTTTACATTTAATATACTGTATCTTATCTATTGATCTTAAAAATAGAATGGTAAATTAGTTTATATAAGATTATACATCAAAAGATATTATGCATTTATGACTCGTTTCTCCCTTTATATATATAGAGAGAGAAAATCTGAAGGATGCAAACCATCTATTCCTAAATTTCATCTAAATCAATTTCAAATATATGATCAAGAGTCCTAAGTAGTTGAGATTGAAAATAAAAGGTAAAAAAGTACATGTACATACTTGATTGCCCTTATGTATATTTTTTACCTTTTATTTTTCAAACTCAATCATTTTGTTGTTCCATTAAATTATTGAAATTGGATTTGAACAAGACTTGAATATGGACATCATCCACCGTTTGCATACATATAATGCTACTCAACAATCACGAGTATCTTGTTATTTGAAAGTGGACTATGTCCAAAGAAGGTTTTTCTATTTTAAACAACGAAAAAGGTCCTTCACTCATCAAGGATCAGACGTCTACAATGTTAAACAACAAGATAACAACACCTACGCCAGTATGCCTTCTCAAAAAAATTCGATCCTCTTATTGGCAGAAGGATGCTTCAAACAGGTCAAGGAAAGCGAGAATAACATACATGATATTTACATAATTTATAATTTTGGATGAGGTAAAGCATGCGCCGTACAAAAATTTTAATTTTTTTATTTATCATTGAATATAGAAAAATTAATGTTTTGTGGATGTGAAATATAAATGTGCTTCACTAAAAATATAATCAAAATATAAGTGCATCTCACCCTAAAAAAAATTGTTCAATCCTGCCAAATGTCGAAAAACTTATAAAGCGATGGATTATTTAAACCTTGTTGAAATAATTGCACTGAATAAACAAAGTAAAGGAACAATTGAATAGAAAGGAACTTATAATTCTAATGGAATAAATTAAAAATAAATCCTTGTCGCCTTCTGGCATTGAACAGAAGCAGCTTCCTTATTCAAAAGTGATTTTCATCATCCTTGAATCGAGCAATTATGCTCTTGATTTTCATTTCATATTTTGGGATATAAAAATACCCTTCATTTTTGTTTGATTTTTACAAGTAGTGGCTTTTCTTGAGTATCATGACTTTACCTTCATATTTCTTGAATTTTATTTCATATTTTCGGATATAAAAATACCCTTCATTTTTGTTTTATTTTTTACAAGTAGTGGATTTTCTTGAGTATCATGACTTTACCTCCATATTTTAAGGAAAAGTTAGCGTATTTGATTGCACCGGTGGCATAAAGAGCTTAAGAATGAAAAAGGAGGGGCTCATTTGAAAATATCTCCACATACAAGGTCTAAATTTTAGGACACCTTTAGATTTCCAATGAAAAAAGAAAGAGTATTTTGAGAGGAGGGACCCATTTGAAAATATCTCCTCATACAAGGACTAAATTTAAAGATACCTTTAGATTTTCAACAAAGAAACGAACTATGTTTAGTTCATGTTACAACAAAGACAAAAGAAAATATTTTAAAAAAGATAAAAGAAAATAGCGACTAGGAGATTTTGGTTAACAAATTGAAGGTCACGAGTTTGATACTCAGGACATTAATCTAGATTTAGCATCCCAATTATACCAAAAGAACGATAAAAAAATAGATATATCTTATAATTCATGTTGCATTATAGCTTTATGAATTTACCACTAACAAATAGATATATCAAAAGATTCACTCAAAAGATATTGTCAGCTATTTAGCTAAATTTCAGAGCATAGATGCAGTCATTGTGACAAAGATACAAAAATCCTGAACGTCATTTTAATGTAAGCATGATGTAAACAGTCTAACAAAATGACAACAGGTAGAAGATATAAAATATGACGATATTTGTGGCATCAGCACCAGCATCAATGTCAGAAGATTTGGTGGCAAACAATGATGTTGATTGATATGCCATAAAGAAGATTTGAGATAAAGCACACTACAGAAAGGTGGTGGACCCATACTGGTAAACCTCTCCATTACCAAAAAGTAGTTTTGTGTCCACAAAGAAGAGAAAAAGTCAAGAGCAAAAAATAGATTCATGCGGATAAGATGCTAAAGCATATGCGCACTAGCTAAAGGCAGTTGAAAGCAGTCACACTTTACCAAAAGGAGATTTGCCAGTAATTCAATGCGAGTTATAAATAAGAGGAGTCTGGCATTCAGGAGGAGGCGAACAAAAGGCCAACTTTAGAGCCCAGAAGAGCTTCTTTCCTCTTCTTGTATTCCTGCTAAAAATAGATTGAGTGTAGGCCTTCGTAACAATTTCCAAAGATAATAAAGATATTTTTAGTTACATGAAGCCAAATATGCAAGTTATTGCAGCTAAAGCTGCTGTAAGTATATGTATGGGCTAAGTTTTATTTCTTTCTTGAACTTATTAGTTATTTCTGATGTAGTTTAGATGTGATTGATGCATGCATGAAATTATAAACATCGAACCTAAGGATAATATGAGTTGTGTTGCTTGACAGTGATAACCTAATAAACTATGAATGAGTTGTGCCTCCTTGTGGTGATAATCTAGCAGAGTATCTAGACATAGAGTATACCTAACCTCACTCCAATAGTTTCAACTCATATATGCCCAAGGTAGCCGACAAACAAGCATTTTTTTGGCTTGCGAACAACTGTAGGTGAGGAGTATTGCTGAAAGTATACATAGGTTAGATGACTTGAACATACTATTTTGGAAGGTAGATAGATACATTCATAAATTAAACGTACTAGTCTTGCTGGTATATTGATATATTCAGGAGGAGGCGAACTTCATAGCCTAGTAGAGCTTCTTTCCTCTTCTTGTATTCTCTCTAAAGATAGATTGAGTGTAAGCCTTCATACCAATTTTCAAAAATAATAAAGATATTTTTAGTTACATGGAGAGATACGTGCAAGTTGTTGAAGGACAAACTACTATAAGTATGCGTATATGCTAAGTTCTATTGCTATTATTTCACCAACTATATTTTTCATTTAGCTATGTATTCATAGCTCATGCGAATCTCCTTTGATCTTTTTGTTTTTTACACATATCTTTGTACCATATTTTTAAGTATTGTATTCTTACTCCTAAAGTATCATTTCTAACCATTTTAGAGTAATCTTCTAATATATGAATAAATCATGTACATCTTTCTTTTTTGTATGAGTACATTGTGCTTTGTAATATTATTTACTAAATATGTAAATATATTCTTCCATTAACATATATCACATATAACTAATTCAATAAGTCAGTTTCTAGCTCTCACTTTTTCTTTTTCTTGTAAGTTAGCTTCTAAATTTAAATTTGAAAATTCTCCTTTTATGCAATACTCATATTTTTCCAATATATCTAATGGTTTATTTGTTGCATCCCCTGATATTTTCGTAAACTTTCTTAATTCGGTCTTTGTTTCTACATTTAGATTTTGAAACCATAAGTGTACATTACCTGTAAAACTTGTTTATATGTATCCAAATACATTTTTGATTTCTATCTTTGCTTCTATATTATGTTTTCTTATTTCTGCCATCCATGTTTCTATTGCTTCGTCTTGGTTGTCGTGACAATCTAAGTTTAGAATACCTAACTTTTTTGTTTTCTTTTTGATAATATTTTTATTTAATCTATGTTTTCATATATCTTTTTCGCTTTGTTCTCATCTATAACTTCTCATATATCTCTCCGTTTCGTTAAATACTTCTTTATTGTACTGTATCTTTAGTGGTTTACTAATTGAAGCTTATGTATCTTTCATCTTAGTATCTTGTTCTTCATTTAAAACTTCAATTTTAATTTTTCACTATTAGCTATTAAATTTGTATAGGTTTGGTTATGTTCTAAGTGCTCTGAGTTCGAACTGCTATCTATTCCTATCTTGTGTATGGTAGTTGTCTGAATTGGTTCATGCGAACTATTTGAGTAATTACTATCTAAATCTAGAATTTTTTCTACTACTATTAACTTTTGCTTTTTTCTTTTCTTTTTTTCCTGTTTAAATCTTTGAAACAAAATTATCTATGATTAATCCTAACTCAATCTTTTCTAACTGTTGACTCGTATGTTCAAAATGTTTTCTAACTTTTGATTTGTCTCTGCTAATCCTTGCATCAGAGTACTAAACATAAGCTCTAGATTTGACAATCTAGTTTCTAACTATAGATCTGGTTTGGTTTTGTGTTCTAATTTTTTCTCAGACTTTCTAACTCTTGGGATTTCTTCACGTGTTATCTACCTTTCATTTAAATTTTGAGGTTTTTTCACTCGACGATGTATGTGAAGTATAACTTCTAGATTTTCTACTTTTAAGTTCGTTTTCTTTAGAAAGTCTGATCATTTGATCAATCTCACTTTCGAACAATAGTTCATCTAGGTTAATTAGTAGTTTATATTTATCTTTACCTATCTTATCAAACTGTCTATCTACATTTGTAGTATGTATTTCTGTCTTCGGTTAGTCTCTTGTGCATACTATATTCGTTCTTATTCATATGTATCATTCTTTGATTATGTTACCAAATACTATGTTTGGCATAACTTTAGATATAAAATATTCTTCTACAATTGAAACTATCTGAGTATCTTTGATAAAAATGAGGTTTTTGTCTTCAGGGTATATCTTTTTTATTTTCTTTCGTTTAATAATTGGAAGTGTGACTCTTTCTTTTAATTCAACAAGTATTTGAAACATTTCTAATTGATTTTGAATAATACTATCTATATTTGCTCTTATTTTCCAACTGTAGTTTTCATTTAATCATTGTACTAGTGTTGAGTATCTAAATGTTCTATATATTTTAATTCATTCAATATATCATAGATATCTTCATTACATAAGTATTGTAACATATCTTTATCTACTGGTTTTGATGTTATAACTTCTATAATATTTGTATTACTTGTATCTTTATCACTAATTTTCTTAACTAGTCTGATTTTTTAATTTTGGTCCTTAGCTCTCTATCTAAATTTTTAATTTTACCTTGCTCTTTATCTAAACATTTCATTCTACCTTGTTCTTTAATTATCTTATTTTAAAATAATTCTACCTTGCTATGATACCATTTTTGGGGTGTTGACTATCTCTATGTTTTAATCTCAGTTTCTAATCATATCTTTGATTAGTTCTGCTTCCATACGTATTGTGGGTGCGGAATCATGTTTCTTTATTATAACTTATTTTATTATTTTTATTATCTTGGTTCATGCTTTATGCAGTATCTTGCTCATACTTTAAGTTTTGCGATTTGGATCGTTCAATCTTTCTATCTCCTATTAGTTTCTTTCTGTGTTTGCTATTTGTCATCTACTCATGATGTAATTGTATTCATCTTACCTTTTTTTGGCATGTATCTATCTGCCTGCAAGACTAGTGCGTTCAACTTATGAAGGTATCTATCTACCTTCAAAGCTAGTATGTTCAAGTCATCTAACACATGTATACTTTCAGCCATACTCTTCACCTACAGTTGTTCGTAAGCCACAAAATGTTTGTTCGTCGACTACCTTCAGCATACGCGAGTTCAAGAGTGAGCTTAAGCATACTCTATGTCTAGATACTCTGCTAGATTATCACCACAAGGAGGCACAACTCATTCATAGTTTATTAGGTTATCACTGTCAAGCAACGCAACTCATATTATCCTTAGGTTCGACGTTTATAATTTCATGCATGCATCAATCACATCTAAACTATATCAAAAATAACTAATAAGTTCAAGAAAGAAATAGAACTTAGCCCATACATATACTTACAGTAGCTTCAGCTGCAACAACTTGCATATTTGGCTCCATGTAACTAAAAATATCTTTATTATCTTTGGAAATTGTTACGAAGGCCTACACTCAATCTATTTTTAGCAGGAATACAAGAAGAGGAAAGAAGCTCTTCTGGGCTTTGAAGTTGGCCTTTCGTTCGCCTCCTCCTGAATGCCACAGACTCCTCTTAACTCTTATTGAATTACTGGCGAATCTCCTTTTGGTAAAGCGTGACTACTTTCGACTTCTTTTAGCTAGTGCGCATACGCTTTAGCATCTTATCTGTATGAATCTATTTTTTGCTCTTGACTTTTTCTCTTCTTTATGGACACAAAACTACTTTTTGGTAATGGAGGGGTTTACCAGTATGGGTCCACCACCTTTCAGTAGTGCACCTTATCTCAAATCTTCTTTATGTCATGTCAATCAACATCATTATCTGCCATCGAATCTTTTGTTCTGGTACTAACGCTAGTGTTGATGTCATAGCTGACATCATATTTTTTGTTTTCTAGTTGTTACCATTTTGTTAGGTTGTTTATATCATGCTTACGTCAAAATGATGTCCTAGATTTCTGTATCTTTGTCACAGTGGTTGCATCTATGCTCTGGAATTTGGCTAAATATCTAACAATATCTTTTGAGTGAATCTTTTGAGATAACTTTTCTTTTGAGTGATTTAGTTCTTGGTAATTCTTTTGGTTTATCCAATGTGACTAACCATCTTTCTATCCCTTTCATAGTTTCGGGTTTAGTAGTTGTTGATTGGGAATATATACTCATATTATTTTCAGAATAGTAGATCTACAAGGGATTATTTTTCTCATAATTCTACAGTAGTTTGTCAAAGACTATCTTAAAACTTGTAATCCTTTTGTCTTGAACTATCTCTAGTAAATCTTCCTTTTGTAACTCTTATTGTATTTGAACTTATGGTTGAAGCATAGTTGTTAGTCCTATCCCTATGACATGGATTAGGGATAAGATATCTTTTGTGGTTATCTTTGTTGGGTGTTGAAGAACTTTATTTAGATCAACTTAGCTTTTGTTATTCCTATGTAGGTCTTGGTTGTTTTGTACACTTCACATATCTCTTATAATTCTAATGCATCTTCATTGTAGACCATGTTTAACGGACAATAGTTGAATGTAGTTTTAATTAGCCGAGAGCCTTTTTTGGCATGGCTATTAGTTTATTATAGCTGACTAGATATTGGGTTGAGTATCCTTGGTCGTCTGGCATATTTGGTTGTCTAGGTTTGGTATTTAGAAAATTTATAACTTGGGCAAGGTTGTGTAGGTATTGTTGGGTTATGTGGTTATAACTAGCTTTTTTTGGGTTTAAAGCGCTGCTTCATAGGTTTGTAACTGAGGAGGTACAAATGTTATCTAGACTGGTTTAATTTTCTTTTGGGTAAATTGGGAATTTAGGTCTTGATTTACAAAAGGTTTTTCAGCTTTGGTAGCTTGGGTTTAAGGATCAGTGTCTTCTAATCGCTCTTGCTAGCTTCTCCAATGGTCTTTTGGATGGATAATTTTGTCGCAATGGCATTTACCTCTTGAGTAATATCTGAGGTTCCTGAGTTCTCAGGCAAAGACTTAACTAGCATCTATATTTGTAATAGAATTATTTAATCTTGATTTTATATCTGTCATGGTTATATCTATGAGGGTTATATGTTGTTTAAACTACTTAACCTCATCGGTTAACAGTCTTATCTTTTTAAATAGATCTTGTAGTGTAGCAGTACTACTATCTTTTGCACTATCATCAGAGACAATCTGAAATATAAAATAATTGTTAGAAGACATTTGAGAGGCTTGGCATATATGTTCGCAACTCAAATATCTTAAATATCTCAAGTAAAATATATTCCTTCATTTAAATAATACTAGTGAGAGACTTGGTAAAAACCACAACTCAGTAATACTATTAAACATTGGTTTTGTAAAAGATACATATATATTTTATCTCTACATCATATTGGATCTCCTCAATAGACGATTTGCAAAACAATTTTCATTAGTTTTTAATAATTCAATTGTAAAATCGAATATCTTTATCTTCGTAACTAATATTTTATTTTCTTTTTGAGTGATACTATCTCTTAGCTTGCTTTGTAAACAATATTCTTTTTAAAATAAATGTTATATAAACAATATAAATTTTGAAATGTAAAATTGCATATAAAACTGCAACTAATTCTTTATGGTTTATCTCCCAACATTTTTCATTATCTTTAAATGGGCCTGAATTATATCTGCAAATGTATTCTCTTTTGTCATTCTCATGTCTATATTTAAATATTGAACCATAACTATCTTGACTTACATCACTATATATCAAGATTGGGTAACTGATATTATCTATTTTTCTTTCCACTATATTGAATTGTGTATCACATTCTTTATGTTTTACAATTATATCTTTTGTAGGATATAATCTCTTGTGTATTATCTCAAGATCATTATTATCATTCTCAGTATAATATGTTTTGTCATTATCTATAACTGTAATTAGCTCTTTAAATGGTTATGTACATGTACGGTATCTATCTTTCGAGATCCTATAATTCTATGCTTATTACTTAACACATATAAACTTTTGCCTTTAATTGTTATGACTTTATTTCTTGAGCAAAACTTCCAGTATAATACAAGTGATTTATCTATATTTTCATTTGTAATAGTGCAATGATAAATTTTATCTTTTGATATATTAAGGTTCCTTTCATTTTAACTATTAAACTTTATTGTATCGCTATCCAAATTAAATATTCTATACTGTATCACTGTACCAGTGTTCAGAAATATTCCATGATAGATATTTTTTATAGTGATAAATATATGAAACAACATATAGTTCGGATTACTCAGATATAGAATATTTAGATATTAAACACTGGTACTATGATTAAATGAAAACTACATTTGGTGAAATAAGAGGAGATATAAAATTATTCAAAACCAATTAGAAATATAAATATGATGCATTTGAGATATAGGATATGATTTTAGGAAAAAATATGATTAGTTATAAAGAAAAATATATAATTATATAATTATGGCATAAAACATTAAAGATTAGTGAGATATATGCATTTGAGATGCAAGGCATAGATATGATTTTAGGAAAATCATTCCTGAATCAATACTTATCTATAACTATAACATATAAGTGTTTGTATTTAAAACATAATGTAAACATAAGGTACTGGCCTTAGTTGTTAAAAATATAGAGAAAAAGGATAGAATGGAAAAAAGGAAATCACAAGATAACTAAAAAATTTGAACAAAAAAAAGTAAATTTAGTTAGCTTACATATTTATAACATAGATTATAAAGTTATACAAACAACAACTAAACCTTTTCCCATACTAGACGGGGTCGGCTACATGGATTCTTTGTTCCCACAGAGCCCTATCATGTGCCATGTTAGCCGTTAACTCACAACAAGCTAGATCATTCTTTATTGTATCTTTCCAACACTTTTGTGGTCGTTCTCTACCTCTTTTAATACTTTCAAAAATTAGTTTTTCATACCTTCTTACAGGTTTTCTTTTGATCTTCTTTCTATATGTCCAAACCACCTTAAACGATATTATCTCATTTTATCCTCTATTGGTGTCACACGTAATTTATTTCTAATAACCTCATTATGTATACGGTCTTTTTTTGTATGACCACTCATCCATCTCAACATCTTTATTTCTGTCAGAGACATCTTTTGTACATGTTGATGATTAACTCCAACACTAAGAACCATAAAACATGGCAGGTCTAATTGCTGCTCTATAATATTTACTCAATATAAACTATGGTACTTCTTTTCTAATGTTTCTCTCCATAGTTCCAATTTCTATTAACTTTATCCTTAGACTCATCTACTAACACAATGTCATTTGCAAATAACATACACCAATATACTTCATCTTGAATATGTTTTGTTAACTCATTAATCACCATTATAAATAAGTACGGACTGAAAGTTTATCCTTGATGTAACCCAATATTAACTTCAAAGAAGTTTGTCATTCTTTCATGAGTCATCACACATGTTTTTGCATCATCGTACATGTCTCTTTAAGGTTTATGTATGTTAATGGGATACCTCTTTTTTTTAAGGTTCTCCAAAAAACCTCCCTCGGTACCTTATCATAAGTTTTTTCTATATCAATAAATATCATGTGAAGGTCTTTCTTTTTTGCTCTAAAATATTCCATAAGATGTCTCAAAAGGTCAATTCCTTCAAGAGTAGATTTGACTGGCATGAATGCAAATTGGTTCTCTATTGTACTCGATACTTATCTTAACCTACATTCGATAATTTTTTTTTCATAATTTCATAGTATGACTCATTACCTTGATATCCCAATAATTCGCACAATTCTGAATGTCTCCCTTTTTCTTATATATGGGTATAAGTGTACTCGCTCTCCATTCCTTGGGCATCTTTTGGTTTCTTCATATTTCATTAAATAGTCTTGTAAGTCAAGTGATTCTTATTTCTCCTAGGATTTTCCAAACTTCTATAGGAATATTCTCTAGTCCTATCGATTTACCACCCTTCATATGTTTAAGAGTCTCTTTGACTTCATTCTTTTGAATAAGTCGGTAGAAATTATGATTTATATATTTTTCTAATTTGGCTAACTCTCCTAAGCTAATACTAACATCTTTATTTTCATTAAAAGGCTTATAGAAATAGTTTTTCTATCTATTTCTTAAATCATCATTTGCCACTAGAATTTTTTCATCCTCGTCTTTGATGCATCTAACAGAATTAAGATCTTTAGTTTTATTATCTCTAGCACTAGCTATCCTAAAAATATCCCTTTTACCCTCTTTTGAGTTTAGTGAACAGCTAGATACGACGAAGAAATTACAATCATTCTTATGATTGATAAATCATATAAGAGAATATATCCCTCATTTAGCAAAGTATTGTTTACCATTGAAGAAAAAACTCAAGAAAGATATAGAATATCTATAGAATGAAGAAGATAAAGATAAGGTAGCTAAAATAAAACAACTATGTGAAAAGTTACACAAACTAGGATTTTAAGATAAAAGCAAAGCTTTTATATGGATTATACAAAGTGACACAAGTCAATATGGTTATGGCTCAATACTTAAATATAGATATGAGAATGTCAAAAGAGAATACATTTGTAAACATAATTCAGGTTGATTTAAAGATAATGAAAAACATTGACAGATAAACCGTAAAGAATTAGTTGCAATCTTGTATGCAATTTTATATCTTAAAATTTATATTGTTTATACAAAAAAGACAGATAAAACACAAGTGAGGTATTAGTTATAAAAAAAAGATAAGAGATAGCATCACTCAAAAAGAAATGAGAAGATTAGTTAGAAAGATAAAGCTATTCGATTTTACAATTGAATTATTAAAAACTAATAAAAATTATTTTGTAGATCATATAGAGATAAAATATATATGTATGTTTTACAAAACCTATGTTTAATAGTATTACTGAGTTATGGTTTTTTCCAAGTCTCTCAGTAGTATTATTTAAACGAAGGAATATATTTTACTTGATATATTTAAGATATTTGAGTTGCGGACGTATGTGTCAAGTATCTCAAATGTCTTCTAATAATTATTTTATATTTCAAATTGTCTCTCATGATAATGCAAAAGATAGTAACATTGCTACATTGCAAGATCTATTTCGACAGATAAGACTGTGAGATTAAGCATTTAAGATAGCATATAACCCTCATGAATATAACCATGACATATATAAAATCAAGATTAGATACTCCTATTATAAATATAGATGTTAGTGAAGACATAAAGTCTTCTCAGGAACCTCAGATATTACTCAAGAGATAAAAATCATTGCGGCAAAATTACTTGTCCAAAAGGCCATTAGACAAGCTAACAAGAGCAATTAGAAGACAACTTATCCTAAAACCAAGCTACCCAAGCAAAAAAAATATTTGTAAACCAAAACCTAAATTCCCAATTTACCCAAAAAAATTAAACCAGTCTAGATAACATTTGTACCTCCTCAATTACAGACATATGAAATAGTGCTTCAAACCTAGAAAAAAGCTAGTTGTAACCACATAACCCAACAATACATACACAACCTTACCCAAGTTATAAATTTTCTAAATACCAAAACTAGACAACCAAATATACCAGACAACTATGGATACTCAACCAAAATATCTAGTCAGTTATAATAAACTAATAGCCATGCTAAAAATAAGCCCTCAACTAATTAAAATTGGACTCACCTATGGCCTATTAAACATGGTCTACACTGAAGATGCATTAGAATTAGAAGAGATATCTGAAGTGTACAACGCAGCAAAGACCTACATAGGAATAACAAAAGCTAAGTTGATCTATGTAAAGTTCTTCAACACCCCAATAGAAATAACCATAGAAGATATTTTAGTCCCAATCCATGTAATAAGGATGGGACTAACAATTATGCTTCTACCAGATGTTCAGATACAAAAAGTGTTACAAAAGATAGATTTAACATAGACAGTTGAAGACAAAAGGATTAGAAGTTTGAAGATAGTCTTTGATGAACTATTGCACAATTATGAGAAAAATAATCCCTTGTAAATGTACTATTCCAAAAATAATATGATTATAAATTCCCAATCACTAACTAATAAACCGGAAACTATGGAAGAGATAGAAAGATGGTTAGTCACATTGTTAAACTAAAAGAATTCCCAAGAACTAGAGCACTCAAAAGAAAAGTTATCTCAAAGATTCACTCAAAAGATATTGTCAAATATTTAGCCAAATTCTAGAGCATAGATGCAGTATTGCGACAAAGATACAGAAATCTAGGACGTCATTTTGACGTAAGCATGATGTAAACAGCCTAACAAAACGACAACAACTAGATGTTAACATATATTTTCCAATTGTATATGGATATACTAGGCCTAACCATTTAGTTCCTAAAATTATCTCTTTCTTATGATCTTTTCTTTCCTTTTGTATCTCAAAAGTAACTGGGATTAGTTGTCCTGCTAATTCTATCTACTTGTCGTTGACTCGTATATAGATTACCATGCAAATTGGTATACCTATGTTTTGAGTATTTTATTTGTCTTGTATCAATTAGATCTGGTGTAATATAATTGTGACCTGCTCCACTATCTATCAAGATTGGATAACTGATATTATCCATTTTTCCACTATATAGAATTGTGCATATGTATCACATTCTTTAAGTTTTACAATTATATCTATTGTAGGATCTAATCTCTTTTGTATTACCTCGAGATCATTATTATCATTCTTAGTATAATATGTTTTGTCATTATCTCTAACTATAATTAGCTCTTTAAATGAGTTATTTATATGTACCGTATCTATCTTTTGAGATCCTGTCCTTATTACTTAACACATAAACTTTTGCCTTTAATTGTTATGACTTTACATTTTATCTTCACTATATTGTCTATGCCTGATAACTTATATAATGTAAGTGATTTATCTATATTTTCATATGTAATAGATATTGTGTAATTAGGTGCAATGATAAACTTTATCTTTTGATATATTAAGTTTCCTTTTATTTTAGCTATTATGCTTTTTTCTTTAGTGTAGACGCGCGAAAATCCCCGCCTCTTCGCCCCTTTCGTGGCTTGGAGTGGATCTTATCGTGCGTCTAAGGCCTATGTATACAAACAGGGCGTGCCAGCTAGCTTACTTAAGCTAGCGAAGATATATCAACACTGACTTCTAAACGTGGCGACTGTGAGCAAGTGAGCTCTTGTCGTCGCAGACCTTCTTGCACCGATGCGCAAGGGTCAGTCTGTATGCTTTTGCAAAAAAATCGAGTTTTAGGGAGAAAGTCTACGAAACGGTTCGAGGTGTCTATTTCGGGTCTTTAAGATGCGATTGCATGTTTTAGATCGCGTGGATTTGCACGTGCCTAAGTCTTTTCTTTTATCCCTTTTTGGGTCGCCTAGTTTGTGTGTTATGAACACTCCACTACATGGGCGAATTCGAGCGGGGGTTGCTTCGATGCAATATGCGTCCTACCTCGTGGTATGGCGTAGATGCAATGCAAACTCACGCTACTCCAAAGGGAAAACCCGAAATGTCAAGACAATGCTGAAGGGAAATAACAGAAGGGAAATAACCGAAGGGAAATAACCGAAGGGAAATATGTATATATCTTATGTATATGAGCCCTTACTCGGGTCTTGCAAATAAGAGCGAAGGCTCAATGTGGGTGCGTGTTTGAATTGAAAGACTTACACACACGACATGAAATTAAACCCAAATATAAATTGCAGTATGGCCTTGACTAAGGTCTTGGGAGTAAGAGCGAAGGCTCAATGTGTGTGAGAGTGTTTAAATTGAAGTACTACACACACGACATAAATGAAACCCAAATATAACTGCAATAAGGCCTTTACTAAGGTCTTGGGAGTAAGAGCGAAAGCTCAATGTGTGTGAGAGTGTTTAAATTGAAAGACTTACTCACACGACATGAAATGAAACCCAAATAGTATAGGTCGGCCCTTACTTGGGTCTTTCAAATAAGAGCGAAAGCTCAATGTGTGTGAGAGTGTTTAAATTGAAAGACTTACTCACACGACATGAAATGAAACCCAAATAGTATAGGTCGGCCCTTACTTGGGTCTTTCAAATAAGAGCGAAAGCTCAATGTGTGTGAGAGTGTTTAAATTGAAAGACAACACACCCAACTTAAACAAAACCCTTCGGAAATGAAATATATACGTACACTTATATATTGGGGCGGATTAGGCCCGTGTGTGTGCAAAATTGTGCACGACTAAGAGAGTGCACGTGTGTGGTTGTGCCAAGCCACGTTATTACAAGCGGGGGGAGACTATGCTCCGTTATTACAACCCCGTATCGAATTGAATTTCAAGCAAGTGTATGATCAAAGACCGAGTTTAGAAACTTACAAGTAGCTGGTCCGTAGAGGTCTTGCTTGAGCGTGGCCTTGGCTTTGGGCTGCAAATGGGAGCTCCGCGAAGGTGTGTGACCAAGAGTGCTGGCCGGCTGCAAAGGGGGCGCGGGATGGACGCCTCGAAGGGGACCGGTGGCAAGTGGGCGGCGCCTCCAAGTAGGGAGTTTAGAGTGGCTGACTAAGTGGGTCTTAGGGTCACTAGGGAAGTTAGGGACTTAGGGAAACTGGACCTAAAAGGTGAGCTAGTGGGAAGGCCAAATAGGACACCTAGGGGGGGGTCGGCCGAATGGGAGATGGTGGCTGAGTAGTGGCCAGCCACTTGGGTTATCCTAGGTTCGGCTAGGCTTAGGTGGTGGCGGCAAAGAGGTGGAGCTAAGGGGAAGATGGGTGGCTAAGAGTGGAGAGGTGGTAGAGAGTGGTTTTGAGGGAGTTAGGGGGACTTACCGAATGGGAAGGAGTGGCGGCAAAGGTGGCTGTCGGCTGGTGGAAGATGGGAGAAGGAGAGGGCCCGGCTGAGTGAGGTGGTGGTGTCCGGCTGGGGGGGCAGTGATGGTGGACGGAAGAGGGAGAGTGGCGGAGCAGGTGGCGGCTGGTGGAGCTGGAGCTGCTGGGAAGACGGGTGAGAGATGGGAGAAGGAGAGGGCCCGGCTGGGTGGTGGAGTGTGGTTCCCACTTGGAAAACCCGCCCACAATGGGGGGGGTTTAAATAGGGGATGGGTAGGTCGGTTAGGGCTGGGTTGTGGGTAGTGGTTAGGTGGTTTAGGTAGGGTAGTATGTAGATAAGGTGGGCTGGATGGGATTGGGCCAGATATTTTAAAACTAGGTGTTTGGGAAAATCGTGGGCTAAGGGTGGTTTAGGGCTAGGTTAGGTGGTTGGGTTTTAGGGTGAGGTTTAGTGAGCTAGGTTAGGTGGTTTAGGCTAGGTTTAGGCTAGGATTAGGGAAATTAATCTAGGTTTAGGGAAGGATTAGGGAAGTGGGTTAGGTGATTAGGTTGGGATTAGGCCGGGATTAGGGAAGTGGGTTAGGTGATTAGGTTCAAATTAGGGGTGGATTAGGGGTTTAGGCTAGGTTTAGGCATTTTTGGCTAGGTTTAGGTGATGGAGCTCCCTTAGCATGGCCCATAGACCTTGATCACCCCATGTTGGTGCAGCCCTAGGTTAGGTTTTAGCTAATTACAAGCTTAAACCCACTCAATTAGGCTAAACCACAAGATTAAACCCAAACTTGACACACAAGTCAAGCTTAATACAACACTCTTGATATTTATCACCCCCACTCTCTCTCATGCCCAATATCCCACGTGAATTTCAAGTGGGCCCCACCTCCATTTATGAGAAGGTGATGTGGGCCATGGATATGGATATTGGATTGGATCTCTGGATCCAAATCCAAATCCAAGTCCACATATGGGTTTGGATTGGGATCTGGATATATATGGTCCAGATCCAATCCAAACTGAACTCTGACTCCTTCGGGCTGGGTTCGAGACGGACGATTCGTGCGGGGCCTGACAGCATCAGTGCTCCGTCTGCGTTGGGTCTTCGCCAACATGGTCGCCCGCCTCCGTTTCTGCCTTCCAGAGATGACTTCAAATGATATTTTGGTAAGAACAGGGTCTTGGACGTTCGAGATCCTGGGAGGTGAATTAGATGCAAGAGTTGCTGCGCCGGGCTCGACAGGTGCTCCGGTTCCGGGCTCTTCTTGGCTCTCCTGGTCTTGTCTTGATCGGGTCAAGCCACTTCGGGGTTTCAAAACAGGTTCTAAAAAGGGTTTTCAAAAGCTATATCATATGTTTTTGAAAGATAAAGTTTTAAACATATATACAGGGTTTGTTTGGAAGGCTCCTGGGTTTCCAAACTCAAAATGGCCCTTTGGGGCTGCTTGTATAAAACCAGATGAATTTTGAGAAATTCGTGGGATTTCGGGGTGTTTACAGATGCCCCTCTTTGGCCTTGTCCAAATAGATTTGGATAAGGGCAAAGATGACAAACACCCCTTTTAATGTCTCCCTAGATCTAGCCACGAAGAATATGGGATCGTCCCATTTTAGCAAAATCTCAATTTTACAAACTCTGGTAGGAGGAGATATCACGCAAAAGGGTTCACTTATGGAATCTGGTCCTAAATGGGATCATGTTCATGCAAGTACCATGCGTGGAATGCAAATGACATGGGTGTGGTGCCAAAAGTGGCGACCTCCCAGAGACCAGGTGTGGTCGAACTCTAGAGACTTACAAGGCCTACTGCTCAAAGTGAGCAAAAACCCTATGTTGTTCGATGTTCGGTTTTCAAAACTTATTTACAAAAGCTATTTACAAAAGGGACAACTGTCTTGAGTCTCGATCCTAAGGATCTCGAGCTCTTCGCGCTTGCCCTTGTTTGAGTCTTAACACTCGCTTATCTAGCGGAGGTTTTATAAGAAAATAAGCTTCATTTCAAATTCCTACGGCTTACTCGAAAGGTTGAATTCTCAAACAAGATGAAATTCAAGTAAGTAAATCCTATTTTTACTTTAGGATTCCTCGAAATGAACCATGTTTAGCTTGGGATAAGCCAGGGATGGGAAAGAGATACCACGGTCCCTTCCGAAGCGTCCCGTGGTTTAAGGCATAGAAGGCGGAAAACTGCTCTTTTTGAGCTTTTTGGCCTCTTTTTCCTTTTTTATAGAGGGTCTCCCTTTGGGAGTATTTTTTCTTTAATCCCTCTTTTTATAAGAGAATCGATTTTTCTTTTTCAAGTCTGGTTTCTTTCTTTTGGAAAGAGACTTTAAATGGGAAATTCCCTTTTGATTTGGGCCTTTGTTTTCCTTTTGGAAGGAGAAAAGAAGAGGGGAGGACTTATCCCAAGCCTACACTCGATCCATTCCAGATCAGCCTATTTAGAAATAGCACGTACTACTTGCAAGTATCTTGCTATGTTGAACTAGGCCTTTCTTTGTAAGAAGAAGGATTTTGAAATGTAACCATGATTTTGAAAACTCCACTCTTTCACAAGTGCGAATTCTCTCACTTAGGGTCACACGAGTTCGCCTTTGCACCTTATTCACATGTCTCAGGGCAGCTATCCCTTTAAAATTTTCGAAAACTGGAATTTAATCCAGATCCTACACATGATACTTCTTTAAGTATTGAATATTGATAGGATCTGCTAAATTCCTACCTTCTACATCGATCAACCAATACGAATTGTTCGTAGTGGTTGCTCGTACAACATAGGGTCCATCCCAGTTGGGGCGCCACTTGCCTAAGGGGTGTGGGCCACGATGATGGATGATTTTTAAGACCAGATCTCCCACTTCAAAGTGGCGAGGTCTCATGTGTTTGCTATAATGTCGGGCTATCCTTTGCCGGTATGCACGAGCATGATCCATGGCAAGGAGTCGCCTCTCATCTAGCAAATCTAGTTCGGTCATCCTAGCATGCTGAAGCGTCTCTAGGGGAAGGTCGAGTGCAATGGATGTATGGAATGAATGCAGTTGGGTATGAATGGGAAGAATGGCGTTTGTGCCATAGACCAATTCGAATGGTGTGGCATTCGTGGGAGTCCGGATGGAAGTCCTATAAGCCCATAAGGCTTCATCCAGCTTCTCATGCCACCTCCTACCCTTTTCTAAGGTTTTCTCAATGATACCAATGAGAGTCTTGTTTGTGGCTTCGGCTTGGCCGTTGCCTTGAGGGTAGTAGGGCGAGGAGAAGTGGTGAGTTATGTCATACGTGTTGCACAACTTAACCATCCGCTCGTTCTTGAATGGGGTACCATTATCAGACACAAGGTCTCGTGGAACCCCAAATCGAGCCAAGATATTCCTCCGGATGAAAGCCACCACATGTTGCCCCATCACATTCGTTAGGGAAATGGCTTCCACCCACTTGGAGAAATACTCCGTGGCTGCCAAGATAAAACGATGCCCATTCGAGGCCTTTGGAAATATGGGGCCTACAATGTCAAACGCCCACATGGTAAATGGCCAGGGGCTGACCACGGAATGCAATGCAGATGAAGGGATATGAATGGCGTGCCCATGCACTTGACATGGATGACACTTTCTAACATGATCGTGACAATCCCTTTTCAGGGTGGACCAAAAATAACCCCCTCTAAGTATTTTCATTGCCATCATGTTGGCATTAACATGACCTCCACATTCTCCATCGTGGAACTCGTGCATCACTATCCTAGCCTCCTCTAGGTCGATACATCTAAGCAGAATGCCGGTAAAACTCTTTTTGTATAAGACCCCACCCAGATTGGTGTATCGGGTCGAAATCTTACGAATGAATGCCCTATCTTTGGATGTGGCATTCTCAGTGAATCCCCCATTTTCTAAAAATTGTTTTATGTCATAGAACCAGGGTTTTTCAATAGACTCTGGGTTGTTTTGGCAAATATCCAAGTCGTGTGTGGATGGATGGGGCGCATGCCATATTTCCAAAGATCTGGTCCCTGAAATGGGATCGACCTTAAGGGCTGAACCCAAGGAAGAGAGGGCATCGGCGATGCCATTGTCCTCTCTTCCCACGTGTGTGAGCTTACACGACTGGAAGGAGTGGACCAATCGAGTGGCCAACTCGTGATATGGAAGTAGTTTCTCATTACGTACTTGCCAAATTTTTAAAATGTGGTTTATGACAAGGAGTGAATCTCCAAAGACCTCGATGCATGATGCCCCTAGAGTTTTCGAAATCCTTAAACCTTGTATGAGTGCTTCATACTCAGCTACGTTGTTGGAACATTCGAAATCTAAGCGGACGGCTATGGGAATCTCGCCCTTTTCAGGGGAGATTAGGATGATCCCGGCACCAGCCCCTCGTTGGTTTCGTGCCCCGTCGAAGTGCATCTTCCACACTTGATTTTCGAAAGAATTTGCCAAAATGTGGTTTTGAAAATGGTTTTGCAATATGCCTTCATCAGGCATTTCGACAAGAGTGGGATATGCGTCCTCCAAGGGGAAGTCGGCCACGTAATCTGCTAGGGCCTGCCCCTTAACGGAGATCTGGTGATGGTATTTTAGATCATACTCCATTAGAAGGAGTTGCCATTTGCCCAATCTACCCGTGAGAATGGGTTTTTCGAACAAGTGCTTGATTGGATCAAGCTTGGACACTATCCAGATCTCATGATCTAGGAAGTAGTGTCTGAATTTCTGGCAGGCCCAGACTAGGGCCAAGCACGTCTTCTCCATGGCTTGATAATTTCGCTCATAAGCCAAGAGAGTTTTCGAAATATAGTAGATGGCATACTCCTTATGGGTGTCATCCTCGTATTGAGCCAACAGGGCTCCTAAAGCGTTTACATGCACGGAGATGTATAATAAAAGCGGTTTTCCTTGCTTTGGAGGATTCAAAACGGGGGGATTAACCAAGTATGCCTTTAGTCTCTCGAAGGACTTTTGGCATTCGTCATCCCATAAGAATTTCGTGCCCTTCCTCAACAGTTTGTTGAAGGGTTCGCATCTAGTTGCCAGATTCGATATGAATCGGCGCACAGATTGCAATCGACCCTGGAGGCTACGGACTTGGGTGAGATTGGAGGGTGGAGCCATGTCTATGATGGCTCGACACTTAGAGGGGTCGACTTCTATTCCCCTTTGGCTCACCATAAAGCCTAGAAGCTTCCCTGATTCTACCCCGAACACACATTTTTGAGGGTTTAGCTTTACTTTGTAAAGCCTAAGCCTTTCGAAGATTTTTTGTAAACATTCGATATGGGTGCATCGGGTTTTGGATTTTGCCAAGAGATCATCTACATACACTTCTACAAGCTCGTGAATTTGATCATGGAAGATCGTGTTCATGGCTCGTTGGTATGTTGCGCCGGCATTTTTCAAGCCAAAGGGCATGATTGTATAGCAGTACGTGCCCCATGGAGTTGTGAAGGCGGTCTTACCCTGATCTCGTGGGCTTAGTTTGATTTGATTATAGCCTGAATAGCCATCCATAAATGAAAACATTTCATGATTTGCAGTACTATCGACTATCAAATCTATGTTTGGTAAAGGATAATTATCCTTTGGAGTGGCTTTATTCAGGTTTCTGAAATCGATGCATATTCGAATTTTCCCATTGGTTTTTCGAACTACAACGATATTTGACAACCAATCAGAATACGCAATGGGTTTTATAAATCCGGCTTTTAGCAGATCTTCTAAACCCTCTTTAACTTGCGTGTGTACATTCGGGTGTATTTTCCTAAGCTTCTGCTTTATTGGTTTTACACCTATATCTAAGGGAAGACGATGCTCGACTATGCTGGGATCTATGCCCGGCATGTCTTCATACGTCCATGCAAACACATCTAAATAGGTTTGTAGAAATGCAATGAATGCTAACTTTTCAGTTTCATGCAAGCATGCGCCTATTTTGATGGTTTTGGGATTGGAATCATCCCCTAGGTTCACCTCTACGAAATCTCCTCCTACTGATTGGGAAGGTCTTTCAAAATCGAGAATTCTATGAAATTCTGGGAGCTCAGAAGTGGGATCTTCCTCAAGGGGATCCACTTCTGGGCTTCGATCATTCTCGTGGACTTTAGACCCGAGGGAACTTGATGCGTGGTTTTCAAAATAACCTGGTTTTGTACTTGGATTTTCAAGTGATTTCGAAATTTTTGGTCTGGCTATGCAGACGACGTTTCTTTCGAAATTCTTTTCTTTCGCCAAAGTTAAACCAGGAGCAGCTATGTACAAAATCTTTTTGGTATTTTCCAAATTTTCGATTTTTTTGGGTTTTTGTAAAACAAGAACTTTGGGAACTATACAAAGCACACTTTTTTCGAGTTTTTGCTTTTCCATTTTTTGGTTTTCCTTGTTTTTCGATTTTTTTGGATTTTAAGTTTTCAAATGTTTTTGGTATTTTTATAAAAAGGGATCTTCCGTCATACCTACAAAGGGAAAACACTATGGGTTAGACTCGGAATAGGAGGTCTAAACCATAGGTCTCTTCTAAGACAGGCTCCGGGGCACCCTTGACCCAGGTGGTCACAGGGGGTGGCTCCGGCGGTATTCGGGGAGTATAGCCGATTCCATATCGGCTTGGATTGGCCCTAGGAAGGATGGGCTCTAGGAGACCCTGGTTTTGTGCCCCTAGACTTTTGTAGGGCGTGTAGCCCATGTTCAATAACATGTTCCATGACCTTTTGTTTTTTGAAAAGATGGGATATAAGTCGTGGTCCTGGAACATGCTATCGTCCATATTAGGCTCGTAGGGCCTTTTGTCCAGGGGTTTTGGAAATAGGGAATGCTTGGGTTTTCCTAGGAGGATTAGAGTCGGGAGGGGGCCTGCTTGGGCGGCCCCTTCACACATACAACCTTCCTAGGGTTGTTCAACACGAGCCGAGGTGGCTCAACCATGATTTGCCCCAGGTTAGCCTCATGGGCCTGGGAGCTTGATAAACAAGGGGAGTTTATGATCCCCTGAAGCTGTGGGTGACTCTCACCTAGGATCACTACGACTTGGTCCCTAAAAGGGATCTTGACACACTTGTGGAAGGTGGATGGCACAGCGCACAAACTGTGTATCCAGGGTCTTCCCAGCAACAGGTTATAATGGGGGTGGATGTCCAAGACATGGAACACCCCCGTGTGTTCGATCCCTCCCGTTTCCATTGGGAGTTCGATGGATCCTAAAGGCCTAGACGCATTCCCATCGTATCCAGTGATAACGATGGGGCTTGGGTTTACTGAAGTCAAGGTGACTCCGATTTTGTACGCTACGTGAAGTGGAAGGATGTTGAGCCCTCCTCCACCATCGACTAGGCACCTGTCCAGAGAGTGGTTGTTTAGAACCACCTCGATATGCAGGGCCTGGTTATGGGTTTCGTAGGGTCTATCTACATCATCTTCCGAAAAGGTGATGGGCGATTTTGCTCCTAACAAAGCCACTTGGGCAGACAAGGACTCCGGACTTATGTTCGAATCAACCTTGGCCCTTTCTAGAATTTTCTCTAAGACAAGTCTATGCCTAGGCGAGGTTTTGATAAGCTCTAGGATAGACATGTGAATAGGAATCTTTGAAAGGTGGTTTTCGAAATCATAAGGATTTAGGATGATTTTGTCCTTATCTGCTTTTGGCAGACCACTAGGGATACATGCTTTTGAGGGGCCAGGCACACTGACCACCTTTGAGCACCTTGAAGGTGCGGGGGTTGGTAGATCCTCCCGGATCTAGTGACTTCCCCCACGACCAGCCTAGGGTTTGCGCTAGACTTGGCTCTAAGGATGAGCTGAGGAGAACCTTGGATTTTCAAAACTGGTTTTGTCGGGGTTTCCACTTTTGGTGGTCCCCGGATGACGACTTGGGCGGGCCTCTTGTATAATACAAGGATGGGCGCACAAGCAGGCCGACCAGGTTCGGGCTTTCGCGCTAGTTCCTTGGAGATGGTGAGGGTACATACCTCCTTTCCTTTCCCACTGCCACTGGCGTGTTTGGGAAAGGGTTCCTTGAAGATAGCTTGAGGTGGCTCAGATTCCGCAGTGACCTGGAGCCGGCCCTCCGCTATCAAGTTCTCAATTTTATTTAGAAGAGAGAAGCACCGTTTGGTATCATGGCCTTTGAGCCGATGATACTTGCAAAACCGGTTTAAATACCCCCCTTTGGACGTGACTCCTTCGGGGATTTCAGGGAGTTCGATCATGCCCTGGGCAAGTAGGAGGTCTAGGACCTCCGACACAGGTTGCCCCAGCGGAGTGTACTCCCGTTTTTCAATTGGTTTTGAAAAATTGCGTTCTCTCTTATTTTCTATTTTTTCAAAATTTTTAGAAGTGCCCGCCATGCCTGGATCCACCCGGACATTGGCGATTTTATGGGGCTTTGCCCCTTTGTCCATTGTGGGCAGCCCATATGCGATGGGCTTTTCCACACGTGTTTTGGGAACGGCACTTCCTTTCCATAAGTGGTCGTATGTCCCTTTTCGCAAGTTGGTTTCGAAAAGGGAAGCCTTTTTGATCAACTTATGGAAAGTTGAAATCTCATGGAGCGAGAGAAGGGTTTTTAACTTGCTTTTGAAATTATCCAGGATGAGCATTACTGCGCATCCTTCGGATATAGGCTCTCGCACTTGGCCTAAAAGAGACCTCCATCTTATAATGAAGGCATGCACGTCTTCGTTCATGCCTTGCTTTGTATCCCTTAAGGTATTCAGGGTTGGCGTGACTTCCACGTTGTGTGCAAATCTTTGCATGAAGCAGTTCGCTAACTCTTCAAAAGTAGCGAACTGGCTTAAGTCGTAGGAAGCCAGCCATTTGGCAGCTGTGCCTTTAAGGGATAGAGGGAACCAATACACCCATTTCATCGAGTCCTTTTTCTTCTTATGGGCTCGACGTGAGAAAAGCTGCAAGTGAGACCTAGGGTCTCCCATGCCATCATACCGATGGAAGTTCGGTATTTCATCGTCACTGTCTGTTTCGTAATCCATGGGAAGGAAATCAGACAGGGCGTAGCTTCTTTTCTCTTTATTTTGCCCTTTCAGCAGTTGCTGTAGGGCTTTACGGTCCTTTTGTGTGAAGGACTCGTGGTATTGGTTGCCTTCCATTACGGAGGCTTCTTTTTGCTTGCGAGGTTTTTCAATTTTCTTTTTAGGCCTTTGTTCACCGTTTGATGAACACGAATCGCCTACTTCAGCCTCTTGGCTGAGAGCATCGATTTTGGCCTCAAATTCCCTTCTCAAGTCCTCGATTTCATCTAGTTTTATTTTGTTTTTGAAAATCCTCCTAGAGTGAGAACTTGATGCGCATGAGCCTTGGCTCGACACTTCACTTGGATTGGATTTTGACATGCTTTTCAAGCTTTTTCAAAATTTCCTAAGTAAAAGCAAAGAAAACAAGTTAAAACGACACTTTTATAAAATTTTCGCAAGACTCCTATAAGTAAACTCGATTTTTGAAAAGGCTCACCTCCCACCGGGCGTGCCAATCTCTGTAGACGCGCGAAAATCCCCGCCTCTTCGCCCCTTTCGTGGCTTGGAGTGGATCTTATCGTGCGTCTAAGGCCTATGTATACAAACAGGGCGTGCCAGCTAGCTTACTTAAGCTAGCGAAGATATATCAACACTGACTTCTAAACGTGGCGACTGTGAGCAAGTGAGCTCTTGTCGTCGCAGACCTTCTTGCACCGATGCGCAAGGGTCAGTCTGTACGCTTTTGCAAAAAAATCGAGTTTTAGGGAGAAAGTCTACGAAACGGTTCGAGGTGTCTATTTCGGGTCTTTAAGATGCGATTGCATGTTTTAGATCGCGTGGATTTGCACGTGCCTAAGTCTTTTCTTTTATCCCTTTTTGGGTCGCCTAGTTTGTGTGTTATGAACACTCCACTACATGGGCGAATTCGAGCGGGGGTTGCTTCGATGCAATATGCGTCCTACCTCGTGGTATGGCGTAGATGCAATGCAAACTCACGCTACTCCAAAGGGAAAACCCGAAATGTCAAGACAATGCTGAAGGGAAATAACAGAAGGGAAATAACCGAAGGGAAATAACCGAAGGGAAATATGTATATATCTTATGTATATGAGCCCTTACTCGGGTCTTGCAAATAAGAGCGAAGGCTCAATGTGGGTGCGTGTTTGAATTGAAAGACTTACACACACGACATGAAATTAAACCCAAATATAAATTGCAGTATGGCCTTGACTAAGGTCTTGGGAGTAAGAGCGAAGGCTCAATGTGTGTGAGAGTGTTTAAATTGAAGTACTACACACACGACATAAATGAAACCCAAATATAACTGCAATAAGGCCTTTACTAAGGTCTTGGGAGTAAGAGCGAAAGCTCAATGTGTGTGAGAGTGTTTAAATTGAAAGACTTACTCACACGACATGAAATGAAACCCAAATAGTATAGGTCGGCCCTTACTTGGGTCTTTCAAATAAGAGCGAAAGCTCAATGTGTGTGAGAGTGTTTAAATTGAAAGACTTACTCACACGACATGAAATGAAACCCAAATAGTATAGGTCGGCCCTTACTTGGGTCTTTCAAATAAGAGCGAAAGCTCAATGTGTGTGAGAGTGTTTAAATTGAAAGACAACACACCCAACTTAAACAAAACCCTTCGGAAATGAAATATATACGTACACTTATATATTGGGGCGGATTAGGCCCGTGTGTGTGCAAAATTGTGCACGACTAAGAGAGTGCACGTGTGTGGTTGTGCCAAGCCACGTTATTACAAGCGGGGGGAGACTATGCTCCGTTATTACAACCCCGTATCGAATTGAATTTCAAGCAAGTGTATGATCAAAGACCGAGTTTAGAAACTTACAAGTAGCTGGTCCGTAAAGGTCTTGCTTGAGCGTGGCCTTGGCTTTGGGCTGCAAATGGGAGCTCCGCGAAGGTGTGTGACCAAGAGTGCTGGCCGGCTGCAAAAGGGGGCGCGGGATGGACGCCTCGAAGGGGACCGGTGGCAAGTGGGCGGCGCCTCCAAGTAGGGAGTTTAGAGTGGCTGACTAAGTGGGTCTTAGGGTCACTAGGGAAGTTAGGGACTTAGGGAAACTGGACCTAAAAGGTGAGCTAGTGGGAAGGCCAAATAGGACACCTAGGGGGGGGTCGGCCGAATGGGAGATGGTGGCTGAGTAGTGGCCAGCCACTTGGGTTATCCTAGGTTCGGCTAGGCTTAGGTGGTGGCGGCAAAGAGGTGGAGCTAAGGGGAAGATGGGTGGCTAAGAGTGGAGAGGTGGTAGAGAGTGGTTTTGAGAGAGTTAGGGGGACTTACCGAATGGGAAGGAGTGGCGGCAAAGGTGGCTGTCGGCTGGTGGAAGATGGGAGAAGGAGAGGGCCCGGCTGAGTGAGGTGGTGGTGTCCGGCTGGGGGGGCAGTGATGGTGGACGGAAGAGGGAGAGTGGCGGAGCAGGTGGCGGCTGGTGGAGCTGGAGCTGCTGGGAAGACGGGTGAGAGATGGGAGAAGGAGAGGGCCCGGCTGGGTGGTGGAGTGTGGTTCCCACTTGGAAAACCCGCCCACAATGGGGGGGGTTTAAATAGGGGATGGGTAGGTCGGTTAGGGCTGGGTTGTGGGTAGTGGTTAGGTGGTTTAGGTAGGGTAGTATGTAGATAAGGTGGGCTGGATGGGATTGGGCCAGATATTTTAAAACTAGGTGTTTGGGAAAATCGTGGGCTAAGGGTGGTTTAGGGCTAGGTTAGGTGGTTGGGTTTTAGGGTGAGGTTTAGTGAGCTAGGTTAGGTGGTTTAGGCTAGGTTTAGGCTAGGATTAGGGAAATTAATCTAGGTTTAGGGAAGGATTAGGGAAGTGGGTTAGGTGATTAGGTTGGGATTAGGCCGGGATTAGGGAAGTGGGTTAGGTGATTAGGTTCAAATTAGGGGTGGATTAGGGGTTTAGGCTAGGTTTAGGCATTTTTGGCTAGGTTTAGGTGATGGAGCTCCCTTAGCATGGCCCATAGACCTTGATCACCCCATGTTGGTGCAGCCCTAGGTTAGGTTTTAGCTAATTACAAGCTTAAACCCACTCAATTAGGCTAAACCACAAGATTAAACCCAAACTTGACACACAAGTCAAGCTTAATACAACACTCTTGATATTTATCACCCCCACTCTCTCTCATGCCCAATATCCCACGTGAATTTCAAGTGGGCCCCACCTCCATTTATGAGAAGGTGATGTGGGCCATGGATATGGATATTGGATTGGATCTCTGGATCCAAATCCAAATCCAAGTCCACATATGGGTTTGGATTGGGATCTGGATATATATGGTCCAGATCCAATCCAAACTGAACTCTGACTCCTTCGGGCTGGGTTCGAGACGGACGATTCGTGCGGGGCCTGACAGCATCAGTGCTCCGTCTGCGTTGGGTCTTCGCCAACATGGTCGCCCGCCTCCGTTTCTGCCTTCCGGAGATGACTTCAAATGATATTTTGGTAAGAACAGGGTCTTGGACGTTCGAGATCCTGGGAGGTGAATTAGATGCAAGAGTTGCTGCGCCGGGCTCGACAGGTGCTCCGGTTCCGGGCTCTTCTTGGCTCTCCTGGTCCTGTCTTGATCGGGCCAAGCCACTTCGGGGTTTCAAAACAGGTTCTAAAAAGGGTTTTCAAAAGCTATATCATATGTTTTTGAAAGATAAAGTTTTAAACATATATACAGGGTTTGTTTGGAAGGCTCCTGGGTTTCCAAACTCAAAATGGCCCTTTGGAGCTGCTTGTATAAAACCAGATGGATTTTGAGAAATTCGTGGGATTTCGGGGTGTTTACATTTAGGGTAAATGATGTGATCATTTCCTAAATATAGTTAAATAGGTGTATCTATACCTTCTTTAAAACATGTTTTTACAATAATTTCAATAGCTCCAAAATATATAAATCTTATAGGTTCTTTGTTGTTTAACTGACTTAATTCTTGTTTTATACCTTGTCTTGTGACTAGAGGGACTCTAGTGCTACCTAATGCTTGTTTAATATCTATACTATGTTTTCTTTTTGAAACTATAAAGGAACTTGACTCACTTGGCATGTCGTCAGTTCAATTTCTCATGTGTTTTCAGGAACCTTAAGGATGCATGATCAATATGTATAACAAGTTCTTTAGGGAGGACATAGTGTTGCAAGGTCTATATGGTGTAAACCAGGGCAAAGAACTCATTTTCATAGGTAGAACTATGCAGGCTAACTCCTTTGAGTTTTTCACCGAAGTATGCTATGTGTCAATTGTCTTATAGTAGCACTACCCTATACTAGTCAAGGATGTATCACATTCTATTTCAAAGGTTTTGGAGAAGTCCGAGAGGGTAAGGATTGGGATAGAACATAGTTTTTCCTTAATGAGATCAAAACTGGTTGGGCTGACTATGTTCACTTGAATTCAGTTTCTTTCATCATGCAATCAGTGATCAGAGCCACAATATTGCTGAAGCTTTTAATGAACCGCCTATAGAAAGATGCAAGCCCATGAAAATTCCGAGCTTCAGTGAGATTGGTGGGGTCGTCCATGATCATATGACTTCTAGTTCATGCTCCCTTGTTGAGAGATGATGAATTCAAAAAATGGTACCTACATTTGACAGAAAGCATACTTCTTTAGATTATCGTATAACTTCTCTTGTTGTAGAATCAACAACACTTGTTTGAGATGGTCAACATATTCTTCTAGAGAATGGCTATAGATAAACATGTCATCAAAATATATAACCATAAATCACCCAATAAAAGTTTTGAATACATGGTTCATCAGTTGCATGAATGTGTTGTGGGCATAAGCAACCATTCATAATGACCCATCTTAGTCTTGAATACCATTTTCCACTCATCCCCTTCTTGAATCCTTATTTGGTGGTAGCTTCTCTTAAAATCTATTTTGGAGAAGAGTTGGGCTCCATAGAGTTCGTCCATTCACCTATCTGAAATGGGAACTATCTGAGTAATTGCTATCTGAATCTAGAATTTTTTCTACTACTACTAACTTTTGATTATCTTTTTCTCCTTTTTTGTTATTTCAATCTTTGAAACAGAATTATTTGTGGTTAATCCTAACTCAATCTTTTCTAACTATTGACTCGTATGTTCAAAATGTTTTTCTAACTTTTGATTTGTTTGTGCTAATCCTTGCATGACACTATTAAACATAAGCTCTAGGTTTGATAATCTAGTTTCTAACTCTAGATCCAGTTTGGGTTTGTGTTCTGATCTTTTTTCAAACTTTCTAACTCGTGGATTTCTTCAGATGTACTTATTTACCTTTTGTTTCATTCTTGAGGATTCTTCACTGGATGATGTTTGTGAAGTATAACTTCTAGATTTTCTACTTATGAGTTCATTTTCTTTCGAAAGTCTGATCATTTGATCAATCTCACTTTCGAACAATAGTTCATCTGGGTTAATTAGTAGTTTATATTTATCTTTACCTATCCTGTCAAACTGTCTATCTAGATTTGTATTATGTATCTCTGTCTTCGGTTAGTCTCTTGTACATACTATACTTGTTTTTATTCATATGTATCATTCTTTGATTATATTACCAACTACTATGTTTTGCATAAGTTTAGATATAAAATATTCTTCTACAATTGAAACTATCTCAGTATCTTTGATAAAAATGAGGTTTTTGTCTTTAGGGTATATCTTTTTTATTTCCTTTCGTAAGTGTAACTCTTTATTTTAATTCAACAAGTACTTGAAACATTTCTAATTGATTTTGAATAATGCTATCTATATCTACTCTTATTTTCCAATTGTAGTTTTCATTTAATCATTGTACTAGTGTTCATTATCTAAATGTTCTATATATTCTAATTCATTTAGAATATCATAGATATCTTCATTACATAAGTATTGTAACATATCTTCATATACTGGTTTTGATGTTCTAACTTATATAATATTTGTATTACGTGTATCTTTATCACTCATTTTCCTAACTAAGTCTGATTTTTTAATTTTGGTCCTTAGCTCTCTATCTAAATTTTTAATTTTACCTTGCTCTTTATCTAAACCTTTCATTCTACCTTGCTTATCTATTCATTTTCTTTCGCAAGTCTAATCATTTGATCAATGTCACTTTCTAACAATAGTTCATCTGGGTTAATTAGTAGTTTATATTTATCTTTACCTATCCTGACAAACTATCTATCTAGATTTATAGTATGCATTTATATCTTCTATTCGAAATAACCTTCAACCAGTTTCTTGTGCATACTATATTTGTTCTTATTCATATGTATCGTTCTTTGGTTATCTTACCAACTACAATGTTTGGCATAACTTTAGATATAATATATTCTTCTTCAATTTAAACTATCTCAGTATCTTTCATAAAAATGAGGTTTTCATCTTCAGGATATATCTTTTTTTATTTCCTGTCATTCAATAACTATAGTGTAACTCTTTCTTTTAATTCAACAAGTATTTAAAACATTTTTAATTGGTTTTGAATAATACTATATATATCTACTCTTATTTCATCAACTTATTTAATACCAGTGTTCAGTATCTAAATGTTCTATATCTTCTAATTCATTCTATATATTATATATATCTTCATCACATAAGTATGGTCACATATCTTCATCTACTTGTTTTGATGTTATAACTTCCATAATATTTGCATTATGTGTGTCTTTATCACTAATTTTTCTAACTAGGTATGATTTTAATTTTGGTCCTTAGCTCTCTATCTAAATTTTTAATTCTACCTTGTTCTTTATCTAAATCTTTCATTCTACCTTGCTTTAATATATCTTGTTCTAAAATAATTCTACCTTGCTCTCGTACCATTTTTTGGGTATCGTCTATCTCTATGTTTTTATCTCGGTTTCTAATCATATCTTTGATTAGTTCTACTTTCATATCTATTTCGTTTAGCATGTACTTGTCTGCTTGCAAGACTCGTATGTTCAACTTATGAATGTTTCTAACTGCCTTCTAAACTAGTACGTTCAAGTCATCTAACCTATGTATACTTTGTTTGCAAGCCACAAAAAGTCATCTAACCTAATGTATACTTTCAGCCATGCTCCTTGCAAGCCACAAAAATGCATGTCTGTCGGCGACCTTGGGCATACACAAGTTCAAAATATTGGAGTGAGGCGCAACTCATTCATAGCTTACTAGGTATTAACTGTCAAGCGACACAACTCATACTATCCTTAGGTTCGATGTTTACAATTTCATACATGCATCAATTATATCTAGAATACATCACAAATAACTAATTAGTTCAAGAAGGAAATAGAACTTAGCCCATACACATACTTACAGTATGCTTGAGCTGCAACAGCTCCATGTAACTAAAAATATCTTTATTATCTTTAGAAATTGACATGAAGGCCTACTCTCAGTCTATCTGTAGAGGGAATGCAAGAAGAGAGAAGAAGAGAGGAAAGAAGCTCTGCTAGGCTTTGAAGTTCGACTTTCATTCACCTCCTCTTGAATGTCGGAGACTCCTCTTATTTATACCTTGCGCTGAATTATTAGTGAATCTCCTTTTCGTAATGCGTGGCTGCTTTCGATTGTCTTTAGTTAGTGCGCATCAGCTTTGGCATCTTATCTGTGTGAATCTGCTTTTGCTTTTGTTATTTGTCGGCGTGAAACTACTTTTTTGTAATGGACGGGTCTACATGTTTGGGTCCACCACCTTTCTATAGTGAGTCTTATCTCGAATCTTCTTAATGTCATGTCAATCAATATCATTGTCTTCCACCAAATCTTCTCACATTGGTGTTGATATTATAGTTGTCGTAATATTTTTTGTCTTCTAGCTATTGTCGTTTTGCTAGGCTGTTTACATCATGCTTACGTCAAAATGACATCCTGGATTTCTGTATCTTCGTCGCATTGAATGTATCTATGCTCTCGAATTTGGCTAAATATTTGATAATATCTTTTGAGTGAATCTTTGAGATAACTTTTCTTTTGAGTGCTCTAGTTCTTGGTAATTCTTTTGGTTTAACAATGTGACCAAACATCTTTCTATCTCTTCCATAGTCTTGGGTTTATTAGTTAGTGACTGGGAATATATAATCATATTATTTTTGGAATAGTACATTTACAAGGGAATATTTTTCTCATAATTGTGCAGTAGTTCATCAAAGACTATATTCAAACTTCTAATTCTTTTGTCTTCAACTATGTTTGTTAAATCTATCTTTTGTAACACTCTTTGTATCTGAACATCTGGTAGAAGCATAATTGATAGTCCCATCCTTATTACATGGATTGGGACTAAGATATCTTCTATGGTTATTTCTACTGGGGTGTTGAAGAACTTTACGTAGATCAACTTAGCTTTTGTTATTCCTATGTAGGTCTTTGCTGCGTTGTACACTTCATATATCTCTTCTAATTCTAATGCATCTTCAGTGTAGACCATGTTTAATAGGCCATAGGTGAGTGCAATTTTAATTAGTTGAGGGCTTATTTTTAGCATGGCTATTAGTTTATTATAACTGACTAGATATTTGGTTGAGTATCCATAGTCGTCTGGCATATATGGTTGTCTAGGTTTGGTATTTAGAAAATTTATAACTTGGGTAAGGTTGTTGAAGCACTGTTTCATATGTCTGTAATTGAGGAGGTACAAATGTTATCTAGACTGGTTTAATTTTCTTTTGGATAAATTGAGAATTTAGGTTTTGGTTTACAAAAGGTTTTTTAGCTTGGGTTTCAGGATCAGTGGTTTTCTAATCGCTCTTGCTAGCTTGTCCAATGGTCTTTTGGACGGATAATTTTGTCACAATGGCATTTTTGACGTTCCTAATTTCTCAGGAGAAGACTTTATGTCTTAACTTGCATCTATATTTGTAATAGGAGTATCTAATATTGATTTTATATGCATCATGGTTATATATGTGAGGGTTATCTGCTGTCTTAACTGGTTAACCTCTTCGGTTAATAGTCTTATATGTTGAAATAGATCTTGCAGTGTAGCAGTGCTACTATATTTTGCATTGTCATCAGAGAATCTAAAATATAAAATAATTGTTAGAAGACATTTGAGAGATTTAGCACATACGTCCGCAACTCAAATATCTTAAATGTCTCAAGTAAAATAAATTCCTTCGTTTAAATAATACTACTGAGAGACTTGGTAAAAACTGCAACTCATTAATACTATTAAACATAGGTTTTGTAAAACATACAAATATATTGTATCTCCACATCATACCTGGTCTCCTGGATAGATGATCTGCAAACCAATTTTCATTAGTTTTTAATAATTCAATTGTAAAATCATATATGGTGAGATATTCCAAGAAATATGGTTTTGATATCACCTATTAGTGTCTTTATGTGTTTCCTTTGTTATAGATGCA